>JARFJB010000690.1:1620000-1685000 GCA_036346205.1 Vesta saturnalis | reverse complement strand
TTTATGACTTCACTGCTTCATAAAGAACGCGTCCATAGAAGCTTGAGACAGCCAATCGTAAAAGTAAAATAAATCGTGCAGTTAAATTTAATTCTTATAATAAAAGTTATCGCCGGCTTATGTGAGCTTTATTTCTTTGTGTTGAAGTTACATTAAGAAACGTAACAATTCTACAGGTTTATTTGGCATTTCGTGCCGTGAAACAGTTTCATGTAACATGTGCGTTCAGGGTTAATAACAAATAGTAATTAAAGAGAATGTAAGTAACACAATAATTTAGTAAACAATCTAAAAGAAGTCAAAATACAATGTTTAAACCACATTGTAATAAATTAAATGAAAGCACAAATTAAATTATAGCAATCGTCTTCAAATGTATCTGTTCTGTAATTCAATTTATGTCTGACAAATGATACGAAAATTGTAAGAAAACAGAAATATACGGTTAACCCAAAATAAATTTAATTTACTTTGTTTTCTTTAGTTCTCATATTTATCGAGACAATGCAAAAGTGACAGGGGCTTTTCCCAAAAGGAAACATTTATTATCTTTACTTTTTTTGTGTTAACTTTCAAAAAGATCTCGATAAATGCAAACGTATTTTGATTGTACGATAAATATTAAACCAACTTACTAGCTTTTGTTTTATTAATTCCTTGTTTTCACTAATTCGTGTTCTTACTTTAGCATTTTCATCATTCGATTTTTGTCCCTTTGTATTTTAGATTAATCAATCACAGATTAAAGCGCTGAGTCACGATAACTTGCAATTGTTCTATTAATGTGTTCAAACAAGAAATTGCAAGTCAACCACTCTCCGCAATGTTATTTCATTATAGCAGTAACATAGGTGACATGAGACCGCAATATCAATTCAGACAACAAGGACAATAACAAAGTTTATTTTTTTAAATCGGTATTAAAATACATTATAATAATCAGAGAAGTAATGCATTCTTTTTCGATAGTTAATTAAGGGTAAGCTGGGATTAACAAATGTGAAAAAACGCATTATTTTGAATTGTATTTCGTTGAAAACGTAAGTGAAGTAATAGTTATTTGTATTATAAGTAAATAAAAGTATTGATTTAAGAATAATACATACATAAAATTTTTTCGGACACTAAATGGAAATGGATGTCATTTTATAAGAAATTATTTAAAAAATACATGACAAGCGCGAGAATCAAATTGCCGTTTCCATCACTGCAAGAACTAAACAAAAATAGGTAAACAATTTTGTCAAATGTTATCGTGCGAAAATGGAAATAAGTAATGAAAATCAACCTGAAATATCGGCATTAGCGCTTGAAGCTGTTGCAAGTCTATTACCCTTGAAATATGAGAAGACCCACAATATTTTCAATTCTTGGAGGACTTCAAAGAATGTAAGGGATATCAATGAAGAAGTTATGCTTGCTTTTTTTCATGAAAAGGTTATTTTTCCTGAACACATTTATTTATTTACTTTAAGTTTCACCTTTATATTTGATTACAGGCTGAAAGACTGAAATCTTCCACGCTGTGGTCGACATATTCAATGTTGAAAAGTACGTTGAGAGTGAAAGAAAACGTCGATATATCGAATTATGGAAAGTTACAGTTATATTTTAAGCGCGAAAGTGAGGGATATGAAGCAAAAAAATAAAAAATTCTATCGCAGGATGATGTGACAGATGCTCCTGACGATACTTTTCTTATGATTAAAGTGGCATTAATTTTCGGTCTGTATGGGGCATGTCGCAGTGAGGAGCTAAGAAAGTTAAATGTGAAGTATATCGAGGATACTGGCTCTGTTTTGCTTGTCACCCTCCGTGCCACTAAGACAAGGAAGAAGCGTATATTCACCGTTATGACAGAAATCAGAGGAATTAATGAGACTGAGTTGTACAGGAAATATGTAACCCTGCGTCCAAAACATATCAATCACTCAAGATTGTTCATGTTTTATATGAACAATAAATGCACATCACAACCTGTGGGGATCCAAAGTTTCTACAAGATGATGAATACAATTGCCCATTATTTGAAATTACCCAACTCAGACAGTTACCCTGGAAACTGTCTACATCGAACGTCAACTACTTTTCTTGCCGAGGGTGGAACGGATATCAGGGGGCTCAAACATCATGGAGGATGGTGATCAAACACAACTCAAAAAGAGTATATAGAAGAAATCATTAACAGTAGAATACCGGCACCTTCCGCGGCCATTTTGTTTTTTTGTGACGTCAACCTTGGGGCACGTTAACTTTCCCTTTTTATATATGCCCACAAAAAATTGTATTCTAATAATGGGGAAGAATTAATGGATGATATGTAAAGATGACAAGTGTCTTTTTCATAATAAAAAGATTTTATTTATTGTTATTAATACTTATTAGGGCCTGTTTTTATCAAAGCAGATTGCATAATTGTTATTAAAATTATTATTACATTTCTTTTAACCCTATCTATAGATTGTGACCCAATTTATTTATACATTGGGCGTTGTATTCTAATAAGAGGTCCTAGTCTTGTAAGACGGGAATCTGATCGCGGGCTTCGCCCCTGTCATAAAAATTGTATTCTAATAATGGGAAGAAGTAATAGATGACATGTAAAGATGACAAGCGTTTTCATAATAAAAAGATATTATTTAATCTGTTATTAATATTTGTTAGAGTTATTTTGATTTTTATCAGGGATATAAATCCTAGTCCTTAAAACGATTATGTTCTATGCAATCTTGAAGAATGCATTCAATATTTGAATAACGACATCGAAATTGTAACCTTCAACATAATACATATAAATGAGTAATTAAGTTACATAATTAGATTGCTTTACAAATTATGCATTAAACGATGCTCACCTTGAGAACGTTAAATTATATGTATATTGCTATGGCATGTAATACTTTCTTTAAAAAACAGTAAAATATATTCATAGCTATAAAGCTTATAATACAAATTAACTACTCTTTGTTTATATAGATCAGGGTCGCAAAAAGGTGCTACAGTAAATTATCGAAAACACCCTATATCTATATCTGTATAGATTATTAACAAGTAATACAGCTAATAACTTGATAATGCTTCATAATAATACTCATTCGATTGTAATTATGCTTTAAAAATACATGCAGCGGGTAATATAAATCTTTATTTGCCGCTATTATTACACAGATATGGGATTATTCTTAAAATTAGCTAATTTCCCCACACCATCTTGAAATACTACATGGGTCTTCAGTTCTTCTTCACTCTGAAGCTGTACCGCAAACATATTTCTTGAGATTATCAAATTCCTGACCAGTATCATGTTTTCTAACACACAACACGACATCTTCAATATAGCGGTGTATACTACGAACAAATGTCTTGTGGCTTCTTCTCCTTTAAGCTAGATTTTGCCGCTATAAAGCATACAAGCTCTGTCTTAGCTCAATTACATCTGTCAAAAAAATGGGTTATAATCAAATTAAGTATATCAGCCTCCTATTAGAACACTATCTTTTTAATCCTCCAATTTTTACCGATAAGGGTCTGCCATGCCACGCTATCACATAAGACGGCTTTACATACAGGTTCTGTCTCGGCTGAACTGTCCAAAAAGGATTTTAGGTTTATAAAATGTACGCCCAGGAGAGATATTAGTGTTGCTACAGAAAAAAAAAGTGTACACCACACATAAATCTACAGCAAGAAATTTACTTGAGGCATGTACATTGCGAGTAACACTTTTTTCGAGTTATGGTGGACTGATCTTTATCAAATGCGATCTTTAGGTAATCACAGTCATAGATACAGCTACATATTAGCGGTTATCGGGATGTTTATCATGAAAATGATTTTTAATCAGCCAGTTTAATCGTCAAACAGTGGTTGCCAGAATTCATCAGATGTTGTCCTAGGACATGTTGAATTACAGTTGGCTCCTACGTGTAGCGATTCATCATTTTCTACGTCAACTGGAGATCATCAGGAGGTTCTATCAAATTCGTCACTATCATTAATGATATAAAGTTAAAACATTGTACAAGCATATGTTCTTCTCACGTTAATAGTGGTACGTTTAATATTTATTCCAATAAATAGTTAATAATTCTTTATAAAGAGATGGTTACTGTAAAGAAAAGAGACACTTTTTTTTACGATTTGTAATTAGGAAATATGGTCCATTTCCATTGAGTGTCCGAAAAATTGCTTTAATACGTTCTTTAACTAAGCATTGTTCTAGATACACAAAATTTCTGAACAAATTAGTTGCACGCCACCTGGATTGAAACAAATGTCAAATGATACGGGGGCAAATATGTTACAGAGCACCGAGAATGGCGACAGAGCACACGTTTAAAATTATATACTATGTAATCGTTTACATAAAGTCGAGAAAATAAAATTAAAACAAACACTGTAAATTTTGACAAATTTAATGAAAAACTCCAATTCCAATACGTAAACGGATAAGTTTTTCGGTTCATGTATCAAATTCCGGTTAAAAAAATGTATGAAGCTTTAATGAAGTATCTTTTGTAGAACATTTGAATGTCTGCAACGTTTTTTATTTAGACAGATCTGACACACGTTCGCTTAAATAATAAAGCATAGCTCTGAACCGCATTAAATTCAACAAAGATCAGCTAAGGCGTAAACATGTTTGATAGCTGTGCACTTTGTACCCACTTTATCTCACTTCTTTAATTCTGAATCAAGAAAAAAGTAGGAGTACAAACTCTAGGAGTAGAAAAGTTACGCCTCTTAACTAATATTTCTAAGTACAGTAAAATTCTGGAGGACAAAAAATGCGCAATAAGGAAAGGCTTGGGCAGATCTTGAATTGGATTTCTCTACCTCATCTACCGATACGACGTATACAAATACAGCACGCTTGAATAGCAGGGTAGACAAAACAATCCCTGCCTCTTATTTATTCTTTATTCACAATCTTTCTCCATGCTTTCCTATCCACGAGTACCTCCCTAGCTTCCGCAAGATGACGTGTCCCTTTATTTTTAAAACTCCTTATCTTTCTTTACTTTATCATACATTCAGCCATGTTTTAAGCGGCCTCCCAGGCCCGGCCTTACCTCTAGCCTCACCCACATATATTTCCTTCGTTAATCTTGCGTTGCTTCTCAGGAATTTCATACCCACGGCATTTATTTTTCTTTCGTGCTTTTTTTTGACACACGTCCATACAGTACAGTACAGTACAGCAGCTAGACTCATGCTTTCGTTTCTCATTATTCTGCATATATTTCCAATCACTTTCCTTCCAGAATTGACCCTTCGTCCAATCTCGCCATCCATTGTACCTGCAGTAAACATTCCACCCAGATATACCAGATCGTCCACTTGCTCCAAAATTTCATCTTGCAGTTAACTCTACTCTTCTTTCCACCTTCCCGATTGTACACCACAATCTTAGTTTGGTTCACGTTTACCTTTAGGTCCATGCCCTTACAGACTGTATCAAACTTCCTCAGATCAGTTTGTAGCTCACCCGCACTATCACTTAATAAGACTGTCATCTGCATACAGAACTAGAACATTTACGTCACCAACCAATTGTATCGGTACATGCTTCCTTAACACATTTATCCATGTATACATTGAACAACAACGGTGACATAATACAACCTTGTCAAACTCCTTGCTCAATATTAAAATATTCACTCATACCTCCTGTAACCATAACACATACCAATAAACCGTTGTATACTGCCCTTATTCCCTTTATTAGACCTTTATTTACGCCATGTTCATTTAATATTTCCCGCAGCTTCTCCCTATTTACTATGTCGTATGCTTTCTCCAGATGTACAAACGCACAGTACAGCTTCCTTTTTACACTTAAACACTTTTCAATTACCTGCTGTAGAGCAACCATCTGATCAACACATCCTTTCCTTGCCATGAAGCCACCCTGCAGATCCCAAATCTTAGTTTGTGCTCGTGCTCTATCAATCAGTATTCTTCCAAATACTTGACCAGGTACACTGAGAAAACATCCCTGTGTAGTTCTTGCAATCACTATTGTCCCCCTTACCCTTACACAGTGGTGCAATGATCGTGCTCTTCCAATCCCTCGGCACTTTTCCACACTTAAGGCATACATTGAATAATTCACACATTCTTTGTAGAAGCTTTGCACCTCTACACTTTAGCATTTTACCAGTGATTTCATCTACGCCTGCTCCTTTACCGTTTCTCAACCTTCCTACCGTTTCCTCTACCTCATTTATCCCAATATCCTTCTCAATTTCATTCACCATTCCTTCTAGATTCACTGTATTTAACCCTTCAGTCTTACTTTCCTCACTACTGTACATCTTTCCGAAATATTCTTGCCAGTATTTCCTCACTTTACAATCGTCCCATACTATTTCGTTGATCGTATTCATCACTTCTGCAGCGTTCTGTTTTGGACCACGTTTTGTATTTTTGACCCATTTCCAGAAGAGTTGTTTGTTTCCCTCGAAATCATTCTGTATTTTCTCTAGTTCCACAATCATCACTTGCTCTTTACTTAGTCTCACTGCCTCCTTCGCTTCTTTGTTTCTTAATTTGTACACCTCATACAATTTGATTTTTCTCAGTCTCACTTTTTGCACCAATCATTGCCATGTACGCATTTTTTTCTTACATACTGCTTTTTTTACCGATTCATTCCACCAAGCCCATTTTTTCTGTCTACCTACGGTCGCTCTTCCACACTTCCGCACGGCACAATTGATAACACAGTTTTTCAAGCTTATCCATGCACTTTTAACGTCAGTGTCTTTTATTTGTTCGTTCTACACTATTTCATTCACGTTCAACTCTTAGCTCACAGCATTGCGGATTCCATTCTCGCACCAATATCTAATAGTTTTTCTACCCTAATTATGGACGTTCGCGCTACGTTTTCTTTTTTTCTCCAGGCCCACTAAACATACTCTCGAGACAACCAAAATGTGGTCCGATCCACACTTCAATCCGCGAATTACTTTTGTATTTCTCACCAGGTTTCTAAGTCGTTTATCACTATCAAGTCAATCATACTTTTAGATTCACCTTTTTGCCATGTACACATTTTTATGTTTAAACTACGTTTTAGATACAAATAAGCTTCTCTCCACACTGATGTTCACCAGGTGTTCACCATAATCATTGACTCTTTGGTCTCCGAATTTCCCTAGCACGCGTTCAGTATGTTCTATCTGTACACCCACCCATCCGTTCATATCTCCCATTATCATCACTCTTTCGTTTGGCTTACGTATGTTCAACATGTTCTCTACGTCATTCTCTTTCTCCATTCACCGGTGCATAGCATGCAAGAAGAAAAATTCTCCGAAACTCCACTTTTATTCTAACCCACATTACCCGGGGAGATACTAATTCGTACTGTTTAACATATCTTTTTGCTCTTTCAGTTGCCATCACCCAAACTCCTTTTGCCCCATGCACTTCAGTCTTAACTCCTGACCATAGTGCTAGGCTGCCATCATCCATCTCCACAGCATCCTTTCCTTTGCGCTTTGTCTCCGATACACAGAATATCAAGCTGCCTTTCGTACATTACATTCGCAATTTCAAATTCGTTACCATACATACCTCTAACATTCCACATATGGACTCACCATTCGTTACTTGCACAGTCCTCAGCAACGGGGCCTGTCTGTTTCAACCTTGATCGGCCCCTGTAGCCAGGTCGATCCAAGGCAATTATATTGTTTTCTTGAATAATACCATAGCGGGCAGATCGGTTACTAGCCAAATCGTGTCCAGGACCATGTAGCACAATTTCACGCGTCCGCAGGTTTTAGGACGCGCCCAATTCCCTCTCCTCGCCCGACACGATAGAAATTTGTGGTGGTTTAGATACTTGCGCGCTGCGAAAATCTGTCCTCGACAAGTAGTCATTATGGGATAATGAAGTCCGAGAACGGGATAGTGGGTAAGAGGCGTTCAGTGTTGTGTACGATACCCGGTAACCCACGTATATCTCCATATTTCTGTATTCCCGCTACATCCAAGGAATCATATCATAGTTATCTTCGTGTAAGTTATAGTGTTGCGATTATTGTGTACTGGTTTTTACATTTTGCACTCTTGAGCGAAAGTTAGTAGGTACCTATTAATTTACAAGGCAGCTTGGAACTTGAAACTATCATTATGATTGATCACTCCATCTAACATGAGTAGATAGTGCTTTATACCAAATCGTAACACAGGCTACAGAACTGGGAAGGAAAACTTGCCATATTTCATGCTCCAGCCGGTTGTGTAACAAAGTGGCAGAAAGCAATTCCTCGCTAAGATCGACTATTTTCCGAAAAGGATTTCGTTTGCGAGATATAATCCGCGAGTAGGAAAATGCTATTTAAACGGTGAGTTAATTACTGCCTGGTTTTATAACTCTTCGAAAATATTATAATAAAAACGTTTTACATATATAAAAAAAGAGATACCACTTGGCTCGCCCTCGTTTAAAAACTGATACTGTTTCTACGATTTTCCCTGGATGTCCTAGTTACCTTTCAACAGGGCCAATTAACAAGAGACGAATAATAAATAAACATGACGTGGTTTTACAAAAAAAACCTCACAATAGAGCATGCACCCGAAAATGAATTATTGCTAAGTGAAAATGGTCAGGATTTGAGTTTGTGTTACTCAAAATCGAAAACTATCAACTGTGTTTAATTCTAGATTCTATCCTATCTAATGAGTGATGGTTAAGTTTGAAAATTGAACTACCACATAAAATGTGGAAGAGTTGGAAATGAAAATATCAAATTAATTTTTATGAATACTCTGCACATATTTCAAATACTACCAACCTCAAATTGCCAAACAATGTGAATTGGATTGTAATTTGAAACTAAGATGAAGATTCTTTTAACCCTCGCAGGACCAACTTTTTTTTGGAAACAGCGAGGACCAAGGGGGGTCAATAAATATCTACATATATTTTAACCGAAAAGGTACGTTTTAATTTAAAAAGAACACTGTTACAAATAAAAAAAATCCTAAACATAACTTAATAAATTAAAACAATAGTTACTCAAAGTCATTCAGTCGGTATCTCCGGATGCACTGGAATTTTCATCGCAGACTACACAGACATTGGATTTCTTGCTGTGCTTACCGCATACATACTTCTGGCATTTTGAACAAACTATGGTTGTTTTTGCTAACTTGTTGGTTTTTTCTTTTTTCGATTTTGCTAACTTGCAACAAGAATGGCATCGCCCTTTTCCATGTTCGGATGATCTTGGAGCTACATCTGGAATAAGTTTACGTTCTAGTACATTTTCCATGGTATGCAGAACAAAACTTTGAAGTCCATTTAAATTTGCAGCCCTTTTTTCAATAAGAGGTAGCGTTAAGGCAAGTCCCAATTCTTGCAGAAACAAACGACGACGGTTGCTCTTATTTTCATTCCATTTTGGGTAATTGAGAATAAATAGAGAGTATGCGTTGATTGTTGCAATATCCAACAGAGTGAAAAAAACTGAGAGTGGCCATCTTCGCGTCGATCGTTTCGACGTATATTTTCTCGCCATCTGGTCCTCTGTATCAACACCTCCTTTGGTTTCGTTATAAAAAAGATTGATATCTGATTTATTTTTGCCTCCGTCCCTTACAACATCATCAGAATGCTGTGTTGACAGGAACAGAAGTATCTTTGTAGGATTCTGACGTGTTACAAAAGAAAGAAGAGTGATTGGTGGGTTTCCAGACTTCGGATCTGAAAATGCGAACATATTTGAATACAGCTGCCTTCCTTCCGTTTTTTTAAGAACTTCTGGTATATGTTTGCGATTCTGTAGTAGAGTGCCAACTAAAGTCAGACCAAAGTTTTTGTAGAGATCTTCTGCAAGCTCCACAGAAGTGTAATACCTATCCGTCGTTACGTTACGTCCAGAATTTCTAATCGGAGATAGCAATCTTTTTACTATTCCTTGTGGACCTCTAGATGCTGGTGTGCTCCCTTCAGTTTTTCCTGCATAAACCTCCATGCGCAAAACATAACGAACTGAACAATCTGCAAGTATTCGTATAAGAACACCATATTTACCAGGCTTTTCTTTCATAAAAACCTTGAAGGGGCATCTGCCTCGAAATAAAGATAACATTTCATCTATCACCACGTTCATACCTGGTGTAAAATATCTCAAAAATGTATCATTCAGCAAATCAAAAATTTCACGTAAAGGTGCAAACTTGTCTGTCTCTTTCCTCTCAACTCTGGTGGTCTTATCATCAAATCTTAAAATTTTTGTCAGTACTCGGAATCCGTTTCGACTCATTGTGGCGATATACGATGATCTGCCGAATTTTTTAGACCACATATCGTGGTAATCCAATTTGGTGTCATCATTAGCTCCCATCAAAATGAAAATACCAAGCAAAGCCAACATCTCAGGATCGTCTGTTTTTGGCACATTTGTATGCTCAGCTTCTTCGTTGGTATGCCGAACAAGAGTTTGCAATATTTCCGGAGTAAAAATTTTTGGAACGACTGCAATATATTTTCTACTTTGCCATCATTTCCTGATCAAGTCCTGATCGCTCACGAAAAATGTTTGGTACTGCTCGCCGTATAGAGAGTGGTGGGTGAGCTAAGTAAATTCTTCCTGACTTTGATGTATATACATGTGGCGTGTCACAGTCTTCACTTGTCATATCAGAACTGGAACTATCTTTGGTTGAATGTTCAATATCTTCTTCATCGTTGAACACTTCAATATGGTCTTCGGTTTCACTAACGTCTGAGTCACTGTTACCGAAACTAATGTCTGACAGAGCATCGAAATCAGAAAGGTTTTCTAACTCTTCGTCTAATTCTCTCTGACTCAAGTATTTGTGTTTATACATTTTCAATTTTCTTCACTTGCGCGACAAACAAAAAAATTTTTCAAATCTCCCTAACAAAGAGCGACACCACAACCTAACGTGATGAAGGCAGTTCAATTACTAACTAAAATAATAATACATAGTTTCCACTTCATACCTATTTGCGACGTTGTCAGCTGTAAACTACCGGGCAGCTTCAATAATATTTAGACTCATATTGGACCGAGGGGGGTGATTTATTATCCACCGTAAAGTTTTTGTATGAGTAAGATGAAATTAATTAAATTATATAAATGCTAATTATGGCGTCTCAAAGACTAATAGTATGCCGACAACTACTAATTATTTGAGATTTTTAGGAGCACAATGTTTTACAAATTCGGGTACAACACAATGTTGTGGATACTTTTTAACCCCCCCTTGGTCCTGCGAGGGTTAAGGTATTGGCAGAAGATAGCAGTTCTGAAACTGCTGGCAGTTTAAAAATAATAGAAGCTCGTTTGAGGAAATTTGATAATAAGATGATCTGTGTTGAGGGAGCAAATTTTTTTAATTTCCCATCTTCAAAAGTTTATAGCGAATGCGCTGAACCCGTTTCGTCGTTGCAAATATGGAGACACAAAAAATTTACTATATTTAATTAATAACGGTGATTCTCTTTCCATACAATGCCTGTATTGCCTCTTATTTTAAACCAAACTTAAAATAAATAATCCTATGAAATCATGTTATAAAATACGAGTTAGTAAAGCTTTTAATACAAAGAAGAAAAATAACTTCAAGAAATGAAACAACGAAATTGTGAGAGGCTTTATCGAGCTAACATCAAATGCAAAAGAATGAAAACTGAATTACTAAATTTTAAGGAACAAATGGAAAAAGTCGACGAGGGTAAACTATTCATCGATTTAGAGATAGTAATATTCCAAAACCACAAAAATTATTAATTAGAGAATGTGTTCAATTTAACAAATATTCTTCAAAATGTTCAAGACGATATTCCGAAGATTGGTTATTATAGTGTATACCGCTTCATATTAGACGTCCAGCTGCTTACAAGTTTTTAAACAGTAACAATGTTCTTCCGCTTCCTTCACCGTATACACTGAAACAGCAGATTATGCATTAGTATTTATGTTTTGCCCTTTTAGTGATGATTACGCTCGTGCTTGATAATAAAGTAATTGTGTATGGTATCATATACGATGGTACCACTACCAACAGAGGAATTTGGAAATAATTCGGCATTAGTGGAGAATACAAAAAAAAAACGGTAAGTGTGTACATACCTTTGATGACTAGAGATATTTGTATTTCTATTCCGATGTATCTCATTTATTTAAATGAATCAGAAATGAATCTATGGAAAAAATACATTCATGTAAGTGTTCCGTTATGTCTACCTATATTTACATAAGAATAATGTTGTGTTTAGTGGCCACAAGGAATTGTAAAGTGGCATCACTACGAAACGGTTGAAAATGAGAGTTAGATTGGTAACTTAACTTAACCTAACTTAACTGAACCTTAACGCCATTCCCTTATGGGGTAGGCAAAACGATCCCTACCTCTTATTTATTTTTCATTCACAATCTTTCTCCATGCTTTCCTATCTGCGCATACCTCCCTAGCTTCCGCAAGGTTCACACAGTGTCTCTGACAAGCCCTTTTATTTTTAAAACTCCTTACCTTTCTTTCCTTTATCATACATTCTACTACATTCAGCCAAGTTTTACGCGGTAACTCAGGTAAATAATATTTATGTATATATTTTTATACATTCTTTTTATCCATATTTAGATATTTAACAATTCAATGACTACAGGTTTAACATTTTACCGAAATCGAAATGTTGGTGATTTGAATGACGCTGACGCTACAATAATAATTCACTCAAAGACTGAATGATATATTTGACGTTTTAAATCGGAAATTTAAAATAAAAAAATAGCAGCCTTTTAAAAGTGTGAATTATTCTATAAAAAATCCTGATATAAAATAGCTTTCTTTTCAGGTAATTGCAAATTTTTCAAACTGGCTTGACAACTAGTTGATCAAAAGGTTATACGAGGTTTGTACCGTATTTACTGTCCCTCATAGATGGCTTTGAAATTTGTTGCCCCTAGTAACCGCACTTGTTTTGTTATTTTATTGACAAACAAAGCGCCAAATTTAGTTAGTCGAGCTTTAATAGTGTCAAAGTTGTACAAGTCGAAAATAGTGGTTGCACGAAGATTTTGGGGAATGGAAAATGGTGAGCTTCATGCTGTCATCAAGTACCTACAAAAGAAAGGTTTCTGATCCTTCCTATTAAGTAGTAAAGAATTGGTCTCGAGCGTTCAAATGTGCCAGATCAACCTTCGAACATACAAAAGGTGCTGGTTGGCCGCATACTGCGTGTACTCAAGAAAACATTGATCTCGTGAATGACATGATCAGAGAATATCGTCGATTGACAATAAGACGTGTAGCGAAGTTAACAAGCCTTTCAAATGGTACAATTGGAACGATAATAAATGACTATTTAGAACTTTATAAGGTGTCAGCAAGATGGTTACCCCGAATATTGACGCCCGAACAAAAGCGTTTGAGAGTCACTTCAATAGCCAATTTAGCCTTGCTTAACCGTAATACTAAACTTTTCCTCTATCGCTGTGTTACGGTTGATGAAACTTGGGTTCATCACTTCGATCCCGAGAGCAAACAACAAAGTGTGGAGTGGCATCATCCAGGATCTCTCCCTCCACGCAAATTTCGTGTACCGGCTGCAGCGGGCAAGATAATGGCTACAGTTTTTTGGGATGCCGAAGGAATTTTACTGACAGATTTTTGGAACGTTGCGACACAATCACTGGTCAATATTATGCAGCATTAGTTACAAAACTCTAAATTACTATTAGAACTTTAAATTTTTTTGAGTCATGATTTATAAACACTTCGTATTTGTTAGTCAGTGTTTTAGCTGACGAAAAAATGAGTACTTGTTGAAAACTTAAAGTTTAAAATTATTACCACATTTTTAGAAAATGCTAAATATTTTAAAACATGTAAGGATTAAGTCGGGTAAACCTTAGTAAAACTCATTCTTATTTTGATCGCAGAAACTAAAAATACAATAATATATAGGGTGTTTCATTGAAAAAATTGCAACTTTGATATGTTTCATACTATTGGAACAGCCTGTACGTTGCGAAAATAATTTTAAAATGTACCGTCTGTACGCCTACATTAACTCCAAAAATAAAAATTTTGAAAGTCAAGTCGTTTGGCCATAATCTTCAGTGTCGAATAACGCGAACGACCCTGTATAAAAATTATATTGAAAGTTTGCTATTTGTAATTATATTTTCGCGACTTAGAATTCTAAATTAACTTTTAAAATATGATCATAAATGCGAATTTATGCATTCCAATATTTAAAGATATTACAATGTATTAAAATAATTGACGTCAAGGTTATCGCATGAGAAGAAAATAGGTATTTACCAGCTGTACAAGCCACGGACGCATCCGGATTCAAAAAATTTCTTATCAGCACTAATTGAATATATACGTAATTACATTCTAAAATAATGCATTTGATAATAAATAGAAAATAATGTTGTTGATAAATATCTAATACTAATAAAGTAATAAATTATAAAAAAGGCTTTGATGTTGTACGTTACAATTAAAACTATTTGCAATTTTAAATAAATGTATACAAAAATTAAATTAAAGGTTTGCAATATATAAATATGTAATTACATTTTCTGATTTGTATTAAACATTAAACATTTAAGCTGACATCAGAATGAATAAAGAGCAGCTTTTCATTTTGGTTGAAACGAGAACTTGCTATAGTCGGTGTTAGAGAGAGATAGCATTCGAGAAGCAACATCCGGCGCGCCTTCTAAAAAATAATTGCTAATGTACACCAAATGCAATTACATTTTATAATTAAAATACTAGTTACAGTGTTTTGAAGTAATAAAATTGAAAAGGGGATTTACATTTAAAAATTTCAATATAATTTAAACTGGAAATAACATCTTGCGTGATTTATATTAAATATAAATATTTAAGCTGACGTCACAAGGAATAAAGAGCATCTGTTCATTTTGGGTTGAAACAAAAACTTGCTATAGTCAGTGTTAGAGAGAGAACGCACCCGAAAAATAACATCAAGAGGCGCATTCTAAAAAAAAATTGCTATGTACACCAAGTATAATTACGTTTTACAATTAAAATACAGATTTTATTATAGTTTTGAAGTAATAGAATAGAAAATGGGATTTACATTTAAAAATGTCAATATAATTTAAACTGGAAATGACATCTTGCGTGATTTATATTGAACATAAATATTTAAGCTGACGTCAGAAGTAATAAAGAGCATCTTTTCATTTTGGGTTCAAACAAAAACTTGCGATAGTCAGTGTTAGAGAGAGAACGTATTCTAGAAGCATGATAATGTACACCATAAATAATTATATTTTACAATTAAAATCCAGATTTTATTGTAGTAGTAATAGAATAGAAAAGGGGATTTACATTTAAAAATTTCAATATAATTTAAACTAGAAATAACATCTTGCGTGATTTATATTAAATAAATATTTAAGCTGACGTCACAATGAATAAATAGCATCTTTTCATTTTGATTGAAATGAGAACTTGCTATAGTCAGTGTTAGAGAGAAAACACAATGGAGAAGCAACATCCGGTGCGCATTCTAAAGAATAATTGATAATATAAAACTGTGCAGGTAAAATAAAAAATTTACATCATAATTAAACGAATTTATTTATTATTACATTGAAAACAAAAAAGGATGAGGTGGTCGATCTATATGACCAACATCGACTGATTTATTCCAATGCTTCATATATTTGATTTTGGCGCGTAATCGTCTATCCCCCTGATAATAATGAGGTAGCTTATTCCATATTGCAAGCACATTTTCAGAACTTAATTGTGGTAATTCAGATTTTATTACACGTCAAATATTTTCAGTCATCGCTTCAAACTCAGAGATTATACGATCCATCTAAAAATAACAATAATGAGTAAATGATTAAAACAGGTTCACATACTTACACTTGAATTCCGTATGCACTTCTTATAGCTAGCACAGGAAATAAACGAATGGCATGCACTTTCTAATCGCTAGCACAAGCAAACGAATGTAAGATAGCTTGGGGATGCAACTAAGCGTCATTCTCATTATTGTGACGCCACACTCGCTCTAACAGGGTGGTAACGTAGTTGAATAAGTAGTTAATTGAAATCAATCAGACTATATGGATGCTGAACAAACGGATACGCCTGATATAAGAAATATATGGGATATGGATGGTAAAGCCGAATATTCATCAACTGATACACCTGAAGCGGCGTCTAGAGGTAATTCGTATTGCGGTATAGACATTTTATTAATACCTTTGTTTCAGAACGTTTATTATTAACGTGGGCGCTATTTATCGATAATTCCACCGTACTCGAGGTAGGGAAGTTCATTGAAGAATAATGACCAATCCTGTAGTACAATTATTTTGGACGGCATTTACCGACATGTGCTGTCTGTAGTTTGATATGGAGGAATGGAGGGAAATCTCGAACATTAAAACTGAGCATCTAATACGTCAAACTCTAAAATCTGACGAACCCGAGAAACCTATCTATATAGGTTATGGTATAAACATTTCATTGTTGTTTATTACCGACGAAGAAAAGCGAATCAGAATATGAAGAGGAAACAATGCAGTATTATTATCCGACCAGGCAATCAACCTATTTTTTTCGGCTGTAGAGGTGATAAATCAGAAGCTGAATTATATGAACGATTATCGTAATTATTCGATTTATGAAGATTTTATAAATAAAGTAGCAACGAATCTATATAATGAAGGTCTGAGGTCAAAACCTTAGATTGCTTTCAACATTAACGAAGATTGTCGAGCGGTGACTTCTATTTTGAAGGAGGGTGGAGCTCCGGATAACTTGCAATCGGACCAGGGATGTGAATTTTATAATAAACATTTTGAAAGGTTGATGAAGAGTTATGCAATACGTCATTACTCAACGTATAGTGTCAAAGAAGCGGCCGTGTTATAAGAACGTTGGAAAATGCGTTATACAGGCGATTTAGCTTTAGAGGTAGTGGCTAGATGTGTTGCAGGAAGTTATACCTGAATATAATAATAAAGTTCATTCCACGATTAGAATGAAGCCTAAAGATGTAACTGCATCAACATATTCACCGATGTTTCATAATATTAAGGTAATGGGGACAGCAAAATTTAAAGTTGGTGATTACGTTCGGATTTCTAAATATAAATCAATATTTGCAATTTTTCCACCGAACTGTTTAAGATTGGTAAGGTGAAGATTGATAATGCAGTTACAGATTTACTGGAGGATATCCAAGCTAAACCGATACTAGGTCAATTTTACGCTGAAGAACTACAGAAACCAGCTCATCCGGATATATTTCTTGTTGAGGTGTTACGGCGTAAGGGGAACCAGCTATATGTTCGATGGCTTAGTGTGGATAAAACACAAGACTCATGGATTAATAAAACAGATTTTGTATAACATGTATATATTTTCATGCAATAAATAATTTGCAATATAACATATGTATATTTTCGGGGATAATATAACTAGTGTTATGATTATCATCGATTATTAACCATAATCCGAGATATATTTGGTAAGAGAGTATAATGAACGTTAATAGAAAATACATTTTTTTAAAATCTACAGTTTTCTAAAAGTTTCAACGAGTGGTATCATTGATTATTAACCATAACACGTGTTATATTTGGTAAGAGAATATAATGAACGTTAATAGAAAAAATTTTTTTTTAAGTCTACAATTTTAAACGATTTGTCACTTTGGCAGTAAACTATTTAATTCATTAAAATCATGTGACAGGCAACATGCGGTGATAATATTATCACCGATTTGATAGCCTATTCTGCGATTTTGTTTTTGTATTTTAACTAATGAAAGTAATCAAAAATGTACTCTGTGACATGCGAATTATATTCTCCTACATGATAAATAACTTCTGATATAATAAATAATAACAATAACAATTTTCTTAATGTATGATATAATAATAACAATAATGATGATGGAATGCCTAATAATAGTAATAAATAATTTCTTAATCTACGATATAATAACAATAGCTGATTTCTTAACCTAAATCCGTAGCGCGGATATTGCAATGTCTCCAAGGCAGTGTATCGATACCATTAGGCAGAAAATACCTCCTATCATCGTGATTGTTAAGATTGACTTTACGCTGTTCTATACTATAAATGTGGTGGCTTTTCGATATGATACTGCTTTGAGAGACGCTTGTAATATCGCCGTTTCTTAAGCATTTTAAATAATCATTAAAACTAATCCTATCTCTTACATCATAATCCCTAACACCTTTTAACTTCCTTACCTCATAATCCTTAAGTCTAAAGCTGTACATTTTAGAGGCCAAAGCCACCCATTCATTAATTACTCTTCGACTAATTTCATCTTTCATCAAGACTGCAGGATAATCTGAAGTGTTGAAACGCGAAATGTTTATAAGACCGTATGTATCCTCACATTTCATCTCGTACACCAGGATATCGGTATCCATATACAATAATTTCATGCAATCATCACGTTGCATGAAATTATAGTGGAAATCATACATTAATGTTTTAGAAATGTCTAAAATAGCCATTCCCACATATAGTGGCTTATTAAAGTAGATTTCCACCTTAGATAACTCGACAGCCATCAATTCTTGACCAAATATCTCTCTGCTGTGGAAATTCGGCTGGGACATGTAATAATTGGCTCCATATCTACCATTCCACCTGGTGACAAGTTTGACATTTCTAGGATTTCTAACATTTTCCACGGTTTTGCCGAAATTTGCGTTATTTAAGAGTTTGTACAAGTTTTTCTTGAAAGAGTGTATTCTACTCGCAACCTTGTATACAAGTCTATATTTATGGTTTAAGCCAACGCCTTGGTTGAAGCAAATCGCACGATGAACTTTCTCAAGCATTGCTTCAAATTACGGTAATGAATGGCATACCTACTTAGCCTTAGACTGCAGCGTTGTGAGCAGTTTCCTGTTTTTACCACCAGGTGGAGTACCGTGTTTACCGCAGAATGGAATGTATTTACGACGATCATGCAAATTGTCCGGATATAATAGATCCACCTCTAGGATTAATCCTTTGCATGCATCATCCGGTAAATTCAAAATTGATTCGGAGTTTTATAAATTTAGTTGCGCCTCACTAAGCCACTTGAAATCATCCCGCGGCAAACATTGACTTTGAGCCCATCCATATAAATTAACCATATCTGTGTAAAAGATACAAAATGATGGTTTGCTGGGATCGTATACATCTATATACTTATTATTAGCCTTTCTATATTTAGTACAGCATTGTGTTATCCCTCCTCTTATACCCTTTTCCATGAACAATAACATATCAACATCGGTGAGCAGCTCCAGTCTAACTTTAGTGTAATTTAACATATACTGCCAGGTGTATCCAGGAGCGGTGTAAAAGAATCTCTGATCTAACTTGTGCGTTGTTATGTACTTATTTCTAAAATTTATGAATACGTCAGCAAGTAAATGTCTGATAAACATCGCTATAATGACCTAAATCTTGAATTTGAAAGTTTTGCCAAACGTTCTGAGCATTCGCATAATATCTGTAATATGTGATTGCCTCAACTTGCTGTAAAATTTATCTTTATGCGGAAGACAAGTTTCATAAAATTTAGAACACGTATCTACATACTCATACGAATACACCCCCTTCTTAGCTAATAACTGCAGTTGCTCATCATTCAAATGACAGCGTGCTGCGTAAAATTTTGAAATCATTAAATGATAGGAGGATAATTTATCTAGGGACTACAAATCCAAATTTAACTATGGAATAAATGTCTTTGGTAAATGAAATGTAGCGCTCTTTAGTTTTAGGTAATAATGAAATGTGACCGGGAATGACAATGATTTCTTACTTTAATATCATGATCTAAAAAGGGATGTTCGCAAATATTACAGTAGGTGGATACATTATATTCCATCATTTACGTATCGATTTTCAAAATACTGGTGCAGACTACTCGCAATATCTATAAGCTCGTTGCTAAACCAATTAACACTCTCCTCGCAATCGAAATTTTGATAAGCAATCGTTAAACGTGCAGTGGAGATAACACGCGATGCAGCATACGTTATGTTTCTTACACTTAACGGTTTTCCGAGTTCCATCATCTTTAAAACCCTGCACTAAACATTCCAAGTCGTAATATAAAATAAATGGCGCGGTCTGATTAAACTCATGGTTCTTAAAAGACTCATCCGAACCTGGCTTTGGCATCTCTATCCTACATTTATTAATTAATCTACAATCTAACTCGTGATCACCTAGCTGAATTTGTGAACTAGAATAGTGGAGGCATTTATCGCATAGATATAATTTCTTATGATTCTTCGTTAACTGTGAACGCACTAATCCTGATAAATGTTTGATCAAGTAGAAATGAAATTTAACGACTTCATCATTATCCTTAGTTGTTCCAAGTCTCCAACTATCATCATCTATTTCGCTTTCGATTTCATAATTCTGCTGGATCAATAATAAATTAACATGCTGCTGCTTCTTATCTTCACACAAATAGACAAGTACTGCGGTATATTTAGCTGTATCTTTTCTAATAAGGGCATACACGTTTACGGATAAATTAGGATTTTGTTTTAAGAATTTTGGGGATTTGGCTTAAACTCATCGGAAACTATATCTTCAAAATTTAGGATTTCGGCATAGTAGGGATAGGATGATACACGATCAGAGTTGTTAGGAGTGGGAAAGAGAGCCGATGCTAAAGCCCACCCGAAACAGGCTTCATCATTGTTTTTTACATTAATGACGCATTCCTTATTTTTTATTTCTAGGGGTAGCGGAATAAAAGACGATGCCTTTATTAGAGTTATACTGTTCATGTTTACAGTTAACGAGTCCAACCACTATCCTGTTATTCAAATTGAAGGAATCGCTCTATCAAGTAATCGACTACTTTACTATTGAATAATTTTTTGAGATTTTCATATTCTAGGTGTGATCTTAAAATATTAAAATTTTTAGTCGTAAAACTAAATTCCCTATACATTAAATTATCATTATCATTATTTAAAGCTGGTTTTACGAATTAACCCTTTAACGCGCAAAATTTTTAAACACAGGTTTGGTTCAAAACTTTATTAAAATCGATTATAAAGGACTGTAGTAACACATAAAAATGTTTTTTTTGTAAATCGGCCGTTTTGATCGTTTGCAAAATGCTGGTAAGCCGTTTTACCAGTGAGCGTTCAGGACAAAATACGTAATGAATGTTCTCTGGTATACCTGTCATACCAGCAATAAAAACAGTGTGATTTTCTTGTTATATAATGCAACCATACAGTGTGGTATCAGAAATAAATATAAACAACAATAATATTATTTAAATTTTATTAATTACAAATTTTATAAAAATAAATAAGAACAATTTTAATAATTTTTATTATAGTTAATTACACAAAAAAAATTATAGTCATTAAAATTATTATTATTATTATATCACCTACATACAAAACCTTATAGATTTTGGTGATACGGTGCAAAACAGTCAACACATAGGGCTACTTGCATGTCATGGACATCAATGTGCTTCTTTCTGTAACCCATGTTGCTGCACCGTTTGCACCTGCAGTAGTCCTCTGTGGAAGGTGGTGAATATTTACAAAGTGAGCACCTGCCACAGGAGGACCTGATTTTTCCTTGCCGAAAAATTATTAATCAATTGGCTTACCAATTTACTCCGGTAATCAAATGTGTGAGAGGCTTTTTCCGAGGTGATTTTTTTAAGAGTTTCTGTATATAAAATAAATGAATTAACGATGGCTGCATCAACAAAGTAATAGAAAAGCTTCATCCACCACCTTCTGCTTTTCCATGCTATGCTGTATGCAGCCATACGCTGATCAAAACGATCAACCTCCCATGAATTTATTGTAGTCCACAATTGACTGTGGACACAGTACACTTTCTCTTTCAGTTTGTTGGTTCGGAGGACTTGGCCATGTTCAGAAGCATTATGCATATTGCTGAGAACTGTTACAGCTTGGTCCCCGATCTTTCCATTTACAATTGACGTTTCCACACACCGCAAAGTCAAATTGACTCATTTGCAGCCTTTTATCTTCAATTAGTTTATTTTTAGGAAAATGCTTTCTCGTTTGGCGAATCGTGCCACAACCAAACAATCCATGATTACTAAGTTTTTGCATTAGAGGAATAGTGGTGAAAAACTTGTCAAAATATAAGCAAAAACCCCTATTCCTCAATGCAGTGGAAAGTTTTAAAATGACACGTTCGCCTAATGTGTTTTCTGAGGCTTCAGCCTCCTTACCCTGGTATACGTTGAAGGAGTACATGTAGCCTGTAGCAGCACATGCCATTGCCCAAACTTTAAAACCCCTCTTGATGGGCTTCATTGGCATGTACTGTTTCAGTTCGGCCTTTAAAAGCAATCATGCTTTCATCTATCGACACATTTCGACTGGGCGTAAAATTTGAACCAAAAGCTTCATCGAAATGTGTCATGGGCGAACCTTAAATAGTTTATCATAACTGTCATGTCCACGTGCAGGCATCTGTGAATTGTCACTGATGTGAAGATATCTCAGTATTCTTAAAAAACGTTTTACTGGAAACACGTCGGCTACCTTTGCGTTATGGAAGTTCGGATCCGTCGACCAGTATTTGCTCAGCTGGGGCAGAGAATTGAACCCCATTATCATCAAAACACTGATGAAGGCTCTCAATTCTTCGATATTAAGATTCAACTGTTGGTGGGATTGACTTGCATACAAATTGGACTGATCCACCACCAACTGAAGAAAAACCGTCGTAAAAAATATATTAAAGAACTCGATAGGTTCTTCTGAATCAATCTGTAAATATAAACAAAGTTATAAATATAAACAAAACAAAAGAATAAATAATAATCCCACCTGTACTCTCGGTCCCATTTCATCGACAAAATCGAAATTTAAATATTTCGCAGGTGCAACCGCGGTCTTGTTCCATGAGGAAAAATCGACAGCAAAATCTTCCACAGGTTCCTCCTCGCTATCGCTTTCCAGGAGTTGAGCTTGAAGGGGCCTGGGTTCATTTGGATGATATGTTTTATCTGCAACTGAATCATCTGAATCATATTCATCATCGTCCTGATGTCCAGCTGCAGATGTCGATGGCTGGTCGAGATTATCGACTTTTTGTTTTTTTGGCGTTTGGGGCTCTGGAGTTATAGTCGTTGACGCAGAGCTGGTGAATGACCGAGTTGTGGTCAGTGCCGTCCTTCCTCAACTCTATCCTCTGCATCGAGTCTCCACCAATATCCGAATTTTCGGCTTGCTCTTCTGATATCTCAGCAACTCGGCAATTCCTCTTCGGTAAGGTCTTTTATAGTACCACGTTTTATCCATTATATTTATAGTGCGGCTCTGTAAACATCGTAGTAATGAATGAAAGACAGTACGACTACAACCATTGTAAAATTGTAGGTACAAATAAATGGGCCCTAAAAATATTAGTGCCACTTTGTAAGAATCAGTCAAAATACAGTACTGAATTGAAAAGAATCCAAAGGATTTTATGAAAAACTGGACTAGAATGAAAATATTTCAAGTTCAAAAAATTTAGTCCGGCTGGTATTATCATTGCCTACATAATAATACTTAGGTATACATTTTAGGTTTACAAAAGTATGAAAGTCGCCTTTGATGTTCGCTTTATTATGATTTTGGGTGTCCTATCATAAAACCAGGTAGAAAAATGTGTGCGTTCAACAAAAGCATAAATTTTAGCACATGGGCAGCTTTCGAACCTGATATTTTCCAAGCGCAACGTGTTACGGCCG
The DNA here is from genome assembly GCA_036346205.1 of Vesta saturnalis. Lineage (NCBI taxonomy): Eukaryota > Metazoa > Arthropoda > Insecta > Coleoptera > Lampyridae > Vesta > Vesta saturnalis. The sequence goes on along the minus strand of JARFJB010000690.1, from coordinate 1,661,194 downwards.
TACATTTTCAAAATTAGTAAACCTATTGCATATAGCATCAAACTTAATATAATTGTAATCAAACTAAAAAGGCAATTTGGGAAAAAAATCGGTATATAGAACGCACGTTTTTTTCATCAAATTTGAATATTTTTGAATTTCATTCATTATTGGAAATTTATGTGCAAAAATATTCAAATCTTTGTTTAGATATCATTTGTTATACATTATTTTAATAGACTTACCTTTAAAAAAATTTAAATTCACTCAAAAACACTAGTAATTTACAGAAAAGTTGGACACCGCGCGAAATCAAATCAAAGACAGGGACGTAAATTCGCTGGTAACCCGTACTTACATTTTATAGACCAGCTGGCATGGGTACCGCGCCACCTGTTGAATTTTTTTTCGAATTCATAAAAGTCTAAAGTAAACAACTGTAAGGGATTAATATTATAGTTTTCGACCCTTATAATGTCGTTTTCTGTTTCAAAATGAACTATCTCTGCAGCGCCATTGACTGGTATATACGTATTACCAGAGAACGTTAAAGGGTTAACTTTTAAAATATTATTATATATGCTAAAATTTCACTAACCCTAACCGCAAATAACTTAAAACTATCGTCAAAAATGTTCCTAAAGTTCTATGGCCTAAACTAATTACCATGTCAGTGCTCACCCTAGATTTGAAGGTTGTAGTCAAATTCCTCCACTCGACCGTCCCTTGATTGCGAGGGACCCTCCTGCAGGTAGAGGTTTCCTCAACTGCTTTGCGAGTATTATGTAACGCTCCAATTCCCTACAACGCTCGCTAGATGTCTTTTTCCCCAATACTAAATGATGAGTCACCAACGCATGTCTTGACAAATTCTAAATTAGCGTCGATGACATTGATGATTTTGGTGTTTTTTATTCTCATCATGAGTATTGGGATGTTTGTAGAATTGCTCAATCACTTCTACGGAAGAGTTAGTTTTTGCAATAATTTTTGCCATTTCTAAAAATAAATCATTAATATATATTTAGTATAGACTGTAAACATTACACCTTTAATATCTAGCGAACGAACCAACTGCAGCAGGAGGTAATATATCATTAAATCAGTCAACCCTATAATTTATCGATGTAATTAATGCTTCAATTTCAAATACATAACTTACCTGTAACGGTACAATTAATAGGTATAGCAGCTGAGTACAACAACGGTGAGCACTGTTTACCGTATGAGTGAAATCTAAAAAAATTATTTATTTAATTAATGTTTTAAGTAAAATGAATTAAACATGCCTGAATATATCTGTTCAATGATGACCGCGATAACAGCAATAACAACTTACATCGAATACAGCAGCGTATATAATAGTCACGTAAATACCTCTACTTAATTATTATTTCTAAAATGTAATATTAAATCTCACCTGTGAATAGCACGGAAACGACTGATAAACAACTATATGTTAGACCACTCTTATATATGTCGCGAACCGGATGTTGCGGTTACCAGATAGCAGACTAAAACCTGCTTGCTTCTTTGTTTTTATGAACATTGAATTTTTAATTTTAACGATGTAATTACATATATAAATCATGCAGGATGTTATTTCTAGATAAACTTTATATAAATTATATTGAAATTTTTCAATGTAAATTTAATGTTTATTTGAAAATGCAAATTCCCTTTCCTATTTTATTACTTTAAAACTTATATTTTAGAATGTGATGTAAGTTGAAAATGCAATTACATATTTGTTATTAGCAAATGCTATAATTACGTATTTATTCGAATTTAGCAAAACGATTAATTTAGAATGCGCGCCGGATGTTGCTTCTCGAATGCACTCTTTCTCTCTCTCTCTCTCTCTCTCTCTCTCTCTCTCTCTCTCTCTCTCTAACACCGACTACGGCAAGTTCTCATTTCACACAAAAATGAAAATCTTCTCTTTATTCGTTGTGACGTCAGCTTAAATATTTATGTTTAATATTAATCACGCAAGATGTTATTTCTAGTTTAAATTATATTGAAATTTTTAAGTGTAAATACCCTTTTCAATTTTATTACTTCAAAACACTGCAATTAGTATTTTAATTGTAAAATGTAATTGCATATGGTATACATTAGCAATTATTTCTTAGAATGCGCGCCGGATGTTGCTTCTCGAATGCTCCTTCTCTCTCTAACACCGACTATAGCAAGCTCTCGTTTCAACCAAAATGAAAAGCTGCTCTTTATTCATTGTGACGTCAGCTTAAATATGTATGTTTAATATAAATGTAATTACATATTTATATATTGCAAACATTCAATATAATTTTTATGTATATATATATATATATATATATATATATATATATATATTTAAAATTATAAATAGTTTTAATTGTAATGCATAACATCAAAGTATTTTTTCTAATTTATTACTTTATTAGTATTACATATTTATCAACATTATTTTCTATTTATTATCAAATGCGTTATTTTAAAATGTAATTACGTATATATTCGATTAGCGCTGGTAAGAAATGTTTTAAATCCGGATGCGTCTGTGTTTTGTACAGCTGATAAATATCTATTTTCTTCTTTTGCGATAACCCTGATGTCAATTATTTTAATACATTGTAATATCTTTTAACATTGGAATACATAAATTCGCATTTATAATCACATTTTAAAAGTTAATTTAGAATTCTAAGTTGCGAAAATATAATTACATATTGCAAACTTTAAATATAAGTTTTGTACAGGGTTATTCACGTTATTCGACACGGAGGATTATGGCCAAACGACTTGACGTTCAAAAAGTTTTATTTTTGGAGTTAATGTAAGCCTACAGGTGGTACATTTTAAAATTATTTTCGTACAGGCTGTTCCAAAAGTATGAAGCATATCAAAGCTGCAATTTTTCAATGGAACACCCTATATGTTATTGCATTTTTAGTTTCACCGACTATAACATGTTCTCATTTCAACAAAAAATAAAAAGCTGCTCTTTATTCATTGTAACGTCAGCTTAGATATTTATGTTTATATCACACTTTTTATATTTCCATATCTAAAACTGAGGTAGCTCAGTTGTTTATATGCATATGCACATATTCACAATTTAACTTACTCGAGTTCGAATCTCGGTGCAAACAATTTTTGCAAACTTTATGCTGCAACCGGAAGTTCCTCTTCAACAGCGACAAAGAAGATGTCTGCAAGGCCCTTCAGATTGCGACATCTAAACAACGCGACGCCAGTAACCAACAAAGAATCTACCAGAATCCGCCGAAGACCCCTAAAGAGGCCCTCAGAAGCGGCAAAAGACAGCTACACCCACAAAGAACCTACGGGAAGCCGCAAAAGACATCCAAAGAAGCCATCAAACGCTACCGGAAGACTCCAGAAGTCGCTGAAGAATTTCAACTTTGCCGCCAGGTCTCTCATTGGCCAGCTAATGGACCATCCCCCTTCCGGGACTCAACAGGGGGTGGGGCCCATCCTCGTATCCCATTGGCTTGTCGTCATTCCTACTTCCAGTAGGAGGAGCCACACCTTCTTCTCCCATTGGTCCTCCAAGGGCAACTTCCGGAGGGGGCGGGGAATAAGTGCTAGCTGACGTCGCTGATTGGTCTGACGCTGCTTCCTGAGCCAGAATGTACATAGCCTTACTACTCACGCACACGCATACCCACACCCACTGTAAAAGTTCAACTGCTCATAAAATTGGTATTGTTGATTGTGATTATTATATAATCTTATTATTTAGGCCTCTTGATTGTAAAACAATACATTAATATATAACAATTGAAAAACAGCACAAGAGGTTTTTCAAGGTAAAACATTTAAACTATTTAAGATGATGAAATCTGATTGCAATGAAATTCGAGTAATAACAAAGCCGTGTTTAACAGTTTTTAACCAATTTAATGTAAGTACCTAATGAACGTAGACCTCGACAAACATTTTTATTGCACCTGTCACAACAAATTTATTAGTTTCGAGTCCAATCGCAAATAAGCAATTTTACTACATAATTAATTTAAAATTAGGAAGCACAGCAACATCATTATTACAAATGCTTGTTTAATCCATTATAAAAATAAAACCAAACAAATCCCTTTTCTTTTCAAATATCAATTATGATCTTCAAAATTGTTGAGCAGCATAAAAAGTTTGAAAAATAAACTATTTCAATTACATATATGGCCAGTAAATGTCTTCAGTACTTATTTCATTTCCGGATTCTTTTTAAAGGCTTCTAACTCATTTCCGTTCGTTCTTTGAACAAAGTTTTTGAGTTTGTATTCGGATGTCATTCTGAACAACCTTTAACATTACCAGAGTTTATGTATTGCAAGTTTTTCCTATTGACGATTTCAGTTACTGGGTATTAGTTATCTGTGTATTTCTTATTAGGTATCTATGTGTACTAATATCGAAGCTTACAAAATTCTTACTAAATAATTTGTAATTCACATTGGAATTGAAAATCTCTTCTAAAATAAGATAAAAGAAGACAGCATGCCGTCAGAGTTCTAGATTCAAACTTGGATTATTTGTAACCAAGTTTGTATCTCTAATGACCTGTCATCGTATCTCCCTCTGATCCAATCAGTTTCAATGAAACCTCCGCATAGAATATAAACGAGCCCAATGCCCATTATTTAAATTTGCTCCGAATATTTTGCTAATAGAATCAAGCAGTGGAATAAATAAGGCTTTCAATACGTTTACTTTTATAAATCTCTCCTGGTAAAGTTGAGCGATATTTAAATTGTAAATTTTTGGTTATTATTATGCAATAAATTAAGCGTAATTATTAGAAATCGATTAACGGTTTTATTTATTTTGTATACACTTTAATTGTTTTGCATATATTTTCTTGCTTGGAGCAAACATTTTTAATATTTATTTATAAAAGGTTAAACTGCTACTGTAACTTTGTAGTAGAGTAGTTTGGGTATACATACTGAACTTTGTCAACAAAGGTAGATTTAATACAGTAAATAAATTGAGTTTTATGCAGATTATACATTACTGATTCAGATCATTAGGAAAGTACCTTATTCCACATATAATTAATTACTAACATTTAATATAATAGATATAATTGAAAAATTTATACTGGGCGTTGCCTTGCAGGACGCAGAATAGCGATTTCAATTATTAGCTCCCATAATTATTTTAGAGTAAAAATGTAAATACGTTTTTTGTAAAGAAAAAAATACTACATCTGTACAGTGCATCCAATTTTGGTTGAGAGAGCCAAGTATCTCGATTGTTGAAGATAAAACCTTGCGGTTTTCGCGGTCCTGTGCCACTTTTTTGTGAAACTCAAGATGTCTTGAACGGATTTTTCCTAACTTCTTTCGTTCATAAGTTACAGGGCGTTTCACACTTTTTGGAGCCCCCCCCCCATGTCTACGAAGTTTCTCAGCGATAATGTCAAATTGAAAACGTATCCCATAGAGAATTTTATGTAGAATTCAGTGGCGCACTCAATTTTTTTTTGGAGTATGGTTATGGAGATACGACTCAAACTTATGATTTTTTCAATGGAACACCCTGTATTTTATCACCTCATTAAATTACTTATTTTTTTTTTCCTTCAAAATGATATATAATATATAAACATAAATTCTTCAAAAATGCTCCAAAATCACTAAAACATTGATTTTTAATAGTAGGCTATGGATTTTTCATATAAAAAAAGTTCAAATTGAAGAAATACTACTTGTGATTTTTCCATGAAAGGAACAAGAACAATACTAACACTAATTCACTAACAAAACACAAAACGTGGGTAACTAATAGCAACAAATAAATAGTAATAAAAAGTTCATAATGTAGAATAAGCAACTGATTAAATATTTACTCATACTATTTTATTTCGAAATTATTCGGTAACTTATTCATTTAATTGTTCAAACTGATGTCCATTTTCCCTAACACACAATTGACACAATTTCTTGACACGTCTTAATGCATTTAAAATTATGAAAGTCCGATTTTGTAAATTCTGGAAAACTGCCTCAGTTGTTGCACGAAGTTCTTTAATATTATTGTGCCTCTTACCATATATTTTATTTTTCAAAAAACCCTACAAAAAAATTCCAACACTGACAAATCGGGTGACTTTGCAGGCCACCTAATGGGTCTATTTGTTCCAATCCAATGGTCCTGCAGAGTTACTTCTAAAAACGGCACAGTCAACCTCCAATTGTGGGCAGGGACACCGTCTTGTTGGAAGTAAATGGCATTAAGATAGGCGAGGGGAACATTCTCTAGGAATTCTGGTATTACTTCTTCTAAAATTGCCAAGTACCTATTCGCGTTGAGATCCCCTTCAAAAATGCGGTATTTTATTGATGTCCCCAATAAGAAACAGGCTACATTAAAACCAAATCGACCCTGTAGTTGTTGCTCAAAAATTAGGTGTTGGTTTTCATCATATCAGTGCCTTGTATTTTGCCTGTTCAAAAAACAGGCACTGCTTATATGGGCTCCGTCTGACCATATGACTTTACTCGCAAAATTATTATTCCTTCGAGTTTGATTCAAAAACCAATTACAGAAATTCACACGCCTCGCTGCATCACCAGGGTATAAATGCTGGACAATATCCACTTTGTAGGGTTTCAATTTGTGTTTTTTCTAACTTCGTACAAGAAGTCTGAGGAGAGACACGGACGCTGGCTAAGACATTTATTTCATCCACTTCATTATTTTCCTTGTTATACGTCTTGGGTCGAGGTTTAGAATACGCACCATAATTTAGTAGATTATTCTTTAGTCGAAATATTGTTGCTCAACTAGGTTGACGCCTCTCTGGATATCTTACGTTTTAAAAACAATATGTCATATAATGTTTTATTGTAAATTACTAGTTTACCTGCTTAAATATAATTCTAATGCTTCGTCAACATTTTCATGGCATTGATTGAAACATTGTATGATATCATACTTTTCGTTGTTCTGAAAAAATCATTCAGCCATTATAAAATTTCACAAATTAATAAAATCGCCAAACACAAACACAATAAAACGTATCAAAATTTCTCCACATTCACTTGATAAAACAATGCTTCAAAAGTCAACAACAGTGTTTGTAGTATCCATGACCTACTATAAAAAAAATCACAAATAATAATCCCTGTAGTAAAACTTTGAAATCCATGGCACTCTATTAAAATTCAATGTTTTAGTAATTTTGGAGCATTTTTTAAAACTGTATGTTTATATATTATATATCATTTCGAAGAAAAAAAAAGCAATTTAATGAGATAATAAAATACAGGGTGTTGCATTGAAAAATCAGAAGTTTGAGTCTTATCTCCATAACGATACCCCGAAAAAAAATTGAGTGCGCCCCTGGATTCTACGTAAAATTCTCTATGGGATACGTTTTCAATTTGACATTATCGCTGAGAAAGTTCGTAGACATGGGGGGGGGGGGGTCCAAAAAGTGTGAAACGCCCTGTAACTTATGAACGAAAGAAGTTAGGAAAAATCCGTTCAAGACATCTTGAGTTTCACAAAAGTTTTCAATTTGACATTATCGCTGAGAAACTTCTTAGATATGGAGGGGATCCAAAAAGTGTGGATTTTCAAAAACACCCTGTAATTTATAAAGTTAGGCAAAATCCGTTCAGCCTATCTTGAGTTTCACAAAAAAGTGGCATAGGACCGCGGAAACCGCAAGGTTCTATCTACAACAACAACAGGGATATCTGGCTGTCTCAACCAAAATGGGATGCACTGTACATACTATTAATTATAATTTTCCGTTTTTCTAAACCTTAAAAACGACAAAATAAAAAATTACATTTTATTAAAAATCGGTGATGCTTTGCAACATGCACATCTGCATTATTTGTCATTGTTACAAGAAAAAGTAGAAATGGTAATATGGTTAAGCTAATAATGGGTTTTAAGAGAATAAAACGCTGCGTCGGCAGATACTATTGTTATAGTTTTCCGGAACCAGAATAATAAAAAAAAATTGAATTGGAGGAGAATTTAATTTGTATAACACGATAACAAATATAGATACAAACATAATGTAAATAAAAAAAAATTAATAAATTATAACAAATGTACAAATAATGCTAAACAATAACCCAATCGTAAAATTGCCATCTAACGTTGGTTAACTGAAAATGCGATATTTATTCACACTCGGCTTTTAGATCTTCTATATATTCAAATCTTCATCCCGAGTGGTGGTGCCTTACTCGACGCATCATATCGATTTCAATGGTAATTTGTTTATATTCAATTATTAGGTCTCCTAATTATTTTTGAGCAAAATTCTTTTTTGTAGCGAAAAAAATACTGCACTTGTACACACTATTATTTATAATTTTTAGTTTTCCCTAACCGTATAAATTGGCAAAATAAAAACCTTCACTTTAAAATAAATCAGGTATGCCTTGGAATTATGTAAAAAAACATAGCGTGATCATTTCATTATCTGTTATTTGGCGCTTATTAAATGTATACTTACTTAATAAATTGAGTATCATAAAACTGTTCGGCTTAAAATATATTCAACTGAAGAAAGAGTAGAAATGCTAAAATTGTTTTATGCTTGAAATTGTGTCCGTCAAATGATTGCTTTATTTAGCGTAAATATCAAAATCGAGCAATCCCAAGTAGTACAACGATCTACAGAATCGTACGAAAATTTCAGAGAACAGGCACAGTATTAAATAACTGCAAGTACAATAATGAAGTTCAAAATGTACCCCAACGACAGGAAAATGACATTTTGGCTGCAGTAGCGGAAAATTCCCACATACGTTTAAGGAGACAAGCAAGAAACTTGGGCTTGGATCACACTCGGCTGGTGCGATTTTTAAAAAAGCACAAGTTTCGCTCCTATAAATATCAATGTCATCAAGATTTGCGTGAGCATGACTTGGAGAGAAGGAGTGCTTACAAATAAGTTAATGTATACAAGATAGGGAGTTTTTGAATAATATTTTGTTTACTGATGAATACACATTCATACTTTATAATGAACCAAACGTGCAAAATTGCAGAGAATGGGCTACTGTGAATCCACATAAAATGTATACACCGGGACCCAATATCCCCAAAAAGTTAATGTTTGGAATGCTGGGTAATCATATTATTTTGCCACTTTTCTTACATGAAAACCATATAGGAGAGCGTTTCTTGTAGTTATTGGAAGAGGGAATTGGTCCGGCTATGGCCCAAGTTGCTAGATACAATAAAGAGATTTGGTTCAAGATGGATGAATGCATAACAGTCGTGATGTGCGCCAATTTTTGAGTTCCAATTTTTCTAATAACGTCATTGTCCTAATTATTTAATTTTCAGCTCTGAAAGATCCCCCGATCTTTCTTCCAGTGATTGTTTTCCTTGGGGACATTTAAAGTCTGTGATTTATTTCGGGACGAAGATTTGAAAATATAGAAGATATAAAAGCTTGCATTCGAGCCGGGTGTGTAAAAATATCACATTTTCAGGTAGTCAACGTTAGACGGCAATTTTACGAAGATTAAGTTATTATTTAGCAGTAAATGGTACTTTACTTGAACATTTGTCATAATTTGTTAATTTTTCTGAATTTACATATTAAATTCTCCTTCAATTCAATTTCTTTGATTATTCTGGTTCCGGAAAACTATAAGGATAGTATCTGTCGAGGCAGCATTTTATTCTATTTAAACCCATTATTAGTTTAACATCAAGCAACAATGACAAATAATGCAGATGCGCATGTTGTCTGGTTATATGATTCCAAAGCATCACCGATAAATGTGATTTTTTGTGTTGTCAATTTTACGGTTTAGAAAAACGGAAAATTATAATTAATCGTATGTAAAGATACAGTATTTTTTTATTTACAAAAAACGTATTTACACTTTTACTCTAAAATAATTAGGGAAGCTAATAATCGAATATTCAGAAAGCACCATTGAAATCGCTATGCTGCATCACCCTGTATTCACGTTTAACGTATAACGAGTAACAAAATAATTGTTAATTGATAATGAATTATGAGTAAAAGCAGTATTTGAATTATGTGTTAATGTGGAAGTTGGTGCGCCAAAACGTAGTTGGAATCAGAAATGTTTCTGAAGAATTCAATTTTGTTTTACGTATAAGACACAGCATATTTTATCCCAGTAAAATTGTTCATAACAATTGTATAGTTTGTTATACTTCGTTTTAACTACTAAATGCCATCGTGCATATTTTTGAATTTATTTCTAACTTTCAATACATTCGTTGCACAGACTTAAATTACTTTTTATACTTCATTCGAAAAATGGCAGGGTATTTCTCTAACGGAATTTCTGAAATACGAAGTTTGAATGAGACTGGCGGGTTTCATGCAGTCAGATGCAATTTCATTCCCGATTCGTTTGGGGTTAAAGATGGTTTTCGTGAATGAAAGAAGAAAGTTTCGAATTTTTATAGTTTTATAAACTTATCCATTTAATGTGAGATTTATCAAAGCTTAATTTATAGATGGAGGTTGCTTTATCACCTTGGCTAGGTATGCCATGATTTTCATTTAAAAACAATACTAAATGCTACTTATTTTAGCTTGCCACCAGTAGCAAAACTATACCTAATAACTACAATTAACCATAATCGGTAAAGTTTCGAAAACCAATTTCTTCGTATTTCATCCATTACGAATACTGACTTCTACAGTGTCTATTGTGAATACCAATAAAAACTTCTTACTACATTCTTTTTGTACAGCTGATTAAGTCAGGGTTAGGTTTTGAAAGACAACCGGTGTTAATTAATTACTTCAATAATTTCTTTTCTTGTGTATGTCAATCTGCTACCTATTAACTTTTTGATGTTGCAGTAAAGACGATATTCTTCTCTACATGTTCCTCCTATCTACGGAATCGATTTAAGCCAAGTGAGTTAAAATTCCTATATTTAAATATAATTAAGAGCTACATTATAAATAGCCCAAGTTGCATGATATAACTGCGTTACATTCAAGATTTCATTATTTTCTCTTACGTCTTGAATTTACTTTTCTTAATAAAAAAAAGAAAGGGGGTGCTTATAACATCTGCAAGGTAGAAAAATGATCACTGTCTTACAAGACCAAGTTTGTATTTGGTTTAGTACAGACTAACGCATATGATACCGACAGATGAATCAGCGCAGCTAATACGTAAACAATTTTGACCATTGCATATCGGTAAGGTATGTGGCCTGCCGTTACTAGTTGAAATGTGCTGTTTTACTGACATTTCAGTTACAATATTGTGTCTTGCGAATTTTCTTCTAGAAGTTTTTCTCATTTTTTTGTCAAATAAATACCTTAGCTTAAAAAAAAAACGTTGCCGTAACGCATTATAAATTTTGTTAAATTTTCTGCTTCATTATGACATTTTTCACTGTAAGCCTTGGACCGCTAGAGCGTGCTCTTATTTGTCATCTTCAAGGCAGTATAATAATATTTATTTTATTGAGGATCTAGTTACTCCTTATTAAAATTGGATTCTATATTAGTTCTCAAATAATTCTTGTAGATATTACCACTTACTGAGGAAGATAACTGCACTTCTTATAGGAATGTGTAGATTTATACAAAATATAAATATAAAAAAACACCATTTAAACACCCAAAAGCTAAGTATCTTAATCAGGTAGCATTGTGTCTATCTCTTCATTTTTGGGACTTCTAATGAAAGTAACATGATCACTGTATCTTATATACAGCTTCTTTTGTGTAAGGATCACACTTTGATTTTATACTAAATATAACTATTTAGTTTGACCAGCATTGCGTTTTACTCAATTATCGTGTGTGTTACTTACTTATTGTGTTTACTTATATGTGTTCTCTTACAGCTTCACTTCCCCATTTCGTAGTCTAAGGGCTGTCTTATCTAACACTACGTGGCGCCTTGGGTATCTATATGCTCTATGGTCACACCACCCATATATCCAGTGCACTGCCGCGTTAGTGGTCCACAAAGATCAGCTCAGCAGACGCTATCTTTTTATTATGTAGTGTATTTCGGGATATGCTCATAATCATTTTGAACACGTTGCAAGCTTTTATGCTTTATACATCTAGGATTGTAGCCACACAGGAAGATATTTCAGCTAATTAAAAAAGAGATTCATTTGAGTCAGATCGATCAACATCATAAGTATATTAATAAAATTGGTTACTATTTGCAAATTGATTTTAAAAGAGGAGTAGCCCTGATTTTAATACACTACAAACTAGGTATACGTATGTCATTATTACAACAATGTCCTCCTTAACGTTTGTTTCTCCTGTAATGCATGAAATTAGATTCTTGATACATAGGTAATACTGTTCGTAAAGCTTGGTAGTTTCATTCAAAAGATTGGAGTCATTATAGATAGTTTATATACTAGGCCTGCCATCTATCTTAACCTTGTATACCACCCATAATACCCTTCCATTATGTTTGTGAAGATCCAAAAATCTGTACAAAAATTCGCAAATTAATTATTTATTTTGTACAATTCTGTAGAAAAATGCTCCGGTGCAGCTAAAATAATAATAAAGTTTTACCCCTTCTTCCGTAATCAAGAAATCGTTTAAGATATCGACGCAGGAACCCCACCAGAATACCACTTCATTTTTGGTCCATTCCCGTCCGACCGCGAATTAGAGTGTTATCCAAACACGTTAGACCGCGGACTATATAAGTGGAATCGCGACGCGAGAATATTATCCTTTCCGTGGCCGTCCTGAAGAAACTATCTACCTATCTTCCGTCATGAGGTACTTGACGACCTACAGAACGCCGCGTTTATTATTACTTTTACCTGCCAGCTCGTCTGGGTAAGTTATAATTTTTCTTATCATAATTATCCAACTAGTTTACAGTTGGAAAGATTTCTTATCTGCCTTTGGTAGATTATAAATCAATCCTGACTGTAAGACACATACACAACACTCTCAGTTCCCTGGAGCGTAAGACTGAGGAAAACAAATATCCTGTACACAAAATCCTCATCTTTGCTTTTAGGAGTAGACCTGAAAAGTACTGAGGTTTCCTAACAGAATGATCCCCTCAGGCGTAGGCCTTTAAAGGTGATTCTTTTACCTGTGCTTGACCGAAAGGTATAGGCCTGTTCGATTTAGCATCCTTCTATCTAACCCATGGTGCGTATGGCCCGTTGAATTAGATAACCCTTCCTAAGAACACAATATTACACTTATCGACCGAACCGCAGACATAAGATCGATTGTATAATCGTCCCAAATCTCCGTTCCAGTGAGATTGTCTGTAGAACCGTTACAAATCTCGTCCTTAATACTGACATTCATTTGTCTGTATCCAGCATAATTAATAACGCAATACCCGCTGCTTCCAAAAAGAAAATTGATTTCTTTAAACAATAAATTTGCTTCCAGAACGAGAAATTAAATTCCTTTCATTGTTATTTAACTTAAATGTAGACATTCCAATTTAATTCTTTTAAAAAAGAATATCTATTTATATACGATTTCCCCGTAAGTGATAGCGCTGTATCGCATTTAGGAAATTAAGTAAACGTCATCGGGTATTAAAATTTACCTGTCCATCTACTTCGGTTATATACGAATAATTATAATCAACCCCGAAATTAAACTACGAAATAAATAAATGCAGTAGTCGGAATTCAAATTTTAAAGCCAGAGAACAATGACACTTCATGATCGAGTAACCGATATATAGAATCATTGTCCTCTCGACACCTCAAGTCCTCATCAGTCCATTGTATAAAGAATAATGTAATGACCCTTTATATTTACGAGAGCTCGGATTCTTTTTAAAGTGAATTTAGCGAGATACGTAGTTAATAAAAAATAGGTTATTAATTAATAACTTTGGATATGATCTGATCTAATCTATCAATATTCAGGTTCATTTAGCTTATAATTATAAGAACATGAAAATAAGCAGATGCTACAAACTTGGATACTTTAATGATTTATTTTATTCCTTATATCAACTATCACAGTATTTATTAAAGAAGGCATATGTAAAAATTTTTAATTGTAATAAGATATGGATTACATTTATGTTATTTGTGGTGTAACTTCTGCCGCCATTCTAATCGTTGCAGTTAGTGATCTGTTGACTTTTAAAGCACCTGTGGTTATAAAAGGTAGCAATAATTGACTCTTCTGTGTTCCATAAACGCTCAAATGCCACTACAATTTAGTATAGACTTTATCGAAAGTGGCAAATTTGAAAGTAACATTTATAATTCGTCAAAGCTTCGTAAAAGACATCAGAACTCACGTATGTATGTAATACCTCAGTATCTCCTTTAACTAACAATACTACTGGGTTAGTACTTTGTTTTTTAACACTATTTTACAACGATAACTTATGCTAATAAATTAAAGTATCATATCATTATTTACCATAAATAAAGTGCGGCTAATAGTCGATATTCTAGGCCCATCCTAACCCACTTGTCACTAGAAAAGTAACTAGATTTGAAAAAGGTCACTAGACAAGTTACTGGATTGGGTTTTCAAGGTCAATGTCATTGAAGTTTTCGTACAGATTGCCCGCATCGAAGGTTTTAAGGTCATCACATTAGCTGCGCCCGGGTACACTGTTTCTCAAGGTCAAGGTCATTTCACACATTACCTGCATCTAAGTATATTCTAAGTATCTTCAAGATCACGTATGGGTACTCACTTGGAGATATATAGGACGATGCTAATCCGACGTTGTCACTAGAAAAGTAACTAGATTCGAAAAAGTCACTAGTTTGGTTTTTCAAGGTCATCGCGTTATCTGTAGTTTTACAAGGTCATTTCGGGTCACGTACACATTATATCGAAGTACAAGGTTTTTCAAGAACAAGGTCATGGAAGATCACGTATACGTTGCCTACATCAAAGTATATTCCCCAAGTTCACGAGCTTTCACAGTTAACAATTGGTATATAGAGAATGTTCCTGTATATTCTTCGAGGTCACGAGAGCATCGGATAAGATAGGAACCATGTGTTTAGGAAAACAGCTATCTGTTTAGGGTAAACAGCGATCTGTTCGGGGAAACAGTTGCCTGTTTAGTGTAAACAGCTATTTGTCTAGGGAAACAGGTATCTGTTTCAGAGAATCTTTGGCTGAGTCAAGGTGTTAATTCTTAGAAGTTATTACAATTAGTGCAAACCAAATTTCAACGTTATCTGCGGGGGTATTCCTATAAATCAATTTTCAAGGTTAGACAGATTGTTGTCTATGCTAACCATGCCTCAAGGGCATGCACCGTCGTAAGTTCATTGACCTTTTTATAGCTATATGGAAATTTCAAGGTCACGCCCACAGTAATTCTTAGAATCAAAGTTCATTGACCTTTTCAAGATCACTGAGAAATTTCAAGGTCACCAAGTAGTTCTTGGCATTCGGTCTAGTCAGAGCCATGTGTAAAAGTTATTACAATTCAAATAGATTGGTATCTAGGTCAATGACAAAATTGAAGCAAAATGTATTGGTATCAATTTTTGAAGGTCACCTGCTTGTTGTCTATGCTAAAAGGTAGGTCAAGGTTACATGGTTCCTGTATTGACGCTGTTCAAGGTTGAATAGCAAAATAAGCATGGATTCGCGCCATTTAAATGTCAAGGTCACACCACTGAGAAGTCGATTTTCAAGGTTAAGCTAAACGATAAGTCAAGCTTAAATGGTATTGGCGCGTTTCAAGGTCAAGTAGCGAAAGAAACATGGCTTTGCGTGGGTGAATACCAAGGTCGCCTGTAATATCCAGCTACTCCAACCATTTAAACGTCTAGGTCACAATTCTGAGAAATTTAAAAATGGAATTTTCATGGTCAAATGTGATAAACTCACACTATTCAAGGTTAAACGATTATTTTATTGGCGCTGTGTCTGCATATCCATATATTCAGCATCAAGGTCAAAGAAGTCGAAGATTGATTCAGGCTGTTCAAGTAATTTTTCCTGAGTCCATCAATGGCCACCTGCAGGGGTATCCCGACCTTATTCGATACTAAATCAAATCCTGTTGGGAAATTTTCACCAAGCAGTTCCTACCAACGCTTGAAGGTCAAAGTTGATTCTTAGAATTGTCATTTAATGTGCGAGTGATCCTTGAGGGTAACGCCCTTTTGGCGGGAAATTGTCAAGGTCACCAAGCAATTCTTGAAATTTGTCTGAGTCAAGGTCATGTGTTAATTCAGTTAGTGCAATTCTAGGAAATCAATTTTCATGGTTGCCTGCAGGGGTATTCTTAAAAGTCAAGTCCTAATCAATAAGCATTCCTAATCAATGACCTGTCTTAGAAGTTATTACTATTCCTAGAAATCAATTTTCAAGGTCAGGGATATTAAACAGATTGATGTTTATGCTAGGGCATCACGATCTTACCCAACCTTATCCGATTGAAAATTTTCAAGGTCAAATTTTCAAAGTAACCAAGCAATTCTTGGAATTTGTCCGAGCCAAGGTCATATGCTCAGAAATCAATGGTTACCTGCAAGGGTATGCCAATACTGATAGCCATTTCCCCAAACAGCTGTTTCGTAACGCACTCTGAGGTTAGTGAAGGTCAATAGAATTTAGAAGCACAGCAGTATCATGGTCAAGGAAGTCTGGACCACTCTGAAGTTAGTCAATGTTAAAGGGCAGCAGCATCAGGGTCAAGGAAATCTGGACAACTTTGAAGTTAATCAAGGTCAAGTCTAAAAATAGAAATTAGATGGGCATCAACGCCAAAGAAGTCTTAGCTCGATTTTGGACCACATTATGCGAATTTGTGTATTGAAGTTAGGTTAGGCTGTTATTTGAATAGCCTAACCTCACTTCAATACACAAATTCGTATAATGTGGTCCAAAATCGAGCTATGACTTCTTTGGCGTTGATGCCCATCTAATTTCTATTTTTAGATTTGACCTTGATGCTGCTGTCCTAATTTCTATTGACATTGACTAACTTCAGAGTGGTCCAGAATCGGTCTAATGACCTTGAAAATTGCTTTCTAAGCACATGCCCATGCCTCAGCAAATCCTAAGCTTGATCACCCACTTGCCGAATCCAGCGTCCAATCAGCTGGGAAACGGCTACCTGTGTTACGAAACAGCTATCTGTTTTAGGAAACGGCTATCTGTATTTGAAAAACAGATACTCGTTTTAGGAAGCGGCGATCTGTATTTCGGAAACGGATCCAGTTCTTGGGAAACTACATCATCCCGTGGCAGGCCAGAAAACATTGACCTACTTTTAAACACATAACCTTGACTCGACCAAATTGCTTAGTGAGCTTACCACCAAAAGTTACTTGAAAAATTTGAAGGTCAAACGATCGCCTTTCATGACATTGAAAATGATCTTGATAATTATAAGAATAAACTTTGACCTTGAAATGGGGAAGTTCAGGATCACCTATGTATTGGGATAACTCTGCAGGTAACCATTGATTTCCGGGCACATACCTTGGCTCGGTCAAATTCCAAGAATTGCTTGGTGACCTTGAAAAATTGGCCTTGAAAATTTGCAATTGGATAAGGTTGGGTAAGATTGGGAAAGATCGTGATACCCTAGCATAGACAACAATCTGTTTAATACCCCTGACCTTGAAAATTGATTTCTTTGAATTGTAATAACTTCTAAAACAAGTCATTGATTAGGAATGCTATTGATTAGGACTTGATTTCTAAGCAGACCCCTGCAGGCAACCTTGAAAATTTATTTCCTAGAACTGCAATAACTAAATTAACACATGACCATGACTCAGTCATATTCCAATAATTGCTTGGTGACAATTTCCCGCCAAAAGGCCGTCACCCTCAATGATCACTCGCACCTTCAACGACAATTCTAAATATAAACTTTCACCTTGAAGCGTTGGCATTAATTGCTTGATGAAAATTTCCCACCAAGATTTCATTTAGTATCACCCCCGTATTAGTATCGAATAAGATCGGGATACCCCTGCAGGTGGCCATTGATGGTCTTGACTCGGGCCAAATTGCTTGAACCTACAACTTCTTTGACTTTGATGTTGGGTACATGGATATGCACCTTGAATAGCTTCACTTTATCACCTTTGACCATGAAAATTCGATGTTTAGCTTTCTCAGAATGGTGGCCTTGGCATTTAAATGGTAGGGGTAGCTGTATACTACAGGTGCTATTCGACCTTGAAGAGTGCCAATACAGAAACTATTTAACCTTGACATACCTTTTAGCATAGACCACAAGCAGGTGACCTTGAAAAATGATACCAATACATTCTGATTCGATTTAGCCATTGACCTAGGTAGCAATATATTTCAATTGTAATAACTTCTACACATGATCCTGACTCGGCCTAATTCCAAGAATTGTTTAGTGACCTTGAAAAGATTTGATTCCAATGATTTCAGGGGGCGTGACCTTGAAATTTTCAGATAACTTTGAAAAGGTCAACGAACTTACAACGCTTCATGACCTTGAGGCATAATTAGCATAGACAACAATGTGTCTGACCTTTAAAATTGATTTCTAGGAGTACACCTGCAGGTAACCTTGAAATTTGATTTCCGCTAAATGTAATAACTTCTAAGAATTAACACCTTGACTCAGTCAATAATTGCCCGAAACAGGTAGCTGTTTCCCTAAACAGACAGCTGCTTACACTAAACAGGTAGTTGTTTCCCCGAAAAGATAGTCCCGATCTTATCGGATACTCTCGTGACCTCCAAGAATATACTAAGAGCATCCTCCTATATACCAATTGTTAATTGTGAATGCTCGTGACCTTGAGGAATGTACTTTGATGCAGGCAACGCGTACCTTGACTTTACAAAACCTTGTACATTGATATAATGTGTACGTGACCCGCAATGACCTTGAAAAGCTACATATAATGTGAAAAACCAATCTAGTGACTTTTTAAAATCTAGTTACTTTTCTAGTGACAAAGTCGGATTATTATCCCGCTCGTGACGTTGAAGAGCATCTTCCTATATACCCCAAGTGAGTCCCCATACGTGACCTTGAAGAAGATACACAGACAACGTGTACGGTGGGCTCTTTGACAACCTTATACTTTGACATATTGTGTTTAACGATTTTGAAAAACCATGTACTTAGACGTGGACAATCTGTACCATGACCTTGATCTTGAGGAATATACTTCGATGCAGGCAATGTGTACGAGCTTGAACTTGAAAAGCCTTGTACTCGGACGCAGTGAATGTGATGACCTTGAAACCATCGATGTGGACAATCTGTACAAGAGTTTCAATGACCCTTGCAAAACCAATCCAGTAACTTTTCTAGTGACTTTTTTCCAAATCTAGTTACTTTTCTAGTGACAAAAGTGGGTTAGGATCGGCCTAGTATATCTACTATTAATTTGTTTAACTTCAAGGAAAGTAACGAAACGTCACGAGGTCTAATTTTTTTGAGTTCTAATTTTTGCTCTATCTGTTAATGTGGGAATTGAAGTGAATCATAAAATCCTGTAATACATTCATGCAGTAATTTATTTTTTACTTTTGGATCGGTGATTACAAAATTAGGTACGTGGTGTAAAACGTTCAAAGGTAATAGAAAAAAACGTATTAAATGATACTTCTGTATTAGTTATAGGTCACTCCTTTTATAATCCATAGGGAAGAACGGTGTAATTAGAGCTAGCGTGTAATGGGAGCTACTACGATTTACACAAACACGAACATTTAAGACCCGCCAAAATGACACGAACGGCTTCGCTTGTGCAACATAATCGTCGCTGGCCAGGTTAGTGGACGAGTATGGCGGAGACGAGCAGAGGTTAATTTTGTGCCTCACCGTTATAAAGAAATATCAAATATCGTAACCATTGTAAGTACCTGAACTTTTATCATTCTGTTGTGGTTTGTATTTATTAAAGGCCTTATTTCATACATTTTACGATAAAAGTAGAAGATAGATGATTTAGCAATGTTTGTATATATTAGTTTTATTAATGCGAGATGCTTAACATTCGGGTAGTGGGAGCTAGTAGCGCTCCAATTGCCCCGCTATGGCTCATCTTATTCTTTCGAAAAACGTAATTCGAATCGAATGGAATGTTTTACTTTATTTTTCAGATGCCCCGAAGTAAACAGCAAACGACATCAGAGGCCAGTTGAACCTCGGATACGTTAGAGAGTGCAATAGAAACTATACGAAAGAAAGGAATATCAGTTAATAAAAAGGCACAGGAATTTCAAACACCCTATAGCACGGTGAAGAAACGGTGCAGGTTAGGAAATAGCGATGATATTACTCACCGTCGTTCTCCGCTGCTTAGGGAAAACCTGTGTTCACTAGTGAACAGGAACACGCACTTGTTAACTATATTCTTGGTATGTCTAATATGTTTTATGCAGCCTAATATATGCCATAATATGGCTGTGAAGTATGGTGTTGAAAAAAGATTTAACACTGAAAAAAAATTGCTAGAAAATATTGGTTGGTTGGTCGGGTTGAGCTCAGTATGAGAAAGCCAGAAACGATTAGTGTAAATAGAATTCTGGGTTATAATAAGATTGAAGTTACCTGCTTCTTTAATAATCTTGAATCAGTAATGACTAAATTTAAGTTTGAGCCTCAAAACATGTTTAACATGGATGAGAAAGAATTTTCCACCGAATATGAGCCAAATAATATTATTGCGCTCAAAGGACGGATGCGTGTTGGTGCAATCACTTCATGGAAAAGAGGCAAGAATGTTGCAGCAATTTGTGCTATGAGTGCAACAGGCATTTATGTGCCCCTATTATTCATTTTCCCTCGACAACGACACTCTCCACAGTTGGAACGTGATGGACCACCAGGAGCTGTTTGTATTTGTTCTTGTAATGGATGGACCAATGAGCAAATATCCCTTACATGGCTTCAACACGTCATTAAACTTACAAGGCCGGCTGCTGAAAAAGGGATCTTCGCTGAACCATGTTGAGCATCCCTCCAGATTCGTTACATCGCCTACAACCGTTAGATGTGACCTTTATTGATCCACTTAAGTCAGCTTATAGGACGGAATACGACATGTACATGAAATAAAGAAACGTGATTAACATAACCCCATACGAAATAGCTGGACTATTCAACAAAGCGTACTCGAAGGTGGCAACTTTGGATAAGGGAATACCTGGCTTTAAATCAACCGGAATATTTCCCATGGACCCATCTGTTTTTCAGATGAAGCTTTTATTGCTCTTGATGCGAATGAGCGTAATAACAGCACTACTATACTCACTACTAACTATCGTAACTATATTCAACCTTCAGAAATCATGGCTACAGTTACTTCATAATCATTGACGTTTTCTCAAGAGACGCTGCAAATGGCCACTATCACGTCACAACATGCCAGAAACCAACTGTCACCCGGTGCGCAAATACCAGATTTTCCACAAGCTTTGCTGATAACGTAAATGTTTTAAGCCCTCGTCCACAAATATTAAACAACCCTGCAAAAACTAATAGAAATAAGTAATATTCAGAAGTTTTGACTAGTACCCCCATAGAGAAAGTTTTCGAGGTGAAGAGAACAAAAAGGAAAGTACACCGAAGAGAATCCAACAAAAGAAAACTGAGAATACTAAATTATAGACTAAAAATAAATCGTCTAACAAAAACAAAGAAGGTAACCAGAAAGTTGTTCCAAGACAGCAGCACAACTGAGGAATCATCTGTCGATGAAAATAATATATGTAATGATGATTTTTAATACTCAGCGGAGGAAAATGAATGCATCATATGTAACGTTGTTGATAAAAATAAAGAGCCTGTGTTCGGGTTGCGATGACCCCATAGTATATATTTGCAACTCTTGTATAGATATTTCACTTTTCAAAAAGCTTAATTTTATTTTCATTTTGTTTTGTATTATGTGATGGCTCTCATTACACATACGGAGGTTTTTTTGCTCTCATTACCCGATGTGTGAGTTAATGCGAGCGAAACTGACATTTATAATAAAGTTATTTTCGTTAACTAAGAGTAAGTTTTTAATATTTTTGTTAGCAAATACTGAAAGACAGATAACTAATAGTCGGATTAGTGTCTAAAAAAATAAACGATTACAACATAAACTCGTGTTATTTTAAACGTTTTGTTACATGGCTCCAATCCCCTACTCTCACCTAGGAGTAGAAAAAGCATAGTACACAACTCGTATATATTACGACGCTTGCTCGTGATTGTAATAATGTACTCGTGCGTCATAGGCTACTTACCACCCCTATTATGTAATATACTATTATTTGTTACTTATTTGAAAATTACATTAAAAATGTGAATTAATGCAAAATGACATTTCAAAATATCTCGTCTGCCCTGACGAGATACTACAACGGTTTACTAATTGTCAAATTACGGTCACATATACGCATACTATTAATGACAGTTGTTCTGTAACATTTTTTACAAGTTAGAAAATTGTAAAAATGATATGACATAGCGTAAGATAACGATTTGATTTTCTTGTAATATGCAAACGAAATTTTTGGTTAAAATTATTTATTATTTTATTTTAAAGAATAAAATAAACAAATGATTTAATGCAAACGCTACCGTTGTGTTTATTAACGGACACCATCATCAAAGTATTGAATAAAAGCAATGTAGCCGGAAATGTGTTGATAAGTATTAAAGATAAACAAGAACAACGTCAGCGACAATAGCCATCTTCCTCCATAGACATGCGTTCCTTTTTAGCAGTTATATTATAATGCTACGCAACCTACAACTCATGAAGTGCTAATTTAGATATTAAGTATAACTTTGAAACTCAGGTTCGCCCTCTTAATGTTAGTAGTAGAAGTTAAAAATCTGCGTTACAATGGACATCTATTATCCAAAAGAAATTCATTTTACTATATAATGTTGCTTTGTCATATAGTTTTCCGCCCTCTATTTTCGATGTTTGAAGTTTAGCTATATCACCGCCCTCTTTGACGTGTTCTACAAGTTATTTGTCTGATGCTAAACTACTAAACATTACCATTACAACATTGTATACAATGCTTGTATATATATATATATATATATATATATATATATATATATATATAAGTTATATGTACAATATTACATATATTACTATGCAAATCTAGACAATAATTAACCTTTAATAAAAAGGTCAAGGAGATGCAAACAAAAAGTTTTTGAATAATATTTTTATTAGGTAACTGAATTATGTTCAGGAAATTACAACCAATACGTGAAAAGTGGAGCTGATATTACTGAAACGTTTGAATATGAATTATCACTACAATTGCAAATAATTAATGTTCCTTTACAATCTGTAAAGAAATTCTAAATTACACAGTAATTTACCAACTAATAAAACTTTTGTAAACTAAAATACATGTAAAAACGTATTCTATTTGAAATTTAGAAATCTTTTTACTAGCTACTTTTCGGAGAAAATCGTTTCCTACTTAAAGCTGCAGAGTACTGAACATGAAAACTAAAAAATCAATATTGCTATTATGGTGTGTATCCCAGCTATATTGAAAACTGCTTTGACATAAGTTTCCTAATTTGTCTTCAATTTTTATGGTTGTTATGTCATGCATTCAATAGATAAATAATCCTAAAAAATAAAATGAATAACTACTGGGTTTTGTAACTAACGTTTTTGCGCTTTATCATGTATATTAATATGTATACATTTTTAGCTATTAGCGTTTCGGGTACTAATTTATATGTACAATGAAACACCTGATAGTACAGTTTAATTATTTTTTCGTTTTATTATAACGGAAGTAATATTTTTAACTAATCAAAATTTTATCGTGTTTTAAATCAAGCCTTTCATCGAATAATTAAATCAATATTTTTAATTTGAGAAATCACATTACCTATTCCGATGAGCAGATAACAATTCATTAGTTCTAAGTTAGTATCGCATGATTTATGAGTTACAGCTGCTTAAGTAGCTAACAGATTAGTGGTCCTAGCCTGGAAGTAATAACTAGCGAAATAAATTTTAGTTACCTTGTAATTAAAACGTCAGGGTTTAAATTTAACCTGTAATATCAGTACTGGTTAATATTAGACATTTCAATGTGTCAAAATCGTTTGTAATTAGTTTTACGGTAGAGAATTTCTCTAGAGAGTGAACAACATTATTTTATATAGACACGTTTGGACTAATGAATCATCGATAAATTTAATTCACACTTCTCAATACAAGCTCCACACAACTTATCTATATAAGCGATTGCTTCCTGTACAAAAGAAAAGAAAAATAATCTCGTTAAAGGAATCAAATAATAATTTCGCTATGTAAATAGTGTGATTTCAAAACGAAATGAGTTGATTTAAAGTTATATTTTTCGTCATTGAACTTGCATTGTATGTTGCTAAATTTTTACTACTTTGTATATAAAAAAAATGCATTAATATATTTTAAATTAATCGTTTAGGAATTACGGTACGATTTTGCAAGTAATACATTTTAAAAGTGTTAAGAACATAAACTTTTAAAATGAAATAATTTCATTTCACAGCTTCTTCTAATTAATTCAAAATTATAGTCCAACATTTATTTTACTGTGCTTAATAATTATATATTCTTACTCTACATCCGAACCATAAAATAAGCAATACAAATAGTTCAAATGGGAAAGGGTTATGATCCTTTATTATTTATCTCAGAACAACAAACCTTAAGTTGAAATGGTTATGATAAGTGCTAACAACCGTTTCAAACATTGTGAAGCAAAGGGTATATACGTAATAAACAATCTTGAAAAAAACATAATCGCTGGTAAGGCAAACACCATTTCGCCTTACAGCGCAATAATATCAGAATTCCTACTGTAATAGTTATAGTGTAAAACTTGATAGCAATATAATCTATTAGTCTCTATTTTGGTCGGTTTCTGAGAACATCCGTAAGTGTATAATTTCAGACTATAAAATTGATGTGACGTAAGCAGCTGTTAAGGAATAATACTTGTGTTCTATTGAACATAAACAATGCAGTTAATAACGACAAATAGAAACAAATATCTCAAGCGTAATGATTATCCAGAAATCAAAGGAACGTCAATATACAATGAATAACTAACTCTTAATCAAATAAAAAAAACACTAATGTCAAGTGAAGCGAATTTTTCTCTTGCAATTTGGCGAAAACCCCAACCAACTTGATGTAGATTGTGACCAACATTCGACACAAATGCTGACCAACACTCATGGACCACAGAACTTAGTTCTTGGTTATGGGAGAATTCATATCACGTGGATTTGGGGCTAAATTCAGCCCAAATGCTTCCAAAGACTCATGGCTCACATAATGTAAGTCTTGGTCATCGAGGACATTAGTCTTGCTCTAATAAAATTTGTGCGTAGATACAAATGTGTTGGCCCAAATGCTAACAAACGTCAATGGGGCGCTTAACTTAGCTCTCGCTCAACTAGGCAACCAGCAACATTGCGTCTCAGTACTAATAAATCACAGTCATACAGAGATTCTATTTTGCCTTGTACCTAGGAGATTTGGTGCGTAAATATAGATTTTGTGTCACATTCTTATCTTTAATTCTCTCCTTTCCTAGCAGTTATATTTTGGACAACTAAAGTGCATAGGGTATAGCGAAAACCAGAAGTGGACAGGTGACCTAGGAGCCGAATTGTAATGTGTAGTGTACGGCTTTAAGTCTAAATTTCTTATTAGTTTTTGTTCAGAAAATGCTTTGTTGCATAGCCAGAATGAGTATAAAAAAAAATTATTTTATGTTTTGGAGGCGACATACTAAGGACATTTGCTTTTTTTCGTAACTCACCTCATGTCCTTCCGTTTAAATTTTTTTAATTGCTTTTTTACATAATGATTTAGTACATACGACGTAATAGGAAAAAAAAGTTGTACAAGTACTGATTTTATGACAAAATTGAAGATGTAATTTGATTTTCTGACGAAGTACGCGAAGATATGATACAGTTTTCTATTGGTTTTTCTAATTTAACGTGTATAAAAAAAAAACATTTTGATGTCTTAAGTGGTTTACAAGTAATTACAGGGATTGACACACGAGCGAACGGATAAAGCACGCATAGTAGGAATTTTTTTTAATTCGACAAAAATGTAGCATTTGTATTAAGCGAACTTAACATGTTACTCAAAGTCACGTATAATGCGATCAATAAAGAAAGGGGGCGTCGCTCCTGTGAAGCATGTTTTTAGTAACCATTTGCCGTAAAATATGTCGCCCATACTAAATATATCCCCAAAATTGACATTTGTCGTTTAATATTTATGATAGAAAGAAAGCGGGCGCCACTCCTATGAAATATGTCGTTAGTAATCATTTGATGCAACACATATGATAGTACACTGATACTAAACATAAACACCAAATTAACCGGTCGCCCAACGGTAGCTAATCAGGAAGTTGTACAAGATGATCGTACCCTTCTTGAACAAAGTACTCAAAAGCCACTGCGACAATTCTCCCAACAAACTGAGTTATCTTATGGAACATGCCACAAAATTGTCAGAAGGAAATTACATGTATACATTTTACATTCTTATTGCAACTGGTGCAACGCTAATCTACGAGATGAGAATGTACTGGATCTCACAATAAATAATCAGTTTACAACGAATTCAACACAACCTTCTGCGTGTTTTATAAAACCATATTTACTATCATATTTATCTCAATTCATCCTTCCAGTCCACCAGCTCACAATAAAAATCCACGTTATTTTCAGATTTTCTTTTTTCGCATGTATTTCAGTTAAGAATTCTTATTTTATCAGCATTTTGATTCCAGGCGATAAGATCTGTAGTTAATTGCGTCCTGAAAGACAAAAATTATGGACCTATTTGCAGCCATTAATATCCTTTACCTCTATTATAGACACAGATCATTTCATAATTCATACCACCAGATCCACTACGCAGTTTGTGGATATTTTGGCTACAAAGCCCCTCAAAATCGATTGCAAGTGGCTATTATATCAGCTCGCCAAATTCAAATTAGCATTACAAATTTTATATTTCTGATTAAGATTTTGTTAGTGTAACCATTCACAACCGTCCTTTAAATTAGGTACTGAGAACAAATGCTAGTGTAACAGAAAAACACAAACTCATTGAGAAGTTCTGTATTTTAGCGATTAAAAAACCACTGCCGCATTATAATAAACCAGTAAACAGTAGTAGAACATACGTATTATTTTGAATATGAGAAAACTATTAAGGGGCGGTTCTTTGACCAAGATATAGTTACACAAAATTATTCCCACATAGATATAGTGTAGTATTTGTGAAAATTGGAAAACTGATAACTTTGCTAAGATCCATAAGTTCTGAATTAATTTGAAGTTTAATTAGAAGAATCGATAATATCGTAACAAATTCGCATAAAATGACAAATTCACATACGATAATTACTATTTTAAAAATTTTGGATACATTCGATTTTTGCAAATAAAAATCAGTGAAGGACAGTTTTAAAGAAACATTAGGGTATGTAGTAAATGAAAAATTATAACAAATGTTGAATGGGTTTCAAATGTAACTGTTACACAAAAGCCAAATGGATCTCTTATATTAACCGATCTGCATTGCTTATTCTCAAAATTGGAACCAATCACGAACGTATTTCATGAAAACACGGCTTGTTTACCTTAACGATGGATTATATTCGATTTCGTATTTTCATTACTCCTTTAATGAAATATATCAAACTAGTTATGAGATGTATTGCTTTAAGGAAGCACCCCTCGCGTTCACCTCGTGATGTTCCCAACCAATACTAACTTTGTTCTCAAGTCGGGCAAGTATTTTTCGAATATACCAACGAAGTCTTGTGATATTATTACAGAATATATTTATTCGACACAATTAAATTTTTAATATAATAGAGAGATATGCCAATACAATAATAAAAAATTGATTCCACTGTTATTAAGTAATTTGTTTATTGATACTGATTCCGAACAAAGTTATTTCAATTAAAATTTAAAAATATCCAGAAAGAATGATTTACAAAAATTATTAGGAATGACTAAATATTTTAGACTTCCTATCCCAAATTTATTGGAGCATACTTTCCCAACGTGCACGTTGCTTAACAAAAACATGGAATGTCAATGGACTTGCATTCATTAAACACTATACTATCCTCGCCAATAGTGTTTACCGCTACGTCATTACATACAATCATATGATTTAATATAAAAAACATGAATCAAAATTATTTTCGTTATAATAAATTTTGATTAGAAAACATACCCCGAGATGGCAGCATTTAAAGCTGCAGAATTCCGAAATATAATTACTTATTTATTGTAATTTATGTTGTAAAAATTAGAGAATATAATTCAGCAGCACAATAGCCATTGTAATAACGATAATACAAAGAAAGAACTGAAACGATCCTTTTATGCTCAAGGGACAGTATGCCAGAAGTTGAGGACGGGTAATTTATGAGCCTAATCGCTCTCTTTTGAATACGATTAACGATATCGAGAGCGTATTGGGGAGCACTAACCCAGAGGCGAGAATTATATTCCAAATGAGGCCGAATTTGGGCCTTATACAGCAGAAGAAGTTGTCGAGAGGTAAAGTACTGCTTAGATCTGTACAAAAGCCTATTTTACGAGCAGCTGGTTTGGTAGCTGACAGAAGATGGTCAACCCATGAGAGATTTGAAGATACAGTCATACCCAACAGAGTAATAGAGTCTGAAAACTTAAGAACTGAGCCATTCATACTTACAACAGGAAATGATCGGTCCTTTTTGGCGGACACAAGGCAACACTGAGTTTTGTTAGCATTAAATTTAACTAGATTATTGCTCCCCATTCGAAGTTGAATGTCTTTGTTGATTGAATTTGCCACTTCAGCTTTAATTTCTTGATTTGACATAGAAGGTAGATTATCACTATGAGTAGACTGAGATGAACTACAGTGAAGAGTGCCATCGTCAGCAAAGCAATAAATGGGGTTAGTTTTGAAGAAGTAAGGTCATTTATGTACAGCAGAAAAAGTGCTATAACGGATCCCTGTGGTACGCCCGCGTTAATGCTGGCTTCTTTTGAAAAAAGCCATCAACTACGACACGTATTCGTCTTTTATCATGGAAACCAGAAACCCAGTTGATGAGCGTATCGTTTAACCCAAACGAGGTGAGTTTGTCAAACTTGGTCAAATGCCTATGAGATGTATAAAGCGACTACAACTGTTTCACCGGACTGCTCTACCGTATTGTTCCAAAATTGGGCCACATGAAAGATAACCTGTTGAACGACTTTGCCTAAACCCATTTGGTGGTCACTAAGGAGTTTGTTAGTTTCAAGGAACGTGAGCAGTTGCTGATTGATGGCTTTTTCCATGATTTTAGACAAAATGGAAGTGATGGCAGTTGGTCGGTAGTTTGAGGGATCGATCTTATCGCCGTTTTTGGGAATAGGTTAAACATTTGCTAACTTCCATCATGAAGGGAATTCTCCAGAAGACATAGAGATCGTATAGAGCTTAGACAGGACTGGTACTAGTTCGGGGGAACATTTTTTTAAGACAATAGCTGGGATACCGTCTGGGCCAGTCGCCTTATTGAGATCAAGCCTACTGATGATCTATTCCAAGAGCTTGTACCGAAAATGAATTGGTTTCATAGCGTATGAAGAAGAGTTGACTATATACAGGGTGTCCCATATTTAATGGTACATAGAACCATGGTAGAATCCTGACCTAAAATTATGACGATTCGCCAAATATGACCTTAATAACAGGGTGTTAAAGTTGAAAATTATTAAACTGTTAATGGCTCTGACTGTATTTTTATACGAAATTTAGTGGAAAGTTTTACTGACCAAAGGCGAACCCAACCGTAGAACAATGTATTAAATCGCTTTTGCCAGTGGCGTACAACATAAATGATAAACCCTTTCACCCCTCCTAAATATCCATTTCAACTATAAATTCATATCTTCCAATGTCTTGTACGTAAATATGTACTCTTGTTAAGAACCCATAAAGTGAATAATTATCGACATATTAACGACGTAAAAATACAGTAATTATAACTTATTTTTCCGCCTATACACAGTACGTTTGGTAGTAAAAACCAAAACCATTTTTTATGATTTTTTTTTATTTTATTATTCTGGATTCCTAATAAGAGTGCACAATTTCAATGTCAACATAATGAATTGTAAACAGCAATCCTGACCTACTACCAAATGTGCTATGGATAGGCAAAAAAGTTAAAATTACAGTGTTATTACCTCTTTAATCGTTAATATTTCGATTACTATCCACTGTATGGGTTCTTAAAAAGAGTACATATTTTACGTACAAGATGGAAAATATGAATTCATATAGTTGAAATTGTTATTTGCACAGTGGAGTAATATTTAGGAGGTGTGAAGGGGTTTATTATTTATGTTGTACGCCACTGGCACAAGCGATTTAATGTATTGTTGTACGGTTGGGTGTGTCTTAGGTCAGTAAAGCTTTCCACTAAATTTAGTACAAAAATACAGGGTTTTAAAAAAGCTAAAGCTATTAATAATTTAATAATTTTCAACACTCTGTCATTTCCTAATTAACAATTTATTAAAGTCATATTTGGCAAATCGTCATAATTTTAGGTCAGGATTGTACCATGGTTCTATGTACATTCATTATTGGTCACTATATATATATATATATACAGGATCCTTCATTTCATCTCCGCCTTAAAGTTTTAATATTTTGCACACTTTATCTGTGACGTAGGAGAATTTCAGGATAATGTGATTGATTATACAGGGTGGTCCGAAAAGGGTGACGTCATAATGGCTTATTTTTTAAATGACATACCTTATATTTTTGAAGGTTTAACTGACTTACATGATTGTCTATATAACCCGAAAATTGTATAGAAATCGGTTGGATAACATAGACAAAAAAATATAAAGTATTAAAAAAGTCAGCTTTATACCACTTGTTTTAAAAATGGTTAAAAATACAAATAACGGCCCGTTTTCAGATAATAAGCCAGCAACGCATTAAGTAAGGTGTAGCAATTAAGCTGACTAAATTTGGGGAATCTAAATTATGCAGGGTGCTGAAAATTTAGTGTCAAACTTTTGAGAATTTAAAGATCTTTCTCTTTCTTATTTTAAATATAACACCCTGTAAAATTTGATGGCATTCGATGCGGAAATAAAAAACAAAACTTTTTTAAAAATATGTCCCTATCAAAATTCCTAACGCTTTAAAAGATGTACGCCAAAAACTCGTTTTATCAACTATTCCGTTAGCAATTTTAATAAAACAAAAAATAAGGTGGCTGTTAAATCAATCTGATGTCATGAGTGCTATTTTGACAAGTATTGCATGCCATTTGTTACTATTGTAAGATCTCGTTTAAAGTGGTTTGCTTGTGGATATGATTTTCATATTGGGACAGTCCCAAAAGAACTATTTTTTTTGGCGAGTCGGCTTTATGCAGAGCGTTATCCAGAATGACGGCTTCCGGACAACCGTAGTCTGCATTTTAGACATTCACGCAAACGGGAAAAGCAGAACACCTCAAACTAGTTCGAAATAAACGGGTTCGAACAGAAGAAAAGGAATTGGATGTGCTATTACAGGT
Source organism: Vesta saturnalis (assembly GCA_036346205.1). Lineage (NCBI taxonomy): Eukaryota > Metazoa > Arthropoda > Insecta > Coleoptera > Lampyridae > Vesta > Vesta saturnalis. Next base: position 1,629,648 of record JARFJB010000690.1, on the reverse strand, counting down.
TACGGAAAATCCGTCCATTAATCTGAAGGTAGTGGCTGATGTAATAGATGTTAGTGAAAGTACTGTTCAACGTGTTTTACAAGACAATCGGTTCCATACGTATCACATCCAGTTTCACCAAGAAGACTTTGATCAACATATGGAATTCTGTAATTGGGCACAGGATAAAATAAGGTTCAGGTTTTGTTCTCCGATGAGGCCACCTTCCATAAAAACGGATTTGTTAATCGGCATACTTTTCATTACTACTTGGATCACAACTCGAGGATATTCATGTAGATCGATAGACAACGTAGATGGTCTATTAACATGTGGGGGGGAATCATTTGAGACCATGTCATTGGTCCGCACTTTTTCAACGACCATTTAAACGGGTCCATGTATCTAGATATTTTACAAAATGAGTTTCTGTTAAAATTTAGGAGTAGAAATAAGAAATCCAATGTGTCAGCAACACGAAGGAGCTCCAGCGCATTACTTACTGCAAGTCAGGAACCATCTGGATAGAGCCTTACAAATCGCTGGATTGGAAGAGGAGGGCCATGCAATTGGCCGCCACGGGCACCGGACTTAACTAAGTTAGATTTTTTTTGTGGGGCTATGTTAAGAAAACCGTTTGCCATGAAACTCCTACCACCTCTGAAGACATGCAACAAAGAATATAAAATGCATTTCAAAAAATTACACCTGCTGTATTAAGAAAAGCGGCAAGGTCTTTCAATGCACATCTTCGTTTGTGTTTAGAAGAAAACGGAAGACATATTGAACATAAGTTATAATAAAAAACCCAAAATAAGTGTTTTTAATTATGTGTATAGTTTAGTTTAGGTTTGCTCTTAAGTGTTGAAGAATAAAAATAAATTAAAATAAAGTTATTTTAAATTAAAATTGCTACAAATGTCATGCAATACTTGTCAAAATAGCCCTCATAACTTTAGATTGATTTAACAGTCACCTTAGTTTTTTGTTTTATTAAAATTGCTAATGAAATAGTTGATGAAACGAGTGTTTGGCGCATATCTTTTAAAGCGTTAGGAATTTTGATAGGAACATTTTAAAAAAAGTTTTGTTTTTTAATTCCGCATCGAATGTTATATTTAAAATAAGAAAGAAAAAGATCTTTAAATTCTCAAAAGTTTTCCAGTAAATTTTGAACGCCCTGTAATATTTAGATTCCCCATATTTGGTCAGCTTGATTACTAAACCTTAGTTAATGTGTTCCTGGATTATTATCTGAAAACGAGCCGCTATTTGTATTTTTAACCATTTTTAAAACCAGTGGTGTAAAGATGATTTTTTTAACATTTTTTTTGTCGATGTTATCCAACCGATTTCTATACAATAGGGTTATGTAGACAATCATGGAAGTCAGTTAAATCTGCAAAAAATACAAAGTATATCCTTTAAAAAAATATGCCATTACGACGTCACACTTTTTTGGACCACCCTGTATAATCAATCACATTTTCCTAAAATGCTGCCGAGGTCACAGATAAAGTGTGCAAAATATTAAGTTAAGTTAAATAATAACTAATATATATATATATATATATATATATATATATATATATATATATATATATATACAGGGTGCTTCATTTCAGCTCCCGTCTTTTGCAGCTTAATTATTATTATATATGTATATATATATATATATATATATATATATATATATATATATATATATATACAAGGTGGTGGAGAAAAAACTATTTTCTTTGCAGGTAAAGTACCTTTTTTGTGTATCATAGCGCCATGTTTTATTAAGAAAAGTTGATCAAAATCGACCAATAACAATAGCTGCAAAATTTGAAAATAATCGGCACAATTTCATGAAAACATAATTTATATTTATTAAGACTATCATTGATTAGATCTAAGAACCTATGCATATAACATTTCAAATAATACATTGTCATTATTGTGCAATTTAGTAGTGGATTTTTGTTCTTATTAACGAGCTGGTAGTGTAGTGGTGACACGACCTGCTTAGCATTCGGAAGGTAATGGGTTCGATTCCCGTTACCGTCTACCTTGTATGAGGTTTTTTCACGGGGTTTTCCTCATACACATGTGGCGGCATGGCTACTGCGTATATGCACACCATGTGCGGCTACTTAGGCGAATGCTGGGGTAGTATTTTTCCCCTCAGAGCCCTAACTCCGTTCCTTACGATCCTATCCTGACCACACCTATCCTTAATCCCACCATGCATATATACGTAATGTATGTATGTATGCTGGGAATCCATGATTGTGGCTGAAGGAGCTCGGAAGCTCGAGTAGCTCGCCCTCCCCTTGGGAGGGAATGAAATACGTTGCCTTTTCCTTTTCTTCTTATTCAAATTGTTTATTATTGTAATTATCTAATCAATGATATTTCAATATTTGTCATATAACAGTAACGTCTAGTTGTAATCAATAACAAAAATAATTAAAAAAGAAAACATACATTAAATAGTAAAAGAACAACTATTAAGTTTAGACTTCAGCAAGTTCAATACATCTTACCATTCTAATTCGAAATTCTTGGTATATATTTCTTAGCATGTCCGGGATTACGGCATTAAATATTGTGGTTCATGTCTGTGTGCTACACTTTCCGTTTTAGGTAGCTCCATAGAAAAAAATCCGAAACTGTTAAGTCGGGAGAACGAGGCTGAAAGAATATCAGTCCTTATCGTCCTATCCATTGTTCCGGAAAATATTCATTCAGCCACCCTCTTATTAGTAAAGTCGAATGTGACGAACAACCATCATGCTGAAAATACATTTTACGCCTTTGCTCTCAGGGAAAGTTCTCGAATTCTGGTAACAAAAAATCGTCTAGCAAACCCAAATATACTTCCTGACTTAATGACTCATCCAGAAAATACGGGCCAATTATTCTGTCTAGTAAAACAGCCCTTCAAACATTTACCTTTTTAAAACATTGGCTTTTACATTGAATTCTGGAATGAGGATTTTCACTAGCCCAATATCGACAGTTTTGGGATGAAACAACTCCATTTGTCGTAAACGTTGCTTCATCAGAAAATAAAATTTTACAGTGAAAAAAAGGTGATGCATAATTTTTACACCAATATTTGCACAAAAATCAAGCCTAATGTCATAATCACAAGCTTTTAAGGTGTTATTAAATTTTGGTTTAAAGGAATAATTTTGTTTGCTTTGAATACATTCTTTAAGTGGCTTTTGCTAAAACCAACCTCCGTTGCTATTCTTCGTAAACTCAACCGGGATTTTCGAATAATGAATGCATAGCTAAGACAGCAGCTGAATCGTCTCATCGAATTTCCTTATTAATTTTTTGATTCCATTAACCGTAATGTCTACATCTAGATATTTTTCATTGAATATTTGAATTGCATACCTGTACGAAACATCCCCCACACCATAGCACTTTACAAGATAAGTTCTTTCTTGAAGAGTTATCATTGTAACAGAATGACACCTTGAAATATGTATTATTGAAAATTGACGCTAAAATCACAATCAGCATTGTTTCTAAATAAATGACAATGTACTGTTTGGAATGCTGAATGTATAGATTCCTAGATCTACTCGATGATAGTTGTCTTAATAAAATAACGGCTTCATATTCTAATAAGGTGCTAATGTTAACTTTAAGACAGGATAAGTCGGCGTCCTCTTTGTCGCGGCCTCTTGGTGTATGTGATCGTAATCTAATCTTATAAGACAAATGTAGATCCCTGTCATAAAAAATTGTATTCTAATAATGTGATGAATTAATAGATAAGACATGTAGAGATGATGACAAGTGTTTTCATAATAAAGAGATTTGTGTATTAATTGTTATTAGGGCCTATTTTTGATTTCATCAAATGAGATTGCATAATTGTTATTAAATTATTACATTTCTTTCAGACTTGTTTTTTACACCATACTTATTTTACTTTGAGAAAATATTTTCTAATTAAATGACTAAGTAACCTGTCGGTTTGCTTTAAAACGATTTTCACTGTGCAGAACTTTTAACAATAGCATTCTACATATTTCTACGAACTGTTTTAGATTCCTAAGAATTGTTTTATTAATATCTATTAGTAACAGTTTTGATTTTTACGTATACCTTCAAATATGCTTAATAGTAATAACTATGTGTTGGAGATCTGAATACTAAAATATTTTATACCATGTATGCAGTCTTACTAAATCCACTTTTATGTTTTTTACTTATTAACTGTTGATATAAAGTGGTTATAGGTTTTACCTTTCATTATCATAAACTAGTTTATTTTTAGAATTTAGCGGAATTTACCTATATACGATAACATACAGTTAAGACGACCATCACCGAATGCTTTAACAGTCGACCTTCATTAGTTTATAACACTATTGTATTGTTGCGTTTTTATTTATTAATAGTTACTCATATAAAATTGTTCGCGTTTCATTTTAATGAAGTGTCAACTGTTAAAATCATGTTTCTAATTACCTTTTGCAAGGTTGTTTAAAGCAGTCCTTGTATTATTCGTGTACAGGTGATATTTCGAAAAGATTTTTATTGCGCAAGTTTTATATAGCATTGAAAAAACAAGTATTAACTAATTAAGATATAATTTGTTAACAGGCATATAGCAAAGATGGCCAATAGGTTTTAATATTTTATTAGGGATTTTTTGAAAAGATGGCTAGAATATACCACTGTATTTTTCAATTTTAGTAAAAGCTGCATAATCAACATAAATTTGAGTTATTACATTTTCTTTAATTTCCATCGTGCTGGTTCCTTTTAATGGGTAATTAAATAAATTATTGACAAAAAGTAAAATGTACGATTTGGTAAAACAAAAATTCCATATACGATTCACGTAAAAGTGGTATTTCGAAAAATATTTAAGTATATTTTGGTTTAATTATCTCTTGTGCTATTTTATTTCAGATTTAAGCTAAATTTCACATCTACATTACACATAAGGTCTATCTGTCTTATCAGACATACCTCCATCAAAAGGTCTTTTATCAGCGACGGCTGTTTTGGAGCGATAGACAAATACCTTGCGTCCGAATAGATAAATATCTAGAGCAAATAAAACAAGCTATGTTTGACTTCCAATGGCTTTTGTTTTGTATTAAATCTAATAAGATACCCAAGTGATGACATAATGGTGTTATTAATAAAATCCTTATTTGCAAGACGGTAAAGAAATTGACTTGTTTGAAATTTTAAGCTACCCTAAGGCATATATTAGAGTTTGTTACAGAAACCATGCGTAAATCTACAGTGAGAAATTTACTCAAGACTGGTACATTGTGTACTTTTAGGCATTGTGCGAATATTTTCTGTAGTAGAAGTTGATCGTACGTTCGTTCTCTCTCTCTCTCGTTTCTATCGCTTCTCTTTCTCCTCTTCGTTTCTTCTCTCTTCGCGTCTTCTCTCGTCTTCTGGTCTCTCTCGTCTCTCTTTCGCCCCCTCGTTTCATGCTTCACACAATCACAAGCACGGACAAGCAAACACACGAAACGAAAACGAAACATGCAAACACACCAAACCAAAAACATGCAATACAAACACGCAAAACAAAAACACGCAACACAAATGAAAACACGCAAACACAACGAAAACAAAACACGCAAATACAAATATGAAACAACGAAAAACGAATCACACAGCATCAAAACGAAAATATACAACACACACAAACACCAAAACACAATGCATACAAAACGAAAACATGCTACATTAAAACGAAAAATACACGAAAAACACGTAAACACGAAAATACTGTAAACACAAAACGAAAAACACAACGAAAATATGCTAACGGAAATAACGCTAAACAAAACGAAAACACACAATGAACACACGCTAACACGAAAACATGTTTTACATTTATGTATTTCCGTGTTTGTTTGTATGCTTTCGCGTTTGCGTGTTTAGTGCTTGTATGTTTCGCGTTTGCGTGTTTTCGTGTTAGCGTGTTTTCTGCTGTGTTTTAGCGTTAGCGTGTTTTCGTGTTCGTTGTGTGTTTTGTTTGTGTGTTTTCGTTGTGTGTTTTCGTGTACGTGTCTTCGTGTTAGCGTGTTTTCGTTTTGTGTTTGTAGTGTTTTTTCGTTTCGTGTGTTTGTAGATTGTTTTGCGTGCTTTCGTTTTGCGTGCTTGTATGTTTGAGTGTTTTGCGTTTGTGTTTGCGCCCGTGTGTGCTTGTGATTGGTGTTTTGCTTAGTGTTTTCGTATATGTGTGTTTGCGTGGTTTCGTGTTTTTCCTTTTCGTTTTGTGTTTGCATTTCATTTCGTGTTTCCATTTGGTGTTTGGTTTCGTTTTGGTTTTTGTTTATGTGTTTATGTATTTTCATGTTGGTTTTTCGTTTGGTGTGTTTGCATGTGTTTTTCGTTCGTGTGTTTGCGCTGTCTGTGTTGTGATTGTGAGCCAGACAAGCGAGAGAAACGAAAAGAAGAGGAGAGAGGAGAGAGAGAGAGGAGAGAGAGAGAGAGAGAGAGAGAGAGAGAGAGAGAGAGAGAGAGAGAGAGAGAGAGAGAGAGAGAGAGAGAGAGAGAGAGAGAGAGAGAGAGAGAGAGAGAGAGAGAGAGAGAGAGAGAGAGAGAGAGAGAGAGAGAGAGAGAGAGAGAGAGAGAGAGAGAGAGAGAGAGAGAGAGAGAGAGAGAGAGAGAGAGAGAGAGAGAGAGAGAGAGAGAGAGAGAGAGAGAGAGAGAGAGAGAGAGAGAGAGAGAGAGAGAGAGAGAGAGAGAGAGAGAGAGAGAGAGAGAGAGAGAGAGAGAGAGAGAGAGAGAGAGAGAGAGAGAAGAAGAGAGAGAGAGAGAGAGAGAGAGAGAGAGAGAGAGAGAGAGAGAGAGAGAGAGAGAGAGAGAGAGAGAGAGAGAGAGAGAGAGAGAGAGAGAGAGAGAGAGAGAGAGAGAGAGAGAGAGAGAGAGAGAGAGAGAGAGAGAGAGAGAGAGAGAGAGAGAGAGAGAGAGAGAGAGAGAGAGAGAGAGAGAGAGAGAGAGAGAGAGAGAGAGAGAGAGAGAGAGAGAGAGAGAGAGAGAGAGAGAGAGAGAGAGAGAGAGAGAGAGAGAGAGAGAGAGAGAGAGAGAGAGAGAGAGAGAGAGAGAGAGAGAGAGAGAGAGAGAGAGAGAGAGAGAGAGAGAGAGAGAGAGAGAGAGAGAGAGAGAGAGAGAGAGAGAGAGAGAGAGAGAGAGAGAGAGAGAGAGAGAGAGAGAGAGAGAGAGAGAGAGAGAGAGAGAGAGAGAGAGAGAGAGAGAGAGAGAGAGAGAGAGAGAGAGAGAGAAGAGAGAGAGAGAGAGAGAGAGAGAGAGAGAGAGAGAGAGAGAGAGAGAGAGAGAGAGAGAGAGAGAGAGAGAGAGAGAGAGAGAGAGAGAGAGAGAGAGAGAGAGAGAGAGAGAGAGAGAGAGAGAGAGAGAGAGAGAGAGAGAGAGAGAGAGAGAGAGAGAGAGAGAGAGAGAGAGAGAGAGAGAGAGAGAGAGAGAGAGAGAGAGAGAGAGAGAGAGAGAGAGAGAGAGAGAGAGAGAGAGAGAGAGAGAGAGAGAGAGAGAGAGAGGAGGAGAAGGATAGAAACGACGTGCACGCATAATGCCCAAAGGTTACTCACAATGTACCAGTCTTGAGTAAATTTCTCACTGTAGATTTACGCATTGTTTCTGTAACAAACTCTAATATATGCCTTAGGGTAGCTTAAAATTTCAAACAAGTCAATTTCTTTACTGCGTCTTGCAAATAAGGATTTTATTAATAACACCATTATGTCATCACTTGGGTATCTTATTAGATTTAATACAAAACAAAAGCCATTGGTAGTCAAAAGTAGCTTGTTTTATTTGTTTCTAGATATTTATCTATTCGGACGCAAGGTATTTGTCTATCGCCCCAAAATAGCCCTCACTGATAAAAGACCTTTTGATGGAGGTATTTCTGATAAGACAGATAGACCTTGTGTGTAATGTAGATGTAAAATTTAGCTTAAATCTGAAATAAAATAGCACGAGTGATAATTAAATCAAAATATATTTAAATATTTTTCGAAATACCACTTGTACGTGAATCGTATATGGAATTTTTGTTTTACGAAGTCGTACATTTTACTTTTGTAAATAATGATATTAATTGCCCATTAAAAGGAATCAGCAAGATGGAAATTAAAGAAAATGTAATAACTCAAATTTATTTTGAATATGCAGCTTTTACTAAAACCGAAAAATACAGTGGTATATTCTAGCTGTCTTTTCAAAACAACCCCTAATAAAATATTAAAACCTATTGGCCATCTTTGATATATGCCTGTTAACAAATTATATCTTAATTAGTTAATACTTGTTTTTGAATGTAGATTTATAAATGCTACATAAAACGTGCGCAATAAAAATATTTTCAAAATATCACCTGCACACGAATAATGCAAGGACTGCTTTAAACTGTTACTAGTAGATATTAATAAAACAATTCATAGAAATCTAAAACAATTCGTAGAAATATGGAGAATGTTATTGTTAAAAGTTCTGCACAGTGAAAATTGTTTTAAAGCAAACCGACAGGTTAATTAGTCATTTAATTAGATAATATTTTCTCAAAGTAAAATAAGTATGGTGTAAATAAAACAGGTCTTAAAGAAATGTAATAATTTAATAACAATTATGCAATCTCATTTGATGAAATCAAAAATAGGCCCTAATAACAATTAATACACAAATCTCTTTATTATGAAAACACTTGTCATCATCTCTACATGTCTTATCTATTAATTCATCACATTATTAGAATACAATTTTTTATGACAGGGATCTACATTTGTCTTATAAGATTAGATTACGATCACATACACCAAGAGGCCGCGACAAAGAGGACGCCGACTTATCCTGTCTTAAAGTTAACATTAGCACCTTATTAGAATATTATTTCCGACCATGGGAGCACGATAGGGTCAAAGGTGCATATGGTAGTTTCTACAACTGCCTTGCAACAATCTCTTTATTATTAAAAACAACTCCCAGCGCAAGACCAGGTCCGAGTAATAGCTCTCATCTTACAAGAACCTCTTTATTACTGAGAAAAACTCCCAACGCAAGACCATGCCCTAGAGATAGCTCTCGTCTTACAAGAACCCCACTTAAAAACAATTTCCCAGCGGTGCACCAGGCCCATGAGATAGCTCTTGTCTTACAAGAACTTCCATTAAAACAATTTCTCACCGTTGCACAGGCCCATGGATAGCTCCTACACCTGTCTGACAAGAACCCACACAATTTCAAATTTGCTGCGCTAGTCCAAGCTCTAAACTACTTTCTCATGGTAAGCCTGTCTCTCAAGGTAAACAACAATGTTCTTAAGATAAACAGCTTTTTGAAGGTAAGCCGATTCTCAAGATAAACAACTTTCGCAAGGTAAACAACTTACTCAAAGTAAACAACTTTCTCAAGGTCAAACAGTGGTCAACCACGTGGAAAGCCTGGGAAATTACCAAGGTCAAACGACGTCATAAAAGTGAAAGGTGAGGTGTCCCACTACTACTAAGGTTAAAGAACAGTACTTGTGAATATTATTCGTTTGGAACTTTTCACATACATTTAGCTTTCGTAATTAGTGCAGTAATATCTTTTGGTTGCTTGTATTAATACAAGATTTCTGTATTTTTAAGATATCCAACGCGGATACAATTTTATTAAATTTAGTAG
>JARFJB010000690.1:1327500-1615000 GCA_036346205.1 Vesta saturnalis | reverse complement strand
CACTCTCAAATAATGGAGGCAGCTATCAATTTGACGTTTTTTTTTGCGCTAACGACCATCTCACACGTTTGTCGAACGCTTCAGGCAGTAGGGCGAGCACTAAGGGCGAACCAATTAGCAATGTATTATTCATTAACTACCCGGCTCACAGTTTCAAGATAAATAGAACAATATTTCTTAAACTTACAAGATGAAGAGACATAACAGAAGGAATTTAAATTACACCAGAAAATACGTCTTCCCTATTTTAGATTCTCTAGATCATTAAATTAAATACAAATTGACACTATTTACAATTTTCAAGTAAAGTTCTTGAAAGCATAAATTGACATCGTTAGTTCAACGCAAAAGGATGCTACCAAGAAATATTTTCTTTGCCCTCATGCACGAATTTTAGCTTACACCGTAATCTACGTTAAAATAATTTCAACTATTACATTACATTTACAATATGGAATATGAGTCATAATTAGTCTTCATATGCATTTTCCAAAGTTTCTAACCATATTAGAAGCTAACAGGCAGCAGACTTATTAAATAAACTACAACTTTGTTAAAACAATTTAGGCCTGTATTGCAGAGTTTATATTTCTAGATGTTTGCTGGAGGCTGGATAACGCGTGTTGAACTCACAGACACCATTGATAGGTGGAGATAATTTAAAAATGTAGCACTGATAAATAATCAAACTATAAACGCATTGATACCCAATATAAGTTTTGAAGCTTTGTTTCTACACTTCTATCATTTAACAAAAATGTGCAATACTCAAAAATTAATAATTAAAATATCCTTATATAAATTTGACCTAAAATTATGTAGTTTGCTTAACATTTCGCGACTAACATGCCTCTCTGAGACACATAAGCTAACATCGGTCTGAGAGACCGACCAAAAAAAAAAAAATTTCCAGTGTAAAAAAATACGTGTTAGTGTTTTTATGTTTAAAGTGGGGTAATAAAAACACAATAAATTGGTTTTTGTTGTTATAGCTTATTTTCAAACGTTGCTGCAAAATTTTTAACTGAACAAGTCGAAAAAAAAAAACTAAATTAAAAGAACATACTCAACTAAAAACTAACATTTTCTATTTGGAAAAAACTAAGTATAAAAGTATTGTTAAAGCGTTAATAAGTAATAAAAAATAGCAAAAGCTAGAAACATTAATCGTGGAACTGAATTTTAGAACATAGTCTATTGCCTGTTTTCTACGCATTCTCGACAAATTGGAGTTAAATGCTGCAAACACATGTACTTTCTACATCTGTGGCAACTGTATTTAGTCTTTCTGCTTTTCTTGGAGGAACAGTAAAAACATCGTCCATGTGTTGGATTCGCTGGAGGTTCCTGTTCAATATCTGGGATATTATAGATATCTTGAATTCTCAATCTGAAGGATATTGAGTTCAGGCGTTTTTTTATATGAGCTTCGACTAACAGATACCTCAACCTTTCTAGGAATGATCTTCTAGATAGTTTTTCTTAGTTATTATTTTTATGTATAACATAAGAGTTGATACCGGCCACATTTAATGTACCATACAAAATTACCATTGGCCAGCGTCGTGTAATCCGCGCACAGTTGTAAGCTGCACACAGCTTGTCCACCGTGTCGACACCACCTTTCGTTTGATTATAGTCAATAATCATTTCTGGTTTACCTGTGTCTTTGTCCATAACATCATCTCGATGCATAGTAGAGAGAATAAACACAATTTTGTTACGCCTTGGAATATAAGAGACCAAAGTACATTTTTCTTGGAAGGCAAAGATGGTAGATTTTTCAGGCCTCTTTATTTTCATGTCTTCTGGAATTTGAGGTTTATTTTGTCTTAAAGTGCCCAAAACGGTTTATATTCATTAAGAAGGGTGGTGGCTAAATCAGTACTTGTAAAAAAATGATCCATAGTTACATTCCGTTTTGATCACCAAATTGGTTCACACAACCTTGGCACCAGAGCAATGTTGGATGTATTTAGTTTATATGGACCTATTGGCTGTTGTCCAACATATATTTCCATTTTGGCAGTGTAAAACATTTTCGCATCCACCAAAGAATATACCTTTAGTCCATATTTATTGGGTTTCGACGGAATATATACTCTGAAACCACAGCGCCCTCTAAAAGCCCATAACATTTCGTCAACAGTAGCATACTGTGAGAGAGAAAAGTATTTAGGAAGATTTTTGTTAAACTCGTCGAAATATTCTCTTACTGCTGCTAACTTGTCTTCTTTTTGCCTTTCTTGCCTCGTTGTTTTGTTGTCCAAAGGAATACTTTGAAGCAAAAATTTGAATCTTTCTAGGGACATTGTCAATCTAAATATTTCTAATCCCAAACCATTTGTTCTGAAAAGATCAATAATATTTTCATGATTACTCTTTCTTTTGCCGTCAATATAAAGTAGTCCGAGTAGAGCTTTAAGTTCATCAATGTCAGTTGGTCTTGCTGTTCGATACTCTTCAGAATATTGTTTTAGTTCAATATGGATATTAGTATAGTAAACAATTTTCTCCAACATATCATTTGTAAGAAACAAGCTCCATAGTTCAGTCGGTGTTTTCTTCTGCTTAGCTTCGCTATTCACTCCTGGCAATTGGGTAATAATGTTATCAGCACGTGTGCGAACATTTGGACTTTTCCCCAAATGTTTTTTCCACCTAGTTCCATCTTTTTCAATAAAACAAGGCTCACGAAATCTATTCGGTTCAAGTCCAATAGCTTGTAGTATCTCTCCATCTGACATATCTTGCTCTGTATCTGAGTTCTCATGTTGAATTTCTCATTTATCTTCTTCTATATTAGAATCACTATCGCAAGCTTCTTCTAAATCAGTTTAAATAACGTATTAAAAATCTCCAACTTACTTTTTATGTTGATGATAATCACTCACTTCGTAACTAACATCCGTCTCCTAGACCGACTTTGAAAATAACTTTGAACAGACGCACGTTAAAGACTTGACAAATCGACACTAACTAAAGGTTCTTGGGTTAGGAAGGTATCGGGGAGGGCTCGGTCCGGATCGCGACTGATTCGGAAATATTCGAGAAAGATTGTTGAGTGGTCTCACAGACAGTATGTTAGTCGCGGAAGGTTAAAAGAACATTTTAAATGGGAAGCACTACTATGTTGGCTTAGAAGAGTTAGAAGGTAAGTTGCTCGTCGTATTACTTTACATCTGACTAAAATTATAATAATAAAAATGTGTCCATTGTGCAGGCTTATTCCGCATATTTAGAAAGCGCGTACTGCGTTTAGTATTACACACAAACATTTTTAAATGTAAAAGTTCTTTCTCCTATATCTTCAGAAAATATTGAGTAACATAATAAGTGAATATCGCAAAGGTCGTGAAAGCCCAAACCTGGTTAATTTTTAAAGGATATTTAAAAAATTTAAATAGATCTATTCTTTCTGCATTAAAAAATATACAGAGCCAATATAGAGAACAAATGAAGTCGCATATTGTATCCCACGGTACCGAGGAGTATACAATTCAATCATATATACATATTTGTAACAGTAGTATAAAAATTCAGAACATACCGGACGTGATTCAAAAAACAAAAAATGTACAGTTTAAGATCGAAGTAAGCGGTCAGTTCCTACTTAATGTTATATAACTGCTATAAATTCCCTTTCCATAAAAATCCAACAACACCATTGTCATAAGAAATTGTTTTATTAGCTGTAATGGTAAAAATAAATAACTAGACCAAATCCGTAAAAATAAATGAATATTAAATTAAATAAACAAATAACTAACTTTAACTCGGAAATCTAAATTAAAAATAATTAAATCATTTGGTTGCAAATAAATAACAGCAAGTCCGGTAAGTAGCACAAGAATCGCGTAGGGAACAATCTAATTGAAACATGTGATTGAAAATTATGTAAGTAAAATATATATATATATATATATATATATATATATATATATATATATATATATATATATATATATATATATAAAGATCAACATATAGTTTGATGACGTGATAACTTTTTAGTGGTACTATCTATATCATCCGTAGCAGGCAGTAACGCTGCTGCAGTTCTTAAATCTAATCTTTCGGTACCCATTGTAACAGTTTGGGAAACACTAACAAGTTTATCTACTAACATATTTTGAGACTCTTGCAATAAATTAGCTGTAACTACTAAAATTTCTTTAATTTGTTCCACCCCCTGAGGATCTCCATCTACTTTTTTGTTAATTGCCGTTATTGCCCTATTATAGTCCTTTTTGATGCGTTCTAATGGAGCAAGCTTACTAGTTATAATATTGTAATTTTCCCTACGTTGTTGATTATCCTTTACTAAATTAATCTTAAATAACTTAATTTCTACTTGCAACTGTTGAAAGATTTGAAGCATTTTATTACTAACCTTGTGTTCCTATTTTCCCACATACACTACACATTCAGTCGTAGGGCTGGTACTGAGGTCTGTTGACTGCTAAACGGTGTTGAGGGCGTCTGTGTTGGCTCCCCGGATGCATTGGTCCACTTGATCCAGCATACTTTGTTTACACTTGCTATACGTGATGTATCCCACAGCTATGATGCACAGAAGGGTTATTATAACGACATATATGAATAAGGGTGACGACGTCGATTGTGAAACCGCATTCGTTTGACTCCCACTATTACCCGCTTGGTTGATGAATATTTCTTTACTCGATTCACTGACCATATTACGAGAATTATTCACTTCGTAATTATGCATTAAAATCCCTGCCCATAGCAGGTACTGGCAGGATTGCCATCTAATATCTTCCTAATAAATGGAGATATGTAGGTTCGGGTTGGTTTCGACACAGACAAATCAAATTTGGGAACAGATTTTATATTGCACTTAAGAACTGACATCGACCATTTTTTTCTACGTTCTCTCGCAATAATGTTAATTTTATATTATATAAATAGCATGTGTCGCCATGCTCTACTTTAAAGAGCTGACACTTTTGCAATATTATTTTGATACAATTTGTAAATGGCTATTCAGCAAATTCATACATTTACACAATAAGTATACACTACATTATTTATATCTTTCTTGACTGTCTTATATTTCTACTTCTTACTTTCTTACGTGTCGGAGCAGTAGACAAATAACTGTTCGGTAGTAGGACGACACCGCTGGTAGAAAATGATACATCGCACAGGGCACGATTTGGCTAGTAACCGGTCTGTCCGCTATGGTATTACTTAAGAGAACAATACAATTGCCTCGGATCCACCTGGCTACAAGGAGCGGTGAAGGTCGAAACAGACAGGCCCCGTTGGTGATACCTGCGCAAGGAATGAATGGTATAGAATCTAAAATTGCGAATGTAATGTACGAAATGGAGCTTGATATTCTGCGTGTATCGTAGACAAAGCGGAAAGGAAATGATGCTGTGAAGATGGAGGATGGCAGCCTCACACTATGGTCAGGAGTTGAGACTGATGTGCATGGCGCAAAAGGAGTTGGGGTGATCGTAAGTGAAAAAGCGAAACGATGTATTAAACAGTACGAATTGGTATGTCCCCGGGTTAGAATGAAAGTTGAGTTTTGAAGAATTTTTCTTATTGCATGTTATGTTCCGGTGAATGGAGAAAGAGACCAAGAGGGTGAGAACTTCTGGAATGATGTACATAACGTGTTGAACGTATGTAAGCCAAACAAGAGTGATGATATTGGGAGATATGAACGGACGAGTAAGTGTACAGAGAGAACATACTGAACTCGTTCTGGGAAAGTTCGAAGATCAATGAGTCAGTGCGAATGGTCAACATCTGCGTGGAGAGAAGCCTGTTTGTGTGCAATACGTGGTTTAAACATAAAAATGTGCATATGTATACAGGGCTAAGAGGTGAATTTAAAAGTATGATTAACTTGATAGTGTATGATGAACGGCTTAAAAACCTGGTGAGACACACAAAAGTAATCGGCGTATCGGAGTGAGGATCGGAGCATTTTGGTTGTATTGAGAGTGTGTTTAGGGCAAAAGTGGGTCTGGAGAAAGAGAGCAAACGTAGTGCGAACGTAAAGAATCATGGTAGACAAACTAGTAGCTAATGGTGCAAAAATGAAATACATAGATGCTGTTAGTAAAGAGTTGAATGTGAATGAAACAGTGTACAGGTTGTCCGATTTTCGTATGTTTTACGGGGTATCTCGCTTATTTTTTAGGTTACAACCTTGCGGTTTTCGCGACACCGTGCTATTTTTTAATGAAACCAAAGATGCACTAATCGAATTTGCCATAGCCATCTTAGTTTGTGTGCTACAGGGTGATTTTGGAAAAATTGCATTTTCAGTCATTCCCTGTAACTCTGTCATTGTCAGACATATTAAAAAAAAAACTGATATTTGTAGATTTTTTTACGTAAAATCCAGTGGCGTAATCAGATTTTCCTTAGAGTTCAGAGTTTTTGAGATATTGACATAACCTACTTTTTTTATGGGACACCCTATATATTTTTTAAAATCTTTTTCCCCTTGTCAAGAGCTTTTCAAAAATATAGCATAGTCTATGTTTATTTTTATAAATAACGTGACAAAATGATTTTTTTCTATAATTTACATTGATAATAGTGGATAGCCGTGTGTAACCATGGTAACGCAAAAAAAGAAAATAATTAACGTTCTGCCATTACTTAGGTATTTGATTTTTTAAGTTTCTGCTCCTCTCTAATTATTCCTGGGTTCATTTTCCCAAATTTAGTGCTGATATTTATTGTTATTCGATGTTTTTGTTTATTGTTATCGTTCTTGTTCTTGTCGTTGTTGTTGTTTAATTATTTTTTAATATGGCTCGAAATCAAAAATTTGAAAACTTTGAGAGATATGATATGAATATCTGCTTCATATTATCTAATGAAAACGCAGACCAGGCCTTAGAACTCTATCTGAACAAGTCAGTTAATCTTTACCCTACAATTTGTATTTATTTTATATACCTATTTTGTCACATAGATATCCCTAAAGAAGACAACCCGACAGAAGAATATTTCAAAGATTAAAATTTAATCTTTCCCAACATGGATGTTTTGACAAACCTCGACCCCGAGTTTACAACAAAGAGAACGAGGAATCAGAGATCAACGTTTTAGCAGTTGTTCAAGCCACTCCTGAAACCTCGTGCAGGAAAATAGATGAAGAGACCGGTGTATCTAAAACAACAGTGCAAAGGATTTAAAAAAAACATAAATTCAAGCCCTACACGTATAAACTTGTTCATCATTTACACCCTGGTGATGCTGAACGTAGATTGGAGTTCTGCAATTAGTTTATAAATATGAAAACTCAGGACAATAATTTAAAAAAAAAATAATTTGGTCAGACGAGGCACATTTCACAAGTTCAGGAATTCTTAATAGACACTACTCGCGGTTTTGTAGTGAAGAAAACACCCACGTGATTTTTCCTAGAGAGCGTCAAGGCAGGTTTGGATTTAATGTCTCCTGCTTTATTTTTAACCGAAAAATAGTTTACAAGATTTATGAAGAAAACCTAAACTCTAATGGGTACAAAATTCTACAAGAAAAACTATGAACATTTTAGAAGATATTCCACTGCTCAACTGAACGATATATTCTTCCAGCAGGATGGGGCTAGCCCACAATGCTAGAATAATAAAAATGGCTAAATGTTTTTCCCAGGAGATGGATTGGAACAAATGGACCTGTTCGATGGCCACCACACCCGGATCTCTTTGGTTTTGGATTTTTTATTGTTATTTAAAGAATAAAATTTATTCAAGGCAATATGCAACATGCAACAATTAAAATTGCAACGGAAAATGCTTTTGCAGAATTACGAAGACAATCATTTATTTTGGAAAATGCTATTAAAAGAATTTATAAACTTTGTGAAACTTGTAGGAGACATAATGGTCTGCATTTTGAAAATATTTTATTAATTATTTTGTTTTTATCAATGTAAATTATAGAAAAAATCTTTTGTCACGTTATTTATAAAAATAAAATAGACATGCTATATTTTTGAAAAGCTCTTGGAAGGGAAAAAGATTTAAAAAAAATAGGGTGTCCCATAAAAAAGGTTATGTCAATATCTCAAAAACTGTGACCTCTAAAAAAATAGTACCCATTTCTACGTAAAAAATCTAAAATATCAGTTTTACTTTTTAATATGTCTGACAATAACAGAGTTACAGGATGATTGAAAATGCAATTTTTCCAAAATCACCCTGTAACCTAAGAGCTTGGCAAAAATGATTTTGGTTTCATTAAAAAGTAGCACGGTGTCGCGGAAACCGCAAGGTTCTAACATAAAAAATAAGCGAGACACCCCGTAAAACACACGAAAATGGGACAACCTGTACAATGAACTAATAAAAGACACGTTGAAAGTGTATGGACAAGCTTGAAAAATTGTCTTGTCAATTGTACCGTGCAGATATGCGGAAAAGCGACTATAGGTAGATAGAAAAAATGTGTTTGGCGGAATGAATCGGTAAAAAAGGCACTATGCAAGAAAAGAGATACGTACATAGCAATGATTTCTGCAAAAATGAGACTAAGAAAAATCGATTGTATGAGGTACAGATTAAAAGACAAAAAAGCAATGGAGGCAGTGAGTATAAGTAAAGAGGAAGTGATGCCCGTGGAAGGAGAGAAAATTCAGTATGATTTTAAGGAAAACAAAAAACTCTTCTGGAGATGGGTAAAAAAAAACGTGAACCAAAAGGCCACGCTGCAGGAGTGACGAATACGAGCAACAAAATATTATGGGACGATTGTGAAGTGAGGAAATGCTGGCAAGAATAATTCGGAAAGTTGTACAGTAGTCAGGAAAGTAATACTGAAGGATTAAATAAGAAAAATTTAGAAGGAATAGGGAATGAAACTGAGAAGGATACTGGGATAAACGAGGTCGAGAAAACGGTAGGAAAGTTGAAAACCAGTAAAGAAGCAGGCGTAGATGAATTCACTGGTGAAATGCTAAAGTATGAAGATGGAAAGCTTATACGAAGATTGTGTGAATTATTCAATGTATTCCTTAAGTATGAAAAAGTGCCGAGGGATTGGAAGAGAGAGTTCATTGTACCACTGTATAAGGATAAGGGGGGGGAACAAGAGTTACTGCAAGAACTACAGAGGAATAAGTTTTCTCAGCGTGCCTGGTAAAGTATTTGGAAGAATACTGATTACTAGAGTACGAGAATCTACATAAATCAAGATTTGGGATACGAAGGGTGGCTTCATGCCTGGGGGAGGATGTGTTGATCAGATGGTTGCTTTCTCCAGCAAGTGACCGAAAAGTGTTTGTGACTGTAAAAGGGAAGATACTGTGCGTTTGCAGATCTGAAGAAAGCATACGACAGAGTGAATAGGGAGAAGCTGTGGGAAATGTTAAATAAATATGGCGCAAATAAAGGTCTGATAAACGGAATAAGGACAGTGTGCAATGATAGCCGGGCGTGTGTTAAGGTGAGAGGAGGTTTGAGTGAATACTTTAATATTGAGCAAGGAGTGCAACAAGGCGGTGTGATGTGACCTTGGTTGTTCAATGTATACATGCATAAATGTGTTAGGCAATCATGTATCGACGCAAATGGTGTAATGGTTGGTGACGTAAATGTACAAGTTCTGGTGTATGCAGATGACACAGTCTTATTAAGTGAAACATATAAGGACATGAGACAACCCCTTTGAACTTAAGAAACCGGGCCGTACAACATTGAATGTTGGGTTTGGTATTCTTAAGAATCGAATAACTGGTCCAATTATGTTTGAAAACTCGTTAACAGTAAATTGATACAATTTTTAACCAATGAAATTGAAGGCCTGTTAAAATGACTTACTCACAGGTAATTTATTAATTTTACAGTATCAGGACGGTGCGTTGCCTCGTAACGTTGTTCACGTAAGAAACTTTTTTATAGACTATTTTAACGATTGGACTGAGACTCACAGGATCATTAACTAGCCACCAAATAGTCCTAACCTAATCCGCTTACTTTTGATGGTACTGTCTATAATGAAAGAAGCCAAAATTCGGAAGATTCAAAGAAGTATTGATTCATTGAATGAAAATAATCCTGAATCTATTGACAAGCCTTTGATTAAACTAGACAAAGATTTCCAGAAAATGTCTTAAAAATAATGGCCGTCATATTCAGCAACTGGGAATTTTTTAAAAATTTATTTAAAATTTTATATTTGGTTCCATTTTGTTTATAGAAAGTATGTATTAAGCAACAACTCTGTAGCATTGTAGTTTCTATATTATCTCGCAAATAAGAAAATAATAAATTGGTAACTACTAACATAATTCATGGCATTCGAACCGTTTGTTTAACGAATAAAATCACATTTTATAAATGCAAATATTTCGAAAACTGCTAAACCAGATGTCAATACATTATATTCTTTTAATTAAAATAAAATAGACCAATTCAATTTTTTTTAATGTCTCCTTGCTATTGTGTTAACATTTAGGTTTCACTTATTTTGTTCGGGTCATTATTACCCGGAACCTATAGTTGTCGTTTTATTGTCGTTAAGTTGATATTACAGTAAATAATAATAAGAAATAAGATGTAGTATTTATTATTTATTACATTTTGTTACGTTATTTTATTTTTATTACATATTATTATAAATGTTATGTAAAGAACATCTGAAAAACGTAGTAGTTAGGTATATACATTTATTTGTTACATTCTTGACAGTATAAATATATTAATAATATTTTGTGCAATTACAACATACCATATTAGTTTTATTATCATTTGAAGAGGGAGAAAAATTACATCTTTTACGCTTGTTGTGGTTGATTGTTCCCTTACTTCGGCATTACTGTTGAATAACGTGACTTTATAACCATTTCAGCTGCAGGATTACTTCGAGGGAGACGTTTCCTTTCTTGCAATAATGGAGTGATTAAGGAATTCCTCAGTTCTCCAAGAAATAGTCGCCGTTTTGTAAGTTTTCCAGCATTCCAATTTGGAGTTGCTTCGCACCACAGAACATAAGCGTTGTAAGCTGAAACGTCCATGATATTGTAAAAGATAGTCACTGACCATCTTTTAGTTTGCCGTCTGCATGTGTATGTTATTATTAACTTATCTAACGTGTCTACAGCACCTTTAGTTTTGTGGTAATCTAAAATCATAAACGGCTTTTTGATCTTGTTAACACTCCGTTAACGTAGTACGGCTCATACTAACATTTTTATTCCATTTCAGAATATAGGAAACTATCGACGTGTCCTTGATAAAATAAAATGTTGAAGAAAAAACTTCTTTCCGGTTGCAGACCAATGCGGTTGGCAATTCAGGCTTATTTTTGCGAATAGTGCCAAGCATGGTTATTTTTCTTTTCAATAGCATCTGTCTCAGATCGTATGAGGTAAAAAAATTATCACACATTACGTTGTGACCTTTTAGACCATAAGTAAGATCTAGCACAACTCTTTTACCTTGGCCTCCCTCTGAAGGTTCACTTTCTATTGTTCCGAGGTAAACTTGTATGTCTTATGCATAAGCAGTTACAGAATCGCACAAAGTCCAAATTTTGACTACGTATTTAGCAGGTTTATTCACGATTTACTGTCTAAAAGGACAACGGCCTCTAAAAGGTACCAGTTACCCATCTACTGTTACATTTTCGTGAACATTATAGAGCTTTGGTAGAATTGCAGCCCATTCACCCCACAGGTCCCGTATGGGAGCTAATTCATCAGTTTAGCGTCGTTATGATCGAGTTTTTTTTATCGTCAAAGCGAATTATTCGTGAAATTACATGAAATCGTTGCTCTGAATATTGGACGACCTACATTTCCATCCCACAGACTGGCTGTTGTCTCTCCATGAGATTTATACACTCCAGGTAGAAACAGTAGGCCAAAATATGCTTCTAGTTCAACTAATGCTAGTTCTTGAAACGTGTTGCAACAAACTCGTTTTTGGGTGTGAAATATAAGAACTACGCGGATTTTATATCAATTATTCGCGACGTTTCATACCTTGTTGGCTCAGGAACCAACGAAATAATATTTGCAGCTGATAAACTTCCCGATTGATGTGTCTTTTCATTCCATACTATATTGCTATCTTTTGAAGTTACGTGATTATCCGTATCAGCTTCATCTGAAATCGTAGCTTCCACTTCATCATCCGATCGCTATTATATATCTCGGTTTCGGACAAATGGTGTTCTTCATAGAATCATTATCAGAAACACACAAAAGTTTATCAAGTTCACTATCCGTAAGCACTCTCCCACTACACCTTTTTCAATAATAAATTTCAATTGTTAGGTATGCCGTATTACAGTATAACACGAAGTTTGATATTTACTACGAAACTAACACACAGATGCTCACTGGCTGCATTTATACGCGGAGCCACAGACAAGTCGCAACAGGAATAAGCTTGTTTACCAGTACGCAAATAACGCATGCAATATGCGCAAAATTGCGCAATAATGTGGCAATAGTTGTAAGGTTGTGTTGACGCACCATGTATGTAAGATGTTATAATGACGTGTATTACGTGTTTTGAGTACGGGTGTATTGAGTTTGAACGAAAAAAAATTTTTTTTTTGTGTATATGCATAATGTATGTGGGTGGGTGATACGACACTGGAAATTTAGGAGAAATATCGTTCAGTATGCAGATACGTGTATTTGAATGTTATAGAGACATTGGTGTTGGAATAAATAGATTCTGATGAATGCAAATGTGAAGAGAAATGTGTCGATGGGATGATAATGTTTGCTACTGTTGACTACTGGTTAAGGAATGGAATGTTGGAGGATAAAGGAGTAATCTTGGCCGGAAGATGTGAATGTATGTGTACAATGTTTTAGGAGATATGTAGAGAAAGATTTGGTATGTTTAATTGTTGATTATAGAAAGTTCTCGTAATGTTGTGCAATCAGTTTTGAGAATACGTGTACGTATGTGGGATTTGAGACCTTAGACTGTACTTATTTTTGCAAATATTGCGGAGGAGGATCAGCGCATGTGAGAGATAAACGTTGAAAGTTGTGTAATGGTCCAGAGGGGCCACTGAATGAATGTGATGACGAGAAATGGCTTCTCCATAAAGTAATTGTAAAATTTGTAGGTAAGAACAAACATGGCGATGTATTGTAATTACAAGCGTGTTTGTCCAGAGGGTAGCATCAGTCGGCACTAAGAAAGTTTGAGTGAATACCATTGGTGAATATAGCGAGGAAGTCAGACATGTTTAAAGATGGATGGCGTGAGGTATAAATAGGAAAGTCAGAGATTGAAGGGTTGCTTTTTGCTTTTTGCTTTTTGGTGAGAGCTCGGTGGAAGACGCGCGCGCGAGGTGAAGTGTGACTTCAGAATGGGTTGAGTTGGAGTTATATTTGTGAATAATATTGAAGGCAGTCATTGTTTAAACAATTGCCTAACCCAAAAGGGGATAATCGCATAAGACATTCATAAATAAAACAATTAATAAAATTGAGATTGAATTCGTGTGGAGTAGGACTTCAGTATCTTGAGTAAAACGTGATAAGGCCTAGAAGCGTTTGCCGGTTCAGATGTTGGTTTCTCAGAATTAAATCGTCTTTGACAATGTACACGCCTTATATCTATTTAAAACAGGTTTTCATTACGGTATCCATTCTATTTGGATATTTTTATTTTTAGCAGTGATCTAACTTAAGATACTTTAATTATCTTCAGTTTGTTTGAAATTGTCCTTACTGACTGAGACACCAACGTCTTTTTCTCTTAAAGCATAACATCATATGGAGAAATTTCTGTTATTAAAAATAGGTCGCCGTTTCAATCTTGGAGGTTTTGTAATGTGCCTGAGAAATAAATATGGCTAGCTTGATTGCTGGTAAGATAACATGTCCAGATGTGTTATAATTATCATTATCATTCATTCTGTAAAAAGCCTTAGTGATCGCAAGAACACTTTGTCCAAAGGTTGAAGTAAGTTACTGCATACGGCTAAACCTAAAAATATCTAGATCTGGTCTTTACACACCTGTAGGTGTGTTCCTATACTTATCTATTTTTTGGAAAAATTAATGACGGTAATAGATATTTTCAACTAAACTACAGACTGAACTAACTGTTTTGCGTTCCTCAAAGGTAATTTTAGCTATCTCATTACAAATTTTTAATTTAACTATGGTATCTAACGTATTCTTTCATGTTAAGGCGATCTTGTATGTAACCAAGACTGTGCATTGAAAAGACATGTACTTAAATTATTCATTTCTGAACCATAATTTATCGGTTCTAACGTTCTAGTGATAGAACATCATAATGGGAATAATTGTGTAACCTACAAGACATCTTCATATTTTGGTACTGCCAAAAAAAGCAAAACAAGCACGCGTGCAAGTGAGTGCGTGTGCGTGCACGTGCGTGCGTGTGCGTGCGTGCGCGTGCCTGTGAGTGCAAAATATTCGCATATTCTCGCAATAAAATGACGTTTAAACAATCAGCTGTTTGATTAACGAACTTATTACTCTATATACTTACACGATACGTTAAACCTTAATGAAACTTTATATCTTAAAATTTATCTTCAGTGGTTAGTTAAAATACAAGTATATAAACAAATAAACGATAAATGCGTGTCGCTGTAAAGTTGTTTAACTGAAATTCTAAAATAAACTACTTGAAATCTTAATGCAAACCAAAAATGTTTGCAAGGTCGGAAATCCTCAAAACCATTTACCTTATGTTATATGTAACTTAATTTTCTTCAACCAGCGGGCTAATAGTAATATCGCAAACATAAATTTTGACAAATATTCGTAAATGAGCTTGTTTCACAGAAATAAACAAGTAAAATGCAGATTATTAACTGGATATTGCGGATGAGCACTGTATCTTAATTGCCTGTATTGCTTTTATACACGTTTACAAAAGTGTATTCATGCCACAAACAATAAAAGAACATACTTTATTGATATCACCAGCTGAATACAATGTAAGAGTTTACTACAAATGCCACCACGTCCAACAGTGCACTACTTAGAATATACTCTGTACTAGACAGGCAATGTCGAAAATAATAGGTACGGATCGATGGAGACCATCTGAATTTCTACGATGGCATCTAAAATAATATCTTGCAACGGCAACTTTCTATTTATAAATACTGAACTAACATACATTTGCAGGTGTGAGCGAGTGATGTGTAGGCGTGAGAGTGCGTGTTGTGTAGTGTGTGTGTGTGTGTCTTTGTCTGGTGTGTCGTGTTATTGGCGTGTGCTTCTGTATGTGTCGTGTGTGTGTGTGTTGTGTGCGTATGAGCGTACGTGTATGTTGAGTGTGCGTGTGCATATGTTGCTGTACGTGTGTGCATGTGTGCGTCGTACAATGCGTGAGTGCGTAGGCGTGCATGTAGTGAAAGTGTGTGTGTGTGTGTGTGTGTGTGTGTAGTGTGTATGTGTGTTATGCGTGTGTGTGTTGTGTATGTGGCTGTGTGCGTGTGCTGTGTATGTTGTACTGTACTGTTGTGTGCATGTGTGTGCTGTGCGTGTGTGTGTTGTGGTGTGTGACGTGTGTGTGTCGTGTCGTGTGTGTGTGTGTGTGTCGTGTGGTGCGTGTGTGCGTGTCGTGTGTGTGTGTGTGTGTGTGTCGTGTGTGTGTGTCGTGTGCGTGTGTGTTGTGTGTGTGGTGTGCGTGCGTGTGTGTGTGCGTGTGTGTCGTGTGTGTCGTGTGCGTGTGCGTGTGTCGTGTGTGTGTGTGTGCGTGCGTGCGTGTGGCGTGTGTGCGTGGTGTGCGTGTGGTGTCGTGTGTGCGTGTGCGTGTGGTGTGTGTGCGTGTGTGTGTTGATGTGTGCATTCGCGTGTTTGTGGGCGGGGGCTGACACTGTGTGCCTGCGGGTGTGTGGTGTTTGTGGATGTTGTTAATACCGATAACTGCAGAAAGAAAACAATTACGTAATTAAAATTTGTAGTTGAGCTTGTTTTCATTTCCTGACTTGATTAGATTTTGGTAGAAATTGGGGGGTTTGTTAGAACTTTTTCGATTTCTATCAAATATTTCTGATACAGGTGTATATTTCAAAGGTATAAAAATACCAATATTAAAACCTTAATCATGTAGATTGATTATGCTCTATGCTATTTTTTACGTCGCGTAATTTCGTTAAAAAATTCAAGGCTTTGTTGTAAAATTTGTTTATTATTTTGTAGGAAAATAATTTATCGTTAATTTTATTTTGTTTTTATTTAGAGTTTGAGAACATTTGTATTTACAATTGGTACCAGTTTTCGAAATTTAAATGTAACTTTGATATTTTGTTTAAGATTAATAACAACCTAAAGGTTTATTTGCCAGGTTAATTTTAAAAGAAAATTTTTGAGTTTCTTTAAGCGCATAAAGGTAGCTTTGATTTTTTTTAAGTATAACATAAGTTATTTTGAGAATTAAAATTTCAATGTTAAGTTCAAGGTACATAAAGGAACAATTATTAAGGATGAATTGATTTTCTTTTGATTAAATTTTAAAATTAATTATCGATCATTGAATGAAGAACTA
This sequence comes from Vesta saturnalis, assembly GCA_036346205.1. Lineage (NCBI taxonomy): Eukaryota > Metazoa > Arthropoda > Insecta > Coleoptera > Lampyridae > Vesta > Vesta saturnalis. The sequence continues at coordinate 1,598,495 of JARFJB010000690.1, read as the reverse complement.
TTTTATTCATTAATAAAAATTTAACATTTATACGAATACGTAGAAAATATTCATTAACGTGTTATAACTTTGGTATTCTATGTACAGACAAACAGGAAGTTTGTACGACCGTGTATTTCAGTTTTTTATAACTGTTGGTTACGTGAATGCAGTTAAATTTGAGTGATAAATTTTGTTTGGAAATTTTGGTATACGAGGTGTATTCAAAAGTTTCTAATAACCTGGGTAGTACTAAATATATTTGAGTTTGAGTTGAATTGTTTGGGACGAGTGTTGTTTTAGGACCCTCGTGTAAGAGTTTACTGAGTAAGCACAATCCTACTTTCCACAATCAAGTAGGGTTAATTAACACCCAGCTTAGGACAATTATTTTAGCAAAGTTTCGATTGTGGTGGCACCTGGAGACATATTTTCCCGGACTGAGCTGTTTGAATATCGGTGTAAGGTGTTTGAGCGTATTAATCATTCATTTTACTTATTATTTCGACCACGCTCATCTCCCTGTTAGCTGGCTTGGCAACCCGCTTACATTAGTAAGCATACACGACGCCTAGTGCGGTTTGGACGTGTAACATAGTATGTGAAGTATTTATATTTATGAAAATAAAACAAAACTAATAAAATACATTCGTCTATGATAATAATCTGGTTCTCGTTCTTTTAATTTGAATCACCGGGTCATATAGACCCAAAAACATTGAGTGTAACAAATGCATTAAAAAAACTAATTATAATTTTCTAATATAAATCTAGGTACAACGTTATTAAAGTAATGAAATAAAAGTCATGTAGAGGCAACGAAATATTTAAATAAATTAACGAATTATTCACATAAGAAGAACGAGATTGGGTCATATTTACACGAACACAATAGGAGAGATATAGGATAATACATAAAACATTTGGGGTTTTTACTAACTTTGTAATATTAATGTATGTGTAATAATTCCCACTCGAGGTAGTCTTTTACTGTATGTACCTACATCATAAGTTAATTTTACGTGTACATTAATATTTTCTGACGATATAGGAAAAATCCTACAACTTTTGTGTTTAAAGTTTTTTTATATCGTATAATAAACGTGACACGCGCTGTATAACATTAACGCAGTACATGTTAATGTAAGACTGCATTACCCTATTGTTGCTGAATCAATTATTCAATATTATTGGGAACAGTTTGTCATATAGGTGCGGACGTATCTGCGCGCATGTATGTCAATTACAAATATTAATATCTATGGATCACCAATATGCATCCCCCGTGAATTCGTGGTGGAGTGGAGGACTTCAGTATCTTGAGTAAAACGTGGTAAGGCCTATTAGCGTTTGCCGGTTCAGATGATGGTTTCTCAGAATTAAATCGTCTCTTGACAATGTCACACGCCTTTATATCTATTTAAAACAGGTTTTGTTACGGTATCCATTCCTATTTGGATATTTTTATTTTTTAGCAGTGATCTAACTTCTAAGATACTTTAATTATCTTCAGTTTCTGCTTGTGAAATTCGTCCTCTTACTGACTGGAGACAATTCAACGTCTTTTTCTCTTAAAGCATAACATCATATGGAGAAATTTCTGTTATCAAAAATAGGTCGTGCCGTTTCAATCTTGGAGGTTTTGTAATGTGTCTGAGAAATAAATATGGCTAGCTTGATTGCGTGGTAAGTGATAACATGTCCAGATGTGTTATAATTATCATTATCATTCATTCTGTAAAAAAAGCTCTTAGTGATCGCAAGAACACTTTATCCAAAGGTTGAAGTAAGTTACTGCATACGGCTAAACCTAAAAATATCTAGATCTGGTCTTTACACACCTGTAGGTGTGTTCCTATACTTATCTATTTTTTGGAAAAATTAATGACGGTAATAGATATTTTCAACTAAACTACAGACTGAACTAACTGTTTTGCGTTCCTCAAAGGTAATTTTAGCTATCTCATTACAAATTTTTAATTTAACTATGGTATCTAACGTATTCTTTCATGTTAAGGCGATCTTGTATGTAACCAAGACTGTGCATTGAAAAGACATGTACTTAAATTATTCATTTCTGAACCATAATTCCCTGTGAGTTCTAACGTTCTAGTGATAGAACATCATAATGGGAATAATTGTGTAACCTACAAGACATCTTCATATTTTGGTACTGCCAAAAAAAGCAAAACAAGCACGCGTGCAAGTGAGTGCGTGTGCGTGCACGTGCGTGCGTGTGCGTGCGTGCGCGTGCCTGTGAGTGCAAAATATTCGCATATTCTCGCAATAAAATGACGTTTAAACAATCAGCTGTTTGATTAACGAACTTATTACTCTATATACTTACACGATACGTTAAACCTTAATGAAACTTTATATCTTAAAATTTATCTTCACGTGGTTACGTTAAAAACATACAAGCTATATAAAACAAATAAACGATAAATGGGCGCTGTCGCTGTAAAGTTGTTTAACTCGAAATTCTCCTAAAATAAATAAACTACTTGAAATCTTAATGTAAACCAAAAATGTTTGCAAGGTCGGAAATCCTCAAAATCATTTACCTTATGTTATAAGTAACTTAATTTTCTTCAACTCAGCGGACTAATAGTAATATCGCAAACATAAATTTTGACAAATATTCGTAAAATGAGCTTTCGTTTCACAGAAATAAACAAGTAAAATGCAGATTATTAACTAGGATATTGCAGGATGAGCAAGCCTGTATCTTAATTGCCTGTAGGGCTTTTATACAGAGTTTACACAAAAGCAAGCGTATTCATCCACCACACAAACAATAAAAGAACATACTTTATTGATATCACCAGCAGAATAAAATGTAAGAGTTTACCACAAATGCCACCACGTTCAACAGTGCACTACTTAGAATACTCCCCTACCTCTGTACTACGACAGGCAATGTCGCGAAAATGATCCTCTAGGTACCGGATCGATGGAGACCAACTCCTCTGAATTTCTACGATGGCACTCTCCAAAATAATATCTTGCAAACGGCAACTTCTATTTATAAATACTAGAACTAACATACATTTGCAGGTGCGTGAGCGAGTGTGTGAGCGTGTGCGTAGGCGTGGGAGTCCGCGTACGTGTGTGCGTATGTGTGGGCCCGTATGAGCGTGTGTGTGTCTTTGTCTGTGTGTGTGCGTGTGGGTATTGGCGTGTGTGTCTCTGTACTTCTGTCCGTGTGTGCGTGTGTGCTTGTGTGCGTATGAGCGCAAGTACATGTATGCTTGAGTGTAAGCGTAGTGCGTGTGCATATGCGTCGACGCGTACGTATGTGCATGTGGATGCGTGCGTGCGGACGGATGCTTGAGTGCGTAGGCGTGTGCGTGAATGTGTGAGTGAAAGAGTGTGTGTGTGTGTGCGTGTGTGTGTGAGCGTGTGTGTGTATGCGTGTGTGTGTATGTGCGGGTGATTCCGTGTGCGCTTGAGTGCGTGTGTGCATGCTTGTACGTGTACATGCGGGCGGGTGCGTGCGTGAGTGTGTGTGCTAAGGTAGGTGAGTAGATGCGAGCGTGCGTGTGTTTGTGTGTGCGCGTGTGCGTGTGTGCGAGTGTGCGTGTATGCGTGTGTACGTGTGTGCGTGTGTGTGCGTGTGTGCGTGTGTGCGTGTGTGCGTGTGTGCGTGTGTGTGTGTGTGTTCATGTGTGCGTGTGTGCGTGTGTGCGTGTCGCTGTGTGCGTGTGTGCGTGTGTGCGTTGTGCGTGTGTGCGTGTGTGTGTGCGTGTGCGTGTGTGCGTGTGTGTATGTGCTGTGTGCGTGTGTGTGTGGTGTGTGTGTATGCGTGTGTGCGTACGTGGGTGTGCGTGTGGCGTGTATGCGTTTGTGCTGTGTGCGTGTACGTGTGGGTGTGTGCGTGTGTGCAGTGCTGTGTGCGGTATGTATGCGCTCGTGTGCTGTTGTGGCGTGTGGTGTGTGCGTGTGCGTGTGTGCGTGTGTGCGTGTGTGCGTGTGTGCTGTGTGCGTGGTGCGTGGTCGTGTGCGTGTGTGTGGTAGTCGGCGTGTGTGCGTGTGCGTGTGTGCGTGTGTGTGCGTGTGTGCGTGTATGCGTGTGTGCGTACGTGGTGTGTCGTGTGCGTGTATGCGTGTGCGTGTGTGTGTGTGTATGCGTGTGTCATGTGTGCGTGTGGTGTGTGTGTGTATGCGTCGTGTGCGTATGTGCGTGTGCGTGTGAGCGTGTGTGCGTTGTGCGTGTGATGGTGTGTACGTGTGTGTGTGTGTGCGTGTGCATGTGTGTGGCGTGCGTTGCGTGAGTGCGTGCGTGCGGTGTGCTGGTGTGCGTTGTGCGTGTGTGTGTGTGTGCATGTGTTCGTGTGTGCTTGCGTGCGTGTGTTCGTGTGTGCCTGTGCGTGCGGAGTGATGCTGTGTGCGTAGTGTGCGTGGTGTGTGGTGAATGTGTGTGTGTGTCGTGTGTGTGTGTGGTGTATGCGTGTGTGTGCGGTGTGTCCGTGTGTGCTTGTGTCGTGTGTGCTGCTTGTACGTGTATGGCGTGTGCGTGACGTGTGGTTGTGGTAGGTGCTGTGTGGAGCGTGCGTGTGTGTGTGTGTGCGTCGTGTGCGTTGTGCGTGTGCGTGTTGCGTGTGTGCGTGTGGTGTGCGTGTGTCGTGTGTGCGTGTGTGCGTGTGTGTCGTAGTGTGCGTGGTGTGCGTGTGTGCGTGTGTCGTGTGTGCGTGTTGTGCGTGTGGTGCGTGTGTGCGTGTGTGCGTGTGTGTGTGTTCTGTGTGCGTGTGTGCGTTGTGTGCGTGATTGTGCGTTGTGCGTGTGTGTGTGTGCGTGTGTGCGTGTGTGTGTACGTGTGCGTGCGTGTGTTCGTGTGTGCTGTGTGTGTTGCGTTGTGTGTTGCGTCTGTCGTGTGTGCGTGTGTGCGGTGTGCGTGTGCTTGTGTGTGCGTGTGTGCGTGTGTGCTGCTGTGTGTGCGTGTGTGTGTGTGGTGTGTGCGTGTGTGTCGTGTGTCGGTGTGTGCTGTGGTGTGTGTGTGTGTAGTGTGTAGGCGTGTGTGCGTGTGTTCGTGTGTGCGTGTGTGTTCGTGTGGTCGTGTTGTGCGACGTGTGTGCGTGTGTGCGTGTGTGTACGTGTGTGCGTGTGTTGTGTGTGCGTGTGTGCTTGTGTGTGTCTGTCGTGTGTGCGTGTGTGTGTCGTGTGCGTGTGTCGTGTGTGTGCTGTGTGCGTGTGTGTGTGCGTGTGTGCGTGTGTGCGTGTGTGGTGTTTGTGTGTGTGTGCTGTGTGCGTTGTGCTTGTGCGTGTGTTGTGCGTGTGTGCGTGTGTGCGTGTGTCGTATGTGCGTGTGTGCTGTGTGTGCGTTGTGTGCGTGTGTGCGTTGTGCGTGTGTGCGTGTGTGTGCTGTGTGCTTGTGCGTGTGTGCGTGTGTGTGTCGTGTGTGTGTGTCGTGTGTGCGTGTGTGTTGTGTGTGCGTGTGTTGTGTCGTTGTGTGTGCGTGTGTGCGCGTTGTGCGTGTGCGTGTGCATGTGTTGTCGTGTGTGTGTGCGTGTGCGTGTGTGCTGTGTGTTGTTTGTGCGTGTGTGCGTGTGTGTTGTTGCGTGTGTGTGTGTGCGTGTGTGCGTGTGTGCGTTGTGCGTGTGGTGCGTGTGTGCGTGTGTGCGTGTGTGCGTGTGTGCGTGTGTGCGTGTGTGCGTGCGTGCGTGTGTGCGTGTGTGCGAGTGTACGTGTGTGCGTGTGTGCGTGTGTGCGGCTGTGCGTGTGTGCGTGTGCTCATGTGTGCGTGCGTGTGTGTGTGCGTGAGTGCGTGAGCGTGTGAGTGTGCTTGTGTGTGCATTTGCGCGTGTTTGAGGGCGGGCGGGCTGACTGACTGGCGTGTGCCTACGTGCGAGTGTGTGTGTGTGTGTGTTTGTGGATGTATGTTAATACCCACGATAACTGCAGAAAGACAACAATTACGTAATTAAAATTTGTAGTTGAGCTTGTTTTCATTTCTCCTGGGCTTGATTAGATTTTGGTAGAAATTCAGTAGCGGGAGGGTTTGTTAGGAACTTTTTTCGATTTCTATCAAATATTTCTGATACAGGTGTATATTTCAAAGGTATAAAAATACTAATATGTAAACCTTAATCATGTAGATTGATTATGCTCTATGCTATTTTTTACGTCGCGTAATTTAGCGTTAAAACAATTCCTAAGGTAGAATTTAAGTGAACAACCTTCATCTGATATGAAGTTTTAAGCGTGTGATTGACGTAAATTGTTTTTGTTTTTACTATGTTGCCTATTTTCGTAATGAACTTATTATGAAAGAGGTTGCATAACTATCCTACAAAGATTATTTTTAAAATGATATCATTCCTTTTAATTTCCATTTTGTGGGTTGGAAGGTCTTACGTTGTTCCGCACCAGATATTTAGTGCAAAAGTTTATCGTTTAGAGCTTTAGTGCAATAAAAATTTGTTGCTAAGGTTTTTAAAATCAAACATGGCGTGTAAGTAATTGTTTAACATTTTTGTATGTATAGAAACCATTACTACTCTATAATTTCGTATTCTTAAAAAAAAATTAAAAAAAGGGACATCGAACAAAAAATAGTATAAGCATAACGAAGGTTGAGTATAACAGGTCTCCGACCATATTCACTCATTCTCTAAACATTGTTTTGCGACCAGTAAAAAAAACCTTAATAATAATAATAATAATAATAATATTTAATCTACCACAATACATGCGTACTAATCTAATTTAAAAGGTGCAACGTTGAAAATGTTAATGTAGAAACATTACTAAAGTATGCATTGCCAAGAGAACTAAACTTCATTTCAACAAATGCTAAATATTTTAGGTTATTACGTTTTTGATTTCCTGTTTTTTAAGTATTTAAGCTAAATTAGGCTTTGTTTAATTATATGAAAGGTACTTAGGTCATATTGTACTTAATAAGCCATTATAGTTAAACTTCAAGCATTCAAGTTTTTCATTGCAAGATATAATTTTGAGCGTTTTTCCAATCATTTTACAAGTTTTACTCATTTATTACTATATTACTTATATTTCTAATAATTTTGGATGCAACCATTAATTAACTTTACTTACTATTAAAAATGCACATTAGTACAACTTCGTATTTCCCATTTGTAATTCATATAATTTTAAATTAATGCATATTCCATATAAGTTCTATTTTTGGAGCGTAATATTTTAAATTAAATCAATATTCGTATATTATATAATGCAGTAAAGCATCTTCGTTTAGTTTAAAAATTTTCATGTAGATACAATTCCGTTGAGCATTTTCATTTTTACATATTACAAACACATAGGTAATAATTGTTTAAAGAATACGGTATACACCACTTCACAAATTCTAATAAACTATAAGTTTTCAGGACTATTCTTTTACAAAATTTAAAAATTAGGGCAAACAATATTACAACAGTTCACAAGAATAAATAACAATTTTTTTCTAAAATAAGGTATTGAAAATCTATTCAAATTTTACTAACAAATCATAAGTTTTTAACTATTGATTTTAGTTCTGTCAGTGTAACACGAAACACATCTTTGTCTAGATTGTTAGCAATTTTACAGTAATGCTTTAATAACAAGACCGTAGTTTAATCTTACTTTTTTTAACATACGCTACACTTTATAAAACTCCAAATCATATTTTAACTTCTTTATTTTGCGTATCAGGTCTTCTATTTGTTCCCTTTTTGGAGACCTCTTACAACTGTTCCCGATACAAACTTTTGCATTGAATTCTTCATTATTATATTGTATTTCTACAGACTTATTAACTTCAATTAAACCTACATCTGTCTAAAGAGCAGTTTATATACCCACTTGTTATAAACCTCATATCTAGTTACTCTTCTAGTTACGTGTGTCTAGCACATTTGCATATCAGAGATTCAAACCACACATGTGTTTGGTCACCTACTATTTTTTAATGAGGACGCACATCAGTTATTTTTAATGATGGTGATGTCACTATAATTTTTAGCTAAGACGCGAACCGACCATTTTTAGCTATGATACACCACATCTTAGCGAGGACGCGAACCAGCTATCATCTGCCCCCCCCCCCCCAAGGTGACCTTACAAATCTAGTGACTTTTCTAGTGACTTTTTTCAAATCTAGTGACTTTTTGGGTTAGGATCGGCCTTGCATTACTACTCATTCATTTAATACGTTTATAAAAAGAAATTACGTTTTATTGTGATCAGGAATACGAAGGTGTTTCATGCGCACATCACAATATTTTAGTATGTTTTATCGGCAATCGGATGCGGATATCATACAGGTTTCTTTTCATTAAAAATTATTCTGTGCGGGTGTAAAATCGTTTTATAGCCTATAATATTATTTAAAAAATGACCTGAAATGACAAATGAAGCATATTTAAATTTAGTGTCCAGCGAAAGACACTAACAATGATAATCCACCAAAATTAAACATTCAATATTACATTATTAAAAAATATTTTTTGTTTACAGACAGTTAAGGGCACTCGGTAAATAAAACTGTTTATTTTTTGTTTGTATGAACGTAGAAAAAATATTGTATGCAAGTCATCGCACTCAATTTTGGTCCAACTCTACCTAAAGGTCCCGTCGGACCGCGTACAATAAACACTTACTATTTGCACTTGTTACATAAATAATTATTTTAATATTAGGAATCAAAGTAATTAATGTCCTATATATTCAAACATTTTTTCATTATACACAACTTTTTTATTTTCTGTAAAGTACTGGAACAAATTAAACATCTAGATCAAGGTTGTTACATTAAATTTGATAACAATATCCATGATATCCAAATATCAAAATTAAACATCTACGAATGTCAAGGTTGTTACAAATCTTACATACATAATCTTATCACTCGGTATTCCAAATTCTTTAACTATCAAAACAATATCCAATTATATTCTAAATATTCTATTTAAAACATAAAATTTATCACGATAAGATGAATACTAAAATCATTAACAGTCGATAAATTTATCGACGAATTCTTAAATATAGTTAAATGTATATTGATACCTTAATAACTATATAAACAATGTTTATACATATAGGTATTGAATCGTTTCACTGACTTGTAATGAATGATCTCGTATTTATAGCACATGTTAAATTGTTCGAATACAAACCATATTAAGATTACAATCTGAATTGACAAAATTATATTATAATATCTCGAAAATTTCATAGAATTCTTAAATATAGTTAAATGTATACTTGATACTTCTTGTTTAATAATAAATATAAACAAATGTTTAATACACCTATAGGTCGCGTTATTTCCTTAATCGTTTCACTGACTTGTAATGAATGATTAGTATTTCATAGAAATGCCGGAAATTATTCGAATACGCCAAACCATTTATTAAATTACAATCAGATTGACACATTTTTTTATAATTGCTCTGAAAATTCAGTTTAGCCGGTTGTAAAGTTAGACCTAAAATCCATTTATTACTTGTATAAATGCATATAATACTATATCACTATATGAGTTTGATAGATATAATATATATATATATATATATATATATATATATATATTTAAAGCTGTTTGAATGCTAAAAAAACAAAAAAAGATTCGATATACGAGGGCTACTTTGTTAAGCTGGAAAAAAGAAATACAAGAAATAAGAAAAGTGTTTTTATGCACAGGAGTTATACATGTGAACTATTTCTCAACATAGTCGCCACTGACATTGAGACATTTGTCGTACCGGAGCAGCAGCGTTTGTATACCCTCCTTGTAGCATGTTGCCGCCTGAGTTCTCAGCTAATGTTTTACACTGGTTTCCAATTCCTCGTTAGTGCTAAACAACAGCGTCTTCAACCATACATTCATCTTTGTGAACAAATGGAGTAGCTTGGAGTCAAGGCCGGGCTGTAGGGCGTGTGGTTGAACAATTCCCATCCGAATTTCTTGGGCACGCTCCTTTTTTACCTTTGCCATATGATGGCGTGCACTGTAATGAAGCAAGACAATTTGTGATACCAACATACCTCTCCTTTTGTTTTATATTGCTTTCCGTAGACATTCAAGGGTGTTGCAGTAATTGTTGTAGCAGGGTTCAAAAACTATACTAGTAAGAGTCCTATATAGTCCCAAAACACAGATGCTATAAACTTTTTGTTGGACAAGGTTTGTTTGAACTTCTTTAGTTTGTTAGGCGGATACGTATACATCCATTGCTCTTTTATCCCGACGTCCACAAACTGAACCTACGTTTCGTCATCCGTTACGATTGTTCTCAAAAACGCTTCTATTGCTTCGTGGTAGCGTTGCAAAACAGTTAGTACAGAATCCATTCGCTGTAGTTTGTGAACATCTGTAAGTATTTGGGGGCCCGCCGTGCACAAAATTTGTGGTAGTCGAGTCGTACTGTAACAGTGTCATAAAGTGCTGATCAAGAAATGTCGGGAAATTCAGCAGAAAGTTGAAAAATTGTGGAACTAACGGCGCTCTCGAACCACAGAGGTCGTTTTTTCGACAACCTCGTCTATTGCTACGGACATCCTACGGTGACTCCCTTCATCCTGGACATCAGTTTGTCGTTCTCCACCATCACCACTTTCCCACTGCGCCATCATCCAGAATGCCTTTCCCGTACAGAACACACAATCTTCGATGGATTACAGCCGCAGTATTGCCTTCAGATTTAAGAAAACGAATCACAAAGCGAATCTTGCATTTGGCGGGAGCTGGAATGATAGGACCCATGATAAAATAGCGGTCACATTCATACTACGTTACTATTGTTGGAACAAAATGTTAACTATTTATACACAATCCAGGCGTAAAAAATGTCATGCATGGTAAAATAACTAGAAAAATGAATATTCTATATTATGGTATAAATTTGGTAATGCCCCAATGCGCTTTGTAAAATATTTAACTAAAAATGTAGGGTTGCTTATTTTTGATACAAAATTACTTGTAGGTACAACAAACGTAACTGTTCTATATTTAAGTGTTACAATAGTTGCATTAATCTTAGTAATGAAGCTTTACTTAAGCAAAATTAAAAATGACCATATTAACAAACGCAAGATAATTTATACGATTTACTAAAAATTTATGACTTCTTAAAATAAGGAAGTTGCTCGTAAAATAGCCATCTCTCCCAACTTATGAGAAGCTAAAGACATTGTGTGGATATTTTTGTTTTATGATTATAATAAATTAAAAGGGATAACTTTATCCTTACAAAAGATTAAACCACAACTGTATGATAACAATGCACAAGTTTCATATCACAAATTTACAATAAAAATTTTATGCTTCTGACATTTACAAAACCGCTTTGACAAATTTTAAGTTAGACATACTTTAGTTCAATTTTGCATTATAAAACTACATTTTACTTTTTGATAAATACCGTAGACTGAATTAAGCTAAGAAACCTTCGAGTCTTAACAAAAATCATAGTTTCAGTTAGGTAGTTACTATTGTAATAAATGTACTAACGGGAGTCAAAGGATTGGAGAAATCCGCTATTCGTCAGTGAACAATTGAAACATTGAGGAAATTGTGCAAAACGAGAAAACCATTCTATTTTTTGTGTAACAAGCGAGGTGAAAAATGAAGCAACACAATGATTCTTATAACACAAATATTACTGTTTTCGCCAATATATTTCTAAGAAGTAGGTATAGGAAGTCACCACTCTTTTCATGCTCCAGATACTTTTCCGTTTTACCATCTTCCCTCTCTATATCATCAGACACATGTTTTATTTCTATGCCCTCGATTCTTTCACATCTTTTTTTCTTATTATCTCTCCCCATCGTTCCAATAACCGAGACGATATTCGTTTACGACGGAGCATAGAACGCGTCTTCGTTTATACATAAAAATTATTAGTCATCATATTGCAATATTAATGGACCATACGCTTCTACACTAATTGGAAGACGTAAAATATAATAATGTGTGCTTTTATATGATTAATTCAACTTCTTCAAACTTGTAGGTTATTACAAAGTTGATGAAACGAGACGCAAAGGTTTTCACCTTTATCAAGTTTAGAAAAATAAATGTATCTATAAAATTGCAGTATTTTACTTCCTTTCAAACGTGTTTCATAAAAATTTAGGTTATGTACACTTACTAGCACAAATTTTACTTTATAAAATTATGTTTATTCCCAGTTCAAAAATAAAAACAGGTTATGTTATTTTGATCGACTCTGTGCATAAAGTTTAGTATTGTAAGCACAAGAAAATCTATTATTTACTAAACGCTATTAAATATTTTTTTAGTGTGTAAAGCTGAGATCTAAAATACAATTACCATTATAACTGCATGAAAATTCATATGACTTAGCAGAAGGAGTAACTATCAATTCGCCAACTACAGTTCTTGAGAACAAGTGTAATTAGTGTAAAGTAATAATTAGAACATTACAAGTTTCCTTAACGCCATAACGTAATGTAACAAAGAAAACAAAAATGATTAAATGTTAATCAATTAGAAACTTATCTGCAAGAAATTTACATTAGTTATTGCATCCAGTGCGATAATATATACGAGGGATGTACAGTATTTATTGTCCCTAGCTTAGATGGCTTCCCCTAATAACAGCATTTGTTTTGTTATTTTATTAACAAACAAATTGCCAAATTTGGTTAGTCGAGTTTTAATAGTGTCAAAGTTGTACAAGTTGAAAGTAGTGGTTGCAGGAAGATTTTGGGAAATGGGAAAAAGTGAGCTTCATGCTATCATCAAGTTCCTACAAAAGAAAGGTTTAACACCTAAAGAAATTCATACAGATACAATGTGTCCCAAATTCGCTTCGCTATAAAGTGATCTCGGCTCCTGTTATACTTACGGCAAAGGTTAAATGGGGAAAGTTTTAGAGGAAGCTTGGTGCATTCGATATCCGGTTTCAGATTTACGATCGGTCAATTGGTTTTGAAAATATCGGCGAAAAACCGAAAATGGCGTATTTCGTTTTTCGCCAGTAAATCCGAAATGGTTAATTTGACAGCTGTCACAATGTGAGATTATTCGGACAATTCTTTAAGACGAATAAGATGGCGTGTATGACATGTCACAATCGTCTTTTGTTATCCCACAATCTACCTCAACTTTCATTTTTCTTATGCCCGCCATATTGGATTTTTCGATTTTTGGAAAGAGCGCAATATTTCCAGTTTAGTGATGTCTCACAAGTGCATAAAAGATTAGAGTTTCATCGAAATATCACACTTTCTAATGTTAGGTCTTATTTATTATTATTAGTAGGACATGATTTATTTGTCAGTAAAATTGGGTTTCATTTTTTCCATATAAGGTGGCTCTGACATTGACGTTAAATAATTCAAAGTAGTGTTTTCATAAGTAGTACGCTTTTTTGTCATTAAAATCATAAACGTGACACACAAATTGTAAAAGCCTGTTGAAAATAGCCGGTATTCCCTATTCAAATGAAGAAAAGTTTGACATGTTAGCGCTTTACTTGCAGTCAAACAGAAACGCCGACATTACCTCAGCTAGGTATTTGGAGATGTACCCCGAACGACGGCAGCCTCATAAAACCCACTACAGAAAAATTGTAATTAATTTAATTAACTATGGGGCCTTCGAACAACCTAAAAGCGGATACAAATTCGTGTGTCAAAATCAACGGTACAAAGAGTATTAAAAAAGAATAACTACTATCCATACAAACACACAATAGTTCAAGGACTTAAGGAAACTGATTTTCCAAGACGAATGCACTTCTGCGAGTGGTATACTAGAATGTGTAAAGAAAATCCCGATTTTGTTAATCATGTCTTGTGGTCTGATGAGAGTAGGTTTACGAATTGTGGAGTTTTTAATAAGCACAACATTCAGCATTGGGCTGTAGAAAACCCTCACGAAGTGGCAGAAAGATATCTACAGACCAGATTTGGAAGTAACGTTTGGTGTGGGATTATTGGTAATTTAATCTAACTTACCTATTTTAATTGGGCACCTATGTATTATAAATTATTAATCATTGCAGGAAATCGACTTATAGGACCATTCTTGTTTGACTATAACTTAAACGGACAGAGGTACCTAGAGCTTTTGCGAAACCAGATTGTGCCGGCTTTACGAGCTACTCTCACCGAAGATGCGTTCAGAAGAACCTGGTTTCAACAGGATGGATGTCCGGCACACAACACCATTCAAGTCAGGAACTTCTGAAGGGAGCAGTTTGATGAAAGAATTATTGCATTAAATGGTCCAATATCTTGGCCTCCTAGATCCCCTGACCTTTCGCCCTTGGATTTCTACATCTGGGGTCACACAAAGAATGAGGTCTACGAGTTTGATCCTCCTGCGACTGTAGAAATCCTGAGACAGAGAGTTTTGGATACACTTAGAAATAGTGTTAACGGAAATACACTTGCTAGGGTTGTACGAAAAACAGTCACCAATTGTCAAAAATGTCTCGATGTAAATGGACGTCATTTTGCAAATCTGTAAATTAATTGTAATTGTAATTTTATTGTAGGTTGTTGAAAGGTTCAAGTATTAATTAAATTAACCCTTGTAAGGCCGACAGGGGTGCAAATGCACTCCAAGTACTCTTTTTCTTTAATATTTTTTAAACTATTTTATCTTACACCGCCTCATTCTCAGTAGCTGTCTTTTTTTATCGTACCAACATAATAAGTAAATAAATAAATAAATAAATAAATAATCTAGAAAAAAAATATTTGCTATTTTTGGGAGTGGGGTGCGTCAGCACCCCGCTCGGCCTTTAACGGCAGCAATTTTTTTTGTTTTTTTCCTTTGTACGCTCTGATTTTATGCTAAATAATAGCTGTATTCGTTTTAGAGTTTGTGGTTGACTTAGGGCAACTCCAATCAATTACAAAACATTCGTTTTATCCTTGTTTATAATGTATATAAACAAGGATAAAACGAATGTTTGTAATTGAAGGGAGTTGACGTAAGTCAACCACAAACTCTAAAACGAATACAGCTATTGTATACATGGACTTTGTACATCTCACTCAGCAAATTTGAGCGACTGCGTGGAAGTGGAAGCTGATTTCGTTATGCAGTCGTCGCCCACAGTATTATTTCAGTTCTTCTTTTGCTTCTAAGAATATCGGTACGTTTCGCTCGCGACAGTTGTTTTATTGTTGTTATAATATGGCTAATTCTCGATTTCGCAACGAACGGCACCTTACAGAAGAGGATCTTTTGTGGCTGCACAATAATGACGATCCTGATTACGATGATACAAGTGATGCGAGTGATGTTGAAAATGAAGATCATGTTTCGGACCATGATGAACTTGATGATGAAATTTTCGCGGATGAAAACTACGAAGAGGTAGAAGAAATTGTTGAACAAGAAGCAGCTGGTTTGCCGTTTTATACATCCAAAGATGGAACACACTGGTCTAAGGTTCCACTACGTAAATGCGTTAGACGTGCACAATCAAATAAAATTGTTGTTCCTCCAGGACTTACAGCTCAGAGTTCAGCAATTGGTAGTGTCAAAGGAGCATTTTTATTATTTTTTTCCGACGATATAATTGACATAATTGTTCACGAAACCAATGGTAAAGCAAAACAGTATTTTGATAAGCATAATATAGCCAATCCTAACGATACCAAAACATATATACCAACTAACAAAATTGAAGTTGAAGCATACATAGGTTTATTGATCACCTAGGGAGCATTACGAAGTAATAATGAACCTATTGATTTTCTTTTTACTGGGGATCCTGCATATTGTCGGTCTATAATTCCTGCAACCCTTTCGAAAAATGGATACAAATTTCTTACAAAATTCTTAAGATTTGATAATTTTGAAACTACAGACGACAGAAAGCCTATAGATAAACTTGCAGCCATTAGGGAAATTTTTGACAAGTTGGTATCAAACTGTTAGAGTGCATTAAATCCAACTGCTCATATGTGCGTAGATGAACAACTCGTCCCATTTAGAGGAAAGGCTCCATTTCGGGTCTACATGAAAAGCAAACCTGCGAAATATGGGATCAAAATATGGGCACTAGCAGATTGCGAATATAATTACACTCTCAACATGTAAGTCTATTTAGGTAAAATATTCTAGTTCTATATTGTTTCTTCTTATCAGATCTGTATTTTTGTTTCAGGTAAAATAAATAATAGACCAGAAAAAGGACAAGGAAAACGAGTTGTTCTCGAACTTACTGAATATTTGAATCAAGGCTACGGGATTACAACCGATAATTTTTTCACAACTATTTCATTGGCCGATCAACTCTTGCAAAAGAAAATAACACTCTGCGGCACGCTGAGAAAAAACAAAACGCTTATACCGAAGGACCTAATGCCCGAGTCTTAGAAAAAAGAATATTCATCCATATTTGCTTTTAAAAACAATTGCACTTTGGTATCTTATGTGCCAAAAAAATCCCGAACTGTGATCTTGCTCTCCACAGAACACGAAGATGATAGGGTCGGTGACGAGTCCAATAAATACAAGCCTGATATTGTATTACACTATAATAGTACCAAAGGTGCAGTTGACGCAACTGATCAGATGGTGCAAAAATATACTACCCAAAGAAAAACTGCTAGGTGGCCCATGGTAATATTTTACCACATGATAGATATTGCTGCTCTAAACGCACACAAAATTTGGAAAATTCTTAATCCAGATTATGGGCGGGGATATTTAGATGCAAGAAGAAAGTTTCTACTTGAATTAGAAAAGATTTAGCTAAAGGCAATATGAAATCACGTTACAAAACTATCACTTTGCATAAGAGCATAAAAGAACATATCCTGAAAATTCTTCCTGAACTTCAGCTCCAAGAAGATGTTTCAGAAGTTGAATCACGAACAACAGCAAGTCAAGGAAGATGTTTTCTTTGTTCCAGCAAAAGAGATAGAAAATCTCGACAGTATTGTGTAAAATGTAAACGTTTTGTATGCACTGAACATTCACTGAAGGAAATATGTTGTCTTGAGTGTAAATAAACAATCTAACTATATTTTGTGTATATTTTAAACTATATTTTATGTGTATTTTTTAATTTTTTGTTCGAATAAAGATATAAATACTAAATCTTTATCATCTGTTATTTTTTCATCAGCATCACTAAAAACAACAGTTAAAATAATGTGGGGTATAAATGCACCCCTGTCGGCCATGCAAGTAAGAAAAATATGTCGGCCTTACAAGGGTTAATGACGATTTTTCTGGCTTTATTTTTAACACACTCATAGCTGGGAATTTGTCCCAAAACATCTGTCTTGTTGAGAGGTCGTTATTTAACTTTATGTTTTATTGAACATTCAAAGAATTTTATACATTATTTATTAATGTTATTTTGCGACAAATAAATCATGGCTTACTAATAATAAATAAGACCTAACTTTAGAAAGTGTGATATTTCGATGAAACTCTAATCTTTTATGCAGTTGTGAGACATCACTAAACTGGAAATATTGCGCTCTTTCAAAAAATCGAAAAATCCAATATGGCGGCAATAAGAAATATGAAAGTTGAGGCAGATTGTGGGATAACAAAAGACGATTGCGACATGTCATACACGCCATCTTATTCGTCTTAAAAAAGTGTCCGAATAATCTCACACTGTGACAACTGTCAAATTAACCATTTCGGATTTACTGGCGAAAAATGAAATCCGCCATTTTCGGTTTTTCGCCGATATTTTCAAAACCAATTGACCGATCGTAAATCTGAAACCGGATATCGAATGCTCTAAGCTTCCTCTAAAACTTTCCCCATTTAACCTTTGCCGTAAGTATAATAGAAGCCGAGATCCCTTTATAGAGAAGCGAATTTGGGACACATTGTATAGTTGACGAGCTAGGAGAATCTGCTCATTCCTATCAAGTAGTAAAAATTGGTCTAGAGCATTCAAATGTGGCAGAACAACATGCGAACATTCAAAAGGTGCTGGTCGGCCGCGTTCTGCGTGTACTCAATAAAACATTGATCTTGTGAATGACATGATCAGAGAAGATCGTCTATTGACAACAAGATGTGTAGCGGAGATATCATGCCTTTAAAATGGTACCATTGGAACCATAATAGTTGACTATTTCAGCAAGATGGGTCCCCGAATGTTGACCTTCGAACAAAAGCGTTTCAGAGTTGCTTCTTCAATAGCCAATTTAGCCTTGTATAACTGTAATACTAAATGTTTCCTCGATCGCTACGTTACGGTTGATGAAATTTGGGTTCATCACTTTGATCCCCAGTGCAAACAACACAGTATGGAGTCATGGCGTCATCCAGGATCTCCAACTCCACGAAAATTTCGTGTACAGGCTTCAGCGGGCAAGATAATGGCTATAGTTTTTTGGGAGGCCGAATAAATTTTACTGGTAGATTTTTTGAAAGGTGGCCACACAATCACTGGTCAATATTATGCAGCATTAGTTAAAAAACTTCGTTATTGCAATAAAGAAAGAAGAAGAGGACAACTGTCACTCGGAATTCTCTTTCATTAAGGCAAGGCTTCCGTTCATAACAGCCTTATTTCCATGAATGCAATTAACGACGCTGGGTTTGAGGTTATGGAGCATCCACCCTAAGAGTCTTCGGGGAACAAAATTTGAGAGCCATGATGCAGTTATGGCAGCAGTGCAGGACTTCTTCTGTGATCAAGACTCCGAGTTTTTCAAGAAAGGTGTTGCTATGCTTGAACATAGGTGGAATAAGTGTCTTCACGTTCAAGGAGATTATGTTGAAAAATAATGTTGTATTCTATGCTAGGGACATTAAATACTGTACGTCCCTCAAGGGTAGCAGAAAGCGGGGGCAAAGCAGGGCATTTGCCCCCCCTAGAAAATTGAATTTTTGTGTTTCTACCCAGCTAGCTCTCGTAAAACATTCGAATTTTCATCTAAAATCATAAAGCCTAACAGAACTGAATAGTAAATTTTTTATAACACTCAAGGTCAAAATAATTTATTAATCTCATGATTTCGCATAAATCATGATAACGCTGCACTTGTTGAGATTGCCGCCGCCGCCTCCTTCGCATATCGCATTCCCTTCATTTTGTATACATAGACATTTTAAGGAACGTGTTTGTTCTTGTTTAGCTTGACTTGAATTTTTGAGTGAATGAGTTTATGTTTAGCGTTTAACTTTGTTAAGACATTTCACAAGTGCTACTCCTACGCTACAAATTTGATTAATATGGTTAATAGGTTAATAGGTGTTCTTAAAAATGCAATGAAAAATATTTACAGATACAGTAGTTACTAGTTAGTAGTTTTATTACGCAGAATTTCAAAGTAGATTTTTTCATTTCATTTTTCAATTGTTTTCTGGCAAAGGCTTAGAATAAAATAAAAACTAGGAGTTTTCTACTACTCTACTTAACGATTTTTTCTATTTTATGATATCATATTTTATTTTTACTACTGAACATATCATCAGTAGGTATTTTATTTTTAGAAATCATGGATATAAGAAATTTTTTTAAGAAAAATAGTAATTACACATCGAAGCCTTTTGAACCATTAGAAGTAGAACCTAGTACATCTACAAACATAGTTACTAGCTTAGCAGTAGAGAGTGGTTTTGGATCCTTACATTCTGATGATCAGGGATCTAATACGTCAACGTCATTATCTGGTGTTGGTGAAAATCGTACTGTTGATACTCATCCTTTAGATATAGGAGATTTTATTGAAAAGCATGCTTCTATTTCCGATGAAACAAGATATGCGTTATTGACTCGACATTTTGTTCCCGATTCAAGTTATAATTTTAAAATGGACTCAGATGGAAAAATAGTTTTCCGTTACGAATGGTTACAAAATTACGAATGGTTAGCTTATTCCAGTAAACTTAAGGGTGGACTTTGTAAAACTTGTGTTATATTTCGACCGAATCTAAGAAAAGGTGTTTTTGCATCGTTCATTGCAAAACCTTTCAAGAATTATAAAGACTTCAATTAAATGGCAAAAAAACATATGTGTTCGGAGTGGCATTGCTCATCTATAATAAAAGCTGTAAACTTTCGACATGTTATGGATGGTAAAAGTACTTGTGTCACTGAACAGCTCAGTAGTTATGAAAGGGAACAAGTTAAATCTAATATACAAAAACTTATGCCAATCATGTCGACTATAATTTTTTGTGGTACCCACGATTTACCTCTCCGTGGTAAAACCACTGGAAATTTTGATGATCTCCTAAATTTTAGAGTCGAGAGCGGAGATTTAGTACTAAAAGATCATTTGGAAAATTGCTAAATATACTTCTCACCAGACTCAGAATGAATTAATTTAGATTTGTTGTGATATTATTCGAGAAGAAATTATTACAGAAGTGAACGCCAGTGAAGGTTTTTCACTGTTAGCTGATGAATCTGCTCATATTTCTGGTGTTGAGCAGCTCTCGATAGGAGTAAGATTCGTGAATAAAAATAATTCAGTACGTGAGGAATTCTTGGGATTTACTAAACTTAGTTCCATGAATGCAGACGGTATATCATCATCAATATTACAAACTTGCGAAAATTATGGCTTAAATATGCAAAAGTTAGTAGGATTAGGATTTGATGGTTGTGCAACAATGGCAGGCCGCGAAAACGGAGTGCAGAAAATAATTCGTGAGAAATATAACAAAGCTCTCTTTTTTCATTGTGCCTCACACAGACTTAACTTAGTGGTCAACGACTTAAATAAAATCCAGGATGTACAAAATTCAGTAGCTACTATTAAAAAAGTCATTAACTTTTTCCGCGAAAGTCCATATCGAAGAAAATATGAACCCACAATTCCCTTATTTTGTGAAACTAGATGGTCTGCCAAGTAGAAGTCTATTAGAATATTCTCTGAACATTTTGAGGAAATAAGAAGTGCCTTAGAATATTTATCATATACGATGGAAATAAATGGAGATACACGATCGAAATCCAACCAGTTGTTATGCGCAATTTCCACTCCTAAATTTATTATGTGTTTGCATATTATTTCACACTATAGTGCCAAACTGGAGCCTGTTTGTAATATTTTGCAAACAAAAACAATAAATCGACGAAGAAACATATTCAATTACTTTTATCTATTCTGAAAGATCACAGGGCTGAAGCAGAGAATTACTTTAAAGATATATTTCAAAAATGTGTATTGGAAAGACGAAAATTTGACATTGATACTAAAATACCTAGGTTAGCCGTAACCTAAACACAAAGGGCTAACTAGTCTACTGATAGTCTGAAAATTATTTTCGAATTTCTTTATTTACTCCATATCTGGATTCAATTATACAGTCCATTGAAGTCCGATTTTCCCGAGAGACGGATAGTGCATTTGCTTTGTCTATTTTTCACCCGAAATTAATCATACAGAAGGAAGAATTAAGTTTGTTAAAATCAAAAATTCATAACATTCCAAAACTGTATGAAATTGAAAACTTGAATTGCGAAGTCGAAACTTGGAAAGAAATGTGGGTTTCAAAGTTAAAAGTAACGACACTGAGACTGAGCTCGAGGTTGTTGAATTAATAGATAAACATTGCCAGTTCTTTCCTTCAATCAAAAAAGCGTTACAAATTTTTTTAGCCTTACCCCCTACCACAACAACAATTGAAAGATCTTTTAGTACGCTCCGGCGGGTAAAAACCTGGTTGAGATCAACCATGTGTCAAGAGAGACTTTCTGGTCTCTGTACGCTTAGCGTTCACAGGGAATCTGTAAATAAAAATAAAGACTTATTTATTGAAAAAGTAATTAATAGATTTTCTCAAAACAGAAGAAATCTCTTATTACTTTTCTCAGATTAGAAAAATAACATAAAAGTTTACTTTTTATAGCCGTATATTATATATATATATATATATATATATATATATATATATATATATATATATATATATATATATATATATATCTAATTTACTTACCCCTTCTATATTTGACTCTTCCGGCGCCACTGACGTCCCTCCTAAATATTACATGTGCTTTAGTAATAACAGAACAAAAACTTGATTCAATTAAAATGACTTATTAACAGTACTAGAAAAGAAAACCACTACCTGAATATATTACATGTTATCCAATAAATCTCAATAAAATATTAACAGAAGCCCACAATAGCACATTATTTTAACAGAAAACCACAAAAATAATAGTACATTATTTCATTACACTTAGAAGTGTCACGTTTTGTGGCGAACCTCTTCGTGTGATCGTTAAGGGGAAAGTACCATAGTTTTTGGCCCCAAACTACTAGAGTTAGTTCTTGATAAAGATTATTATAATATTCTTGATTTTATACCCAGAAAAATGTACTTACAACAATAACAACAATATTTTCCGACAGTACCTTATATAGTAAGTTTGAACTAATTGTACTTTTACCGCTTCCATATCACCAAAATATGGTCCTAACTAAGTAATTACACATTGTAAATAAAAGAATTCACGCATATCTCTTGGTTTTATTAAAATACTTATCGTTTAGGTGTATTTTTATTATTTTCACAAATTTAAATGTTTCAATAACAATTACAGATATCTGTACTATTGCTATATATTACAGTTAGCTAATAGTGTATTGCACTGCAAGTTTTGAAAAGTGCAGTTTTCACATGAATATGACGGTTTGGAGTGTTTGGACGAAAGAGTCGTACGCGAGTGCCATAAAAATCGTACTAGTGAGAAGAGCAATTTTCGAGCGTACTGTACGCTATGCTTTAGATACCAGAGTAATTCGAAAGATATTGTTCTATTAAACTAATAATAATTAAACCATAAAGTAGTTTCGTTATGTTAGAGATCGTACAGCTCTAAAAACAATAGTAAATATACAATTCTACAAATGTAGCTATCCTTTAAGACGTAACTGTCAAAAATAAAATAGATAAACCGCGAAAGGTTGTGTTTGAAATTATAATTAAATGTAATATATGAACAATTTTGTAAATTTACTCTTAACAAATTCAAACTTTTCTGTAGTAGAATTTGTCGAGCAAGAGTTGGGGACTTTTCGATAAGGTTTGAAGTTCTGGTTCTGATATTTGTGATTCACGTCGCGCACCTTCCTCGATTGGGTGTACAGATCTGTTAATTTTATTTTAACCTCAATCATAAGTTAATAACTTTTACGTTTTATTGTAATTGGAACAATCTTTAAATTTATTCCAACATTTCTTTACGAAATTTCAAGAATGAGGGATTAATCCAGCTGTACTGTCAGAGCGTGTAAAGCAATTATTAGCCTGTGTAAATTTGTTACCGTACACACGCTAACCTCAGCGTACGTAAAGTACTACTTTCAAAACTATTTTGCGTTTGTATTGTGCATTTTCGGAGAAGTTGTAGAAAAATGTATTTAAAAGCTAGTTATGGAATGCAGTTTTCTTTTAGTGACGATTAGCTAAATGTTTAATAAATTAAACACTATTGAATCGCTTTGAAAATGACACTTTAGAACTCTTTCTAATGAAAGGTATGTAGTCTACTGTAAAAGATGGAGCGGACCTAATTTTAAATTGCATTGGCTGAATGTTTTAAATATATTTCGTAAGTTATTTGAACGATATTTGTCTGAGCATCCATGTTGATGTATTACCATTAATAAATAACTCTAAACCACAAAGAATTGAAGGATTATTTTTTAGTATTGGCAACACTGCTTTACTTTTATTTATATACTTTTGTCCTTTTTGTCTGCTAACGACTTTGTCGTGTATTACATTTACTTTTATATTATTATTATTAAAAGATTATTATTAAATATTGTTATTATCGTTTTTACACATACATCGTAGTCCCAACAACTATCCGAACAATCCAATTAATGATCTTCCATGTATAATAATGCTCTTTGAGGAGTAATTTCGGCAAAAGCAACGTGCATGATTCTTTGAAAACTGTTCGGACGAAATAACCTCCCGAAAGGCAACATTTTATATTGGTAAGAACCCGAACCAACGCTAAATAATATTAAATCTCGTGATATCTAATCTAACGGTATTTGACAAAACCCGGAAATTTAAACAATCATCGAGAACCATTTAGCTCACCCACCTGGCTGTATACTAGCCAAAAGGAAATTTATCAGCAAACAATTTACTATTAACCTGTCGTCAACATTTTTAACTATTAATAGATATTTTGAGTACTAGTAACACAGGGCCATTATATTCCGAAACTGACGATTCTACTATGCTATTGCATAAAATTCACCTTTTTATAACTTAGGAGTGACATAATTTTTTATATATACTGGTTTGTTACATAAAAGTTTTAATTCTTATGTGTATAAGTTTTTACAGTGAGTATTTACACTTTAAACATAAATATAACTATTGCAAAGAGTAAATGCCTACATTTACTATTATTGCTGGTGTATAAATGTGAATAAATCACTAAAAATGGGGAGGGGGAATATTTTTTAATCTTTCTCCAATGGTTAGTCCAAGAGAAGTAATTTAGATTATCTTTTTATTTTACACGAGAGGCCCTACCTAACAATCACAAAGTGGGAAAGTCTGTAATTACTATGTTAAAAAACTGGCTTCAAGTCCAGTTTTTTAACAAAAATTGATATTTAAGTGCTACCTAGAGAATTTGAAAAACCTCTCATGATCTGAAGTATTAATAATTGGGATAATTACTGCACGATAACAATTAGAAATACTAAATAATTAATTGATTTCTACATTTAAACCAATCTAACAGACCGAGCGCTGCCTTTGTTTTCCGACTTAGTTTCCGTATTCTACGGGAGTTATTTCCAAAACTGGAATTCTGATAGTAGTGACCTCGATTGAAATAATTAAATGTATTATCCTCACAATGATTATTGTGGATAATTTAAGATGCCTATTTTACTTAAAAAGTAAAAACTTAGACGATGTGTACGATCCCCAGTTCGTGTTAACAAATTTCTTCACCACATCTAAGATTGCTTTAAAACTAGCCGAGTCAACAATTAACTATGATTTTTGAATTCTTCCTTAATGCTAGTGCTGCAGTGTCTAGAGCATAAAAAATACTGTATTAATAATTTTATTAAATATATAAATAAAAAGTTTATCTCTAGCAAACTACAGGTCGTAGGTTCATATCCTATTCGAGGTAAACTTTTTATTTATGTATTTAATAAAATTAATAATAATTTTTAATTACATATTTACTTTTGAACTTATTCGTTCATAACAAATCTTATAATAATTAATAAATAAATTGTTTGACTATTAAAGAATAAAATAACAGTAAATGGGGCACAAGTGGTACTACTCAGTTTGTTTTAACGCTATTTATTATTAAAGGTAGTGATTCCACAGTTAACACTATTCTCTTGTATCTTGATATAAACGTTTAAAAACCGAAAATTTCAAAGTTATCTGTTTACTGTCAAAATTGACACCACGGGTACATTTTTAATGCAGAACAACTTTAGATAATAAAAATTTGTCGTATTTTTTTCAGGGCGCCCGAATTTTAAGAAAAAAATTAAAAAAATTTAATAAATCAAACTGGGCCCAGAGAGTTGAAATTGTATACAGACGTAATTTTTCATTCTGAACAACCTCTTTAGTAACATTTTGTCGTATCTCTTACAAAAAAGAACTTTTGCAAGGCAGATGTGATTTTTAGAAACTAAAATTCTGTCATAAATTAGTTTCAAACCAAGTAGGACTGGACTCAGAAGCTCAAATTTTAAATCAGAAATTATTTTCCTTTTATAAGTGTCGTCCAATCAATCCCGGGACACACTGCATATAAATATGTATACAGTGTGTCCGAGAGTCAGCATGCATGTATTGCTATATTCGTTAATATTGAAGATAGAATGTCGGTTAAATGGGGAAAGTTTTAGACAATTTTATGGCTATCATCATGGTAAAGTCAGATTTGAAGTAACTTTTTTTGTTTTTGAAATAATTGAAGAAAACAAAAATTTTGCATTTTCTACTATCCCCTGTAGCTCTTTTATTTGAAGTCTGACAACATTTTGATTTGTACATTATTATGACACTTTTAAAAGACAATTTTAAAAAAAGTACCAAAATTTATCGAAAGTCATTTGTTTTTGAAATACATACACTAACTATTGTTTTTCATATGGACGCCATCTTGGTTTTTACATTATCGAATAGTGTTTTTTATCACCTTTTCAGCGATGTATCACATGATACGAGAATTTACTTCCAACTAAAAAATTTAACAAATATAAAATTGAAATAGTAGGCCTTGAGAAGGCATGGATTAATAAATGAAAAATTTATACAATTAGATTCCTAATTATTGTAATTTCTAATAACTAAAATAAAAACAAAACCGATAATAGTAACTATCATAAAACATGCTTGATATGTCCACCTCTACACTCCACACATTTTCTACATTTTCATATCATGTAATACATTGTAGAAGAGGTGTTAAAATCCACTATTCGATAATGTAAAAATCCAAATAGCGCCCAAAAACAAAAGTTAGAAATGTATTAAATTTTGTAAGTAAAAACAGATAAATTAGCAAGGGTTTAAACTTTTGATACATCGCTGAAAAGGTGATAAAAAATACTATTCGATAATGTAAAAATCCAAGATGGCGTCCATATGAAAAACAATAGTTAGTGTATGTATTTCAAAAACAAATGACTGTAGATAAATTTTGGTACTTTTTTAAAATTGTCTTTTAAAAGTGTCATAATAATGTACAAATCAAAATGTTGTCAGACTTCAAATAAAAGAGCTACAGGGGTAGTAAAATGCACAATTTTTGTTTTCTTCAATTATTTCAAAACAAAAAAGTTACTTCAAATCTGACTTTACCATGATGATAGCCATAAAATTCTCTAAAACTTTCCCCATTTAACCGACATTCTATCTTCAATATTAACGAATATAGCAATACATGCATGTTGAATCTCGGACACTGATATATATATATATATATATATATATATATATATATATATATATATATATATATATATATATATATATATATATATATATATATATATATATTAGTGTGTGTGTGTGTGTGTGTGTGTGTGTGTGGTGTGCGTGTGCGTGTGCGTGTGCGTGTGCGTGTGCGTGTGCGTGTGCTGTGCGTGTGCGTGTGCGTGCGTGTGCGTGTGCGTGTGCGTGTGCGTGTGCGTGTGCGTGTGCGTGTGCGTGTGCGTGTGCGTGTGTGTGTGTGTGTGTTTGTGTGCGTGCGTGCATGTGTGGGTGTGTGTGTATAGGAGTGTATGCTTGTATCCATGATAACTCCAGAACGATACAGTGGACGTACTTGAAATTTTGTATTTAAGCTTGACTTCATTTCTCCTGGAGCTAATTAAACTTTGGGAGAAATCCAATTGTGGGGAGGGGAGTTCATTAGGGGCAGTTTTTTGTCGTTATTAAGACAGCTGCGTGTTTCAAATATATAAAAATACAGGAAAGTAGATCTTAAGATCATAGATTAATTATTTTCTATACAATTTCTTATACGATGCGTGATTTGTCGGCAAAAAAAAAGCCTAAGTTGGAATATAAGTGTATGTGTTTGTGGATCTCTTATTTAAAGATAATATTTTACATATATTTCCTTTATAAAGTTTCTTAATTGGAAGCCAAATAAGCCTTTAAAGTTAATTAAATAAAATTGAAAATGTTTAAATTATATGAACGAAATTCTCATAGAACCGGGTGCCTTTAGAACTTTTTTTCAAGTTATCATCTAGATGTCTATTAACCTCTATCTGACATGAAAGTTAAACGTCCATCTGGCATAAATTATTATTGTTTTCTTTATAATATTGCCTATTTTCATTATGAACGTAATACAATAGAGGTTGTGTAATAAAGTACTTTGTACCTATCCAATCGAAAACAAATGTATTACTCGTTTACAGCAACTAATTACATAGTATGAGAAGAAAAATGTTGCTTCATTTAATTTTGTAAACCATGAGATAGATTTGAGTTAAAAAGGCATAAACATTGTAAGTGGGAAGGTTACTTTAAGATGAACACATCTAAAAAAGATCGTATTAAAAAAAACGCTACAAATGCTAAGGTTAAAACTAACATCAAAATGAATTTGCATTACATGCTTCCAAAGAGTATTATAAATTTATTAGGCTTGTAAATTTCTTTCTATTCACTCATTGAATAATAAGCCCAATTTCACAAATACTGGTATTACCATCACTAATGTATTGGAAATTTAGTGCTTTCCTTTTTTGCATATTGGTTTTCGTAAACTTCAGAAACTTCAATTGGTTTTACCTGCTCCGCATTGAATTCTAGAGTAATTACAAAGTTCGTTGCAGGTTTTTTTTTTTACATTATGCTTGTGATTGTTGTGCACTGATGCCATTAAAACAAAATTTGCAATTAAAATTAAGGAATTTATCAAAATCACAGCACGGGATTAGTTATGTCTAAATACATTGACATAACATTAGCACCCGCATTAACACAGTTTATCAACATTTAATCAATGCGTAATAAACTGGATTATTCACGAAAATTACTTAAAACATAGTAGTAAGTGTAAGTAGAAGTTTGTTGTAAAGTAGAAATAAATTTTACACACCTCCTATTGTGTAAATTGCTAGTGCTTAAAAAAAAGTTTTATTACGGAATGCGAAAATAAATCGCTAAATTCTATTTAAAAGTTTGTTTCCTATCGAGTTCACGTTTCCAAAATAGCTGTTTGAAAAATGTCGATTAGAAACGCGATTTTAACGTTCGATACATAAAAGTTTATTAGTATGTGTCAAGAATAATGTAAGCTTGCTAACATGGGGGGATTGAAAATGAAATCCAATCAAACTCTTTTATTACAACAGAATGGAGGTTGCAAGTAGAAATTTTTTAAATTATTTGTTGCATTTAAAGAGGTTTAAATTCAACGAAAGCTTACTGCTTTATCATGAATGTATGTATGATGCAGAAAGCAACTTCTAACTTATAATAATACAGCTTTCGTGTCGTCTTCGCAAAACTTCCCAGGACTAAATCCGCGTCTTAGATAAGGAGAACTTCACACCGGTTTGGCATCACTGCTAAGCTACTGGATTATTCATAAGTTTAAGCTAGTTTGTAACTCACTTTCGTCGGTTGTGGAGCACACCATTCCGTAGATTGGTAGGTAATCACTTGCTCGTTACTTGCCTGTTTGGGCGTTTGCATACATTCTTAAACTACTTACTATACGACGTATTTTAGTTGAAATCCAGTCACCATGCAAATGAAAGAATCATTTCCTTAAAGCGTTCGCCGACTTCGTAATGTACGTATTTTATACACTGCTCTTCCTAAATCTGGACATTATTTAAACATTTTGTTGTAGGGAATAGCTTTCGCTCCTAAGTAATTTATCTTGTTTAATTCTTTGTTAGTGAGTTTTACCTTCCGTAATTGCGAAAGGAAAAATATAGCTACAGTATTTCCTACAAATGGGGCAATTTTTAGGAAGCACGTTTCTAAACGAAAAATTAGTTTATTGCATAATACATTATATAGGAATAAATTAAACTTAAACTTTTAGTAAACACACGATCTGTAACATATTAGGTTGTAATTCTTTTCATTCCTGTGTGTATAGAAATCTCAGCAACATTACATACCATTTTATACAAAAACAAAAGCTACAAAGAAAAAAACATCAATAATCTAGAAGTGATGAAGAGATGTGGTGGGGTCTTACTCTGAAACACTGTACCTCACCAAGCTCCATCATGGAGGGGCCATCAATCAGCTGAGGATTACCGGCCGACTGTTATTAAGAACGTTCGTATGAGACCTGCTACCGTCTGCAAGCACCTTGGAAATATTACTGTCTTTTTATTCCTTGAAACTGCCGCGAGCTCAACCCTCAAACGAGAAAATATTGGTTAAAAAGTTAATAGTCCATTTTTATAGAATAACTACATATTAATTGCTTACAAATTATTTACATATGTATAATTAGAGGATATAATAAAGTGTTGTAATTTTATACCAATTCTTCCCCACGTTTATTAAAGGTCTAAAATGTATCCTTCAAAAAGTAATCGTTGGTTTAGGGAAATGTTTAAATTAATTTGTCTTTAGAAAATGGAACATTTAGATTATTATCTCAATTTATAACCGAGGGTTTATAAATCTAGACCCATAATTATTATGAAACATGTAAAATACGAATAATTTATAAGAATGTGTATTATTATTTCTATTGCAAGTATTTTTCTTTTTAAGAGAGCTCATGCAATTTCCGTATTCGAGAAGACATCAAAGCAATAGTTATTGAACAGAACCGGCTACAAATTTTCATATATTGTATAGATTATTCACGTCACTAGTTTGATTATGTTCTAGTAATTGTATTGATATTAACAGCGTATCTATGTGAAATACAACGGAAGGCGCTTTATATGGTTTTTGTTGGAATAAGAAGTACGACGTGCTGAATGCATTATTTCTTAACGAGTAAAAAAATACAAACCCTCTAATAGTGTACTATGATTTGATAATGTATTGGAAACTGAAATGGACAATACGCAAAAATTTTATTCAACTCTGTTATCCAAACCACCTAGAGGGTGGGTGGGTAAACAGGTAGGTCGATGAGTGGGTGCGTGAGGGTCTGTGTGAGTGTGTGGATATGTAAGTGGATGTGTGCCGGCTGTGAGTGATTGTGTGGGGGTGCGTGTCGGTGTATGTACGGATGTGTATGTGCGTGTGTGTCTGTGGGGGTGCGTGTGTGTGTGTGTGTGTGTGTGTGTGTGGGGGGGGAGTGAGGGGGTGTGGATGTAGGTGGGTGTCTATGATAGGGCGTGTGTGGGTGTACGTGTTTGTATGTGGTGTGCATGTAACCTTGTTTTTCAATATTTTCAATTGTTTTCGAGCTAATTAGGTTTTCGGACAAATTCAACAGCGGAGGCGAGAGTTTAGTAAGGGCAGGTTTTTTGTATCACATATTCCCAAAACAACTGCATATTTCTCAATTAAAGAAATACGAAGACATAGAATTTAAGAGTGTAAGTTAATTATATTCTTTTTCCAATATCTGTGAAGATATTCAATTTAACATAATTATTATTTATTAAAGTTCTTGATACGAAACAAATACGCTAAAAATGAATTTATATTGGAAAATACTGTGCGGTAGAATAATAGTACGTAGTCTACAAAACTGGTTTAGTAAGTATAAAAATATCGTCGTACAATTATCCAACTATATTATACGTTATAACAACTATCTATCATGACATAATATACATAACTATATTTAATAAAAAATAGAGAGAAGTTAGTGACTGTAAAGCTTACACTACCTCTAAGACTCCCCCATAAGTTGTAGAGGTCTTGTATATGTAGTAACAACAAAATACATTAAGAACAATTTACAATTTGTGTAAGACCCATATTGCTAATAAGCATTTTATGATTTACACGTTCCAAACCTTTTGCTAACATATCGGCAATCATTTCACTTGTTGGCTTATATTCCAATCTAACTTTCTTCTTACTAACAGCCTCGCGTACGAAGTGAAATTTGATATGAAATTTAGTGTGGTTACGAAACACAGCTATTTTTACTGCGCTTTGATTGTCCATAAATAATTCAATAGACTTTGCTGATTGGCACAGCACTTTGCTGATAAGTTGACGGAAATAAGCAGCTTCAGATGCTGCCATATATTCAGCTTCACTCGAAGACAACGCCCTGGTATTTTGTTAGTGAATTCCCAGGAAATAGGTCCTCCAGCAAGTTTGAAGACGCATCCTGTCTGGTAGCTTCTATCTTCTTGATGGTCACCCAAATAGCATCAATGTACCCTTCTACATCTAGAGCATTAGACTTTTTGTACATAATCTTTACATTTTCTGTTGCTTTGAGGAAGCAAAACACACGTTTCAAATAGTTCCAATTCTCTAGAGAAGGGTGATGTTAAATAGACTCAAGTAATTCACTGTAAAGGCAATACCAGGCCTTTGGTATTTTGATATGGTACCCCGTCATTATTATTCTCGTATATTTTTTAATTTGAGGTTCGGCTCAATACTTAAATGCCTCCTTGGCATTTAAAAAACCAAATTTATCAGCTATTTGAGAAATCTAAGATTTTTGATTTAAATAAATAGATTCATCTCGAAAAATTTGCAAACCTAAAATATTTTGTGCCTTACCCTAATATTTAGTTCAATTTTCGATCTTTTATACTGTGCTTTCTCTAAAAGTTTGTTTACTCGTTGATTCGAAGCTCTAAAAACTTGTTTTAGTCCATAAACGGCCTTTTTTAATAAAGAAACTTTGAACTCTTGCCGTTGTTCTACAAAGAATTCGGGCTGTTCCATGTATACTTGTTCTTCACGTTCACCAAGTAGAGCTACTAAGGTTTTTAAGGTAGAGTTACGCAACTGGTAAGAATGTTTCGAAACAGTCAATAGCATATGAGTGAGAAAAACCTCTTGACCCTAGTCGTGCTTTGTAGCGAAAATCGTTATTGCTACCACGTTTTATTTTAAAAATTCATTTATTAATATTGGTATCCCTAGGACGGTCAACTAAAACCCACACATTATTGCTAAGAGAAGAGCTCTACTCAAAGCACATAGCTTCAATCCATTTCTCTTTATCAGAACAGTTCATTGCTTCATCTACTGATAATGGCTCGGAAGGATTAGCACGTGCAATAAGTTGCATACAAGCATCATCAGGTTCAACCAAGTAGTCTATCGTCCAAACTGGAGAACGTTGAATTCTACCCGAAGTAGTGGGGGGGGGGGTAATTATTGTAACTCTGGTTTCGATGAACTTAATGTTTCAGCAACTACATGGTCGGACACGTTGTCTGGAATTTGAATGAGGCATCTGTTCTTCTGAATGTCTCAGCATCATTGTTTTTGTTATTAGGATAAAATATATTGTCAGCATCAACAATGTTATTTAATGCTTCATTATTTACGGATTGCTGAGCATACATTTTATCCTCAAGAAATATAACGTCTCTAGCCTTTCCAATTTTCCCTGGATTATTTGGATTAGCTAACCTTCATCCTTTTGTATAATCACAGTATTCAACCATAATCATTGGATCGGATTTGGGTTCAAATTTTGTTCTACATTGTTTTGGTATCGAACCATAATCATTGGATCGGATTTGGGTTCAAATTTTGTTCTACATTGTTTTAGTATGCGTACATACGCACAACAACCAAAAACTCTGTGATAACCAAGGTTAACCTTAAACCTAGTGCATAGTTCTTCAGGGGTAGAATCTTTTGTAGCAACAGGGCTTTTATTTTTTAAATAGACAGCTGTTGATACAGTTGATACAGTTTCAGGTGAGATATTCTGGTTAAAAAATTCACTACCATTCTCGGACCTTAAACTCTCTATTTTTAAATCAGTTTGAGTTTCAATAAAATTCTTAACTCTTTAAATTTAGAAAAAACTTCAGACTTAAATTTTAAAAATAATTAGTAAACATAAGTACATACTTTGAACCACCCCAACTGGTTTCTGACATAGGACAACAGATGTCTGTATGTACCAGCTGCAATAACCATTGACTCCCCTGGATTTCCTCTGTGGAAAACTCTCTCTTGTTTGTTTAGCTTCAAAACAATGTACCGGGTGTCGCAATAAGAATGGCTCTCGGCTATATATCAGAAACCGCTTATAGTATAGCTTCGAAAATAGAATTTCATAACAAAATTCATAATAAATTTCCCACTCTCCCCCACCTCTTATTTGAAAAGATGGACTACAACTTGTGAAATCAAATATACGTAGAATTTTTAGAGGAATATAATGATCTTACTTTCAATGATAAGGTGAAATTTGTAAAATATTTATTTTTTAACTTTTAATTTTCAGTTATTCCCTCTAGCGGTGGTCCTACAATACTATAAATAATTTCCAGGTTTTTCCCGAGGCCATTTTTGTTATAAAATTTGTTTGTCCGAAGCTGTACTATAAGCAGTTTGTGATATGTGGACGCGAGCCATTCTTATTGGAACATCCGGTATACATGGGGAATTTGTATGCTATTGAACATCAGCTAGTTTATTTGATCATAAAGAAGTGCTACGGTTACTGAGATTCCCAAGGCGTCTATGCCAGGTCTGTTTGGAAACAATTTGAGTAAGACTCAATGCAGCAACTTCACTTGAGCTACCATGTATATTATTCTCGGTACAAGGCAAGATCTAACTTGTAAATGCCATCAATATTGGAAGCGGTAAATTCAATTGTTCCAGAAATATTTACCTTATTCTTTCGGTAGGCTTCAAAACTATCTTCTTTATACATAACAACATAGCCTTTATCTGCCATTTGACTTACAGATAATAAATTTGCAGCTACATTTGGACCATATTTCACATTCATAATAGTTCCAAAAATGCTAGATTGAGTGGCTACATTTAGTAAAGGAGTAACATTATCAGTACATGTGCTTA
Organism: Vesta saturnalis; assembly: GCA_036346205.1. NCBI lineage: Eukaryota > Metazoa > Arthropoda > Insecta > Coleoptera > Lampyridae > Vesta > Vesta saturnalis. Next base: position 1,564,150 of record JARFJB010000690.1, on the reverse strand, counting down.
AAAGTTTTCTTTTGTCAGCAGTACAGAAAGAAGCTTCTGCATGGGCGCTAAAATTCCCCATCGCGTCTTTATCATGGCTAACATGATTACTGGCGCAACTATCTACGTACCATGTATTGCAATCAAAAAGAGCCTGTATGAAATGCAGCAGATGAAAAAAGAAGAACTTTGTTGTCCTCTGACTTGGACAACTATGATTTATTGCTCGCGGGTTTAGATTTAGTGTAGTTACCTGTAACTTTAGCACATTTGATCTAATATGACCCTCAACACCACACTCATGGCAAACTATACGTTCCTTTTCATATGTCTTTGTCGATAAAGTCGACTCTGTAGAATGTTCTCTCAATCCACGGCGATCTTCTTACTCCAGCAAGGTTTTAATGACATCCTCACTGGTTATAGTGGTGTGGGTGTCTCCATAACCACTTAGCATAGTTTCATATGAATCTGGTAAACCACTTAAAGTAATATTCCAACTTCACTACCATTTACAGTTATTTTTATGTCATATAACTTATGAACTAGGGATAAAAGGCACTTACGTATTCATGTATGGATGAATATTCTTCAAATCTAGTTCTATGCCACTTTCGCTTTAGAAAAAGTTGACGGCTTAAGTTAGAACTTTGGAATGGTTTTTCTAGATTGTCGCATACTTCTTTAGATTTATTCTGGTAGGCGCTCTCTGATCTTCTCTTGGTCTACACCTTAACTGAGAACACATGTCCAAAGCCCATCATAATTGATTAAAATGACTTCCAGTTGTAATCATTTTTATGACCTTCTAGATTTTCGATACCCGGAATACCAGCAGGACCCACAAAACCAGCTTGGATCGCCTCAGAAGTCTGCACATTGTTTTCAGTAACCATTTTGACCTAAAATTTACTTGACTACTATAAAAAATCACGTAAATTCTGCCCACATCACAGTTTAAGTGTTACTGGGGCCATAATCTGTTGGAAAAATTTTGTTCGGTAGAATCATACTCTGTTCACTACAAAACTGGGTTTAATAAGTATAAAAATACCGCCGTAAGATCGTCAAACTATATTATACGTTATAACAACTGTATAGTTAGTGAGTGTAGAGCTTACAATATCTCTAACTTAATTAACCCTTATGTTACCATTAAAAATTATAACCTCTGTATACCGTTGAGGGTACCCCGGTACCTCTATACAATTTTCCTAAACTATGGATTTTAAAATTTCCATTATAACCTACGAAGTAAAACCGTACAATAAGAACATTTTTAATCACAATCGCTAAATATGAAGTCATTGTTTAGTAATTCTTTAATTACCGGTTTATGTCATTATCTATAAGCGCCTTAAATATACGTAATTTGTGTTCATTGCCAATTGCAAATACTATGACAATAAATATTCTTTTGTATTGAATTGGTTGAATAGTTTTTGGAATTCATATCTACGGGTACTATTGACTTATACTTTACCACAATGGCATGGAACAACCACCGACAGTTTTTTTACATCACTGCCTTTAGCTTGGCATCTAAATCTCTTGGACTAACGTTAGTTGGAACACTATGGCATAATAAACCATACGTTCCAAAGGTACTACTAGCTTCAAAAGACAAGGAAATAACATCGTCACAACATGCATTTCGAAAGGATGCTACACTATGTTCATACGTACCGAAAAAGAATAAGGTTGTTATTCTTTTATCTACCATGCATTCCACGGGCGAAATAGAAAAAGAAACTCTAGAGAAAAAACCAAAAATGATCCGATATTATAATGCAACAAAATCCGGGGTCGATACAATGGACCAAATGGTTGGAAAATATTCAACCAAAAGAAAAACAAACCGATGGCCACTTGCATTTTTTTATAGCATAATTGGCATTGCTTATTTTGCTTCTTATATTATTTATGAAGAAAATAATTCAACAGTGGCCAAAAAGACTGATCGCCGTCGAACATTTTTGAAAACACTTGGAAAAGACCTTTGCATTCAAACAATAATCCTAAGAAGTCAAATATCTCATATAAACCGGTATTATTTTACAAAAACAGCAGTGGAAGAGATTCTTGGAACCCGAATTGGTGTACTACCAGAACAAACCGGTGAAACACATGAACGTGACGCATCTGGTAGAATTAAAATCACTGATTTATGTCAACTGTAGCTTAGATTATCTGGATCAGAAAAGAAAAAGAGAAAAACAAGAAAAAATTGTCAAATATGCAAGTATCCTGCTTGTAACGAACATACGTATCAACAACAAACAAAGTGTCTTGATTGTACAAATTAATGTAGAATTGTTTTTTGTTTATATGTGCAGATTAATTAAACAATTAAATGAAAAAGTTGTTTTTATAATAAAATAAATGTGACGAATACTTACAATTATACAGTGGTACCCAGGTACCTCTAACGGTAGATAGTAGGTGGTTATCGTAACATGAAATAAAACTATTTACCTTAATTTTTTTTTTAATTTTTATGAAAATTACCTGTAGAAAAGGATTTGTGGAGATATCACGAAGTCTCAATGCTGTATTACACTTACAACCATAGTTGTGGTATTTTTACAATGAAAAAGTACCCGGGCAGCACCAATGGTAACATGAGAATTAAACAAGATTTTAAACGTCGTAAACTGCATTTGCGACATTTTTGATACGCGAATGGCTTTGGAATTTAGACATCTAATTGTTTATTGCCGTCTATCTGACGTGAAGGTTTAAATGTCTATATGGTATCAATCATTATTATTATCTTGGCTATATCATCTATTTTCAGTATAAACGTATTGCATAAATAACCCAAAAAAACGTTATTTCATTTTTTTAATTCGTGCTTTGTAGGAACTAACTTTGAGTGCTGTTTAACACCAGATATTCGTAAATAGAAAGCATAGCACGTTGATTAGAAAATAGCGTTTTTTTGGAGATGTTTATTCCATAAAATAGACCTGTGTATTAAAGAATAATGAAGTTATAGAGGGTTTCTGTATAAAATGTTGAATAGTAAGGATTGCCATGAACGGCAACTTTATATCTTCAGCTTAATAGTTACAGACTTTAGGACAACGACCAGATACCTACGAATTTCCCATTTTTGCCCGTTTTCCAGTAAGTAACCTAGTATTGATGTGCGCACATTTCATAGAACTTGAGCCATAATTTGTTTAAATACCCAGCATTTGTGTGAATACGTTATTTCTTACACATTAAAAAATAAATCTGATTCAGTTAAATTAGCCAATAGTTTCATTAAATAACAAAAAAGATATTGTTTATACGTAATAATAAGTTTACGTATTTTCTAGAAAGCGGTACGCGTCGTTTCTGCACAACAGCAGGTGGCAAGTGAGTTAAAGGAGTTCGAGAAAAACTGGACTAGAGTATTCTTAACAGCGCTTTACACATCGACAACTTCCCAAAGAATAATTGTTATACAACATGTCGGAAGTATGAGAGAAATTTTGTCAGTTTTAGCTCTTTAGCATAATGTTACATAGTTTCGCACATACATATATCATATAATTTCATGACTCACCATATGCCATGCACCATATAGTAGACATTGATTCAGTATGTAACATTTGACAAAACGGTAACAACTGGCTCTCACTTATGAGTAAGAGTTTGGAATTGAGCAGAATTTAAATACTATAAAAAGTAAGTATGATTTGTTCGATCTCAGTAATGCATTAAATTGAATGAAACTATTTGGTAGTGAAGATCAAGTATGTTAGAATAAAATTGAAACGTAAAATACCTTACCATCACTTCATTCAGGGCATCACTATTTTAAAATCTTGCCAAATTCTGTAACTATGTAGTTTTTTATATTTTGTTGCTTTTATTAATCACAATTAATTGTTGTATGGAAGAATAAATTTTATTCGAAATATTAGCTATTAAAAACAATTTTTCTTCGAAATTAAGATATTTCTATGACGACTAAAGCAAAATTTGGACTGAACTTCGAATAAGCTTTCATTACCTTAGGGTTGTGCTCATCGTAATAACAATTTGTAATGACAAAGTAATAACATCTTTTGAAGTACCTTAAAGAAAACCTAAAAATTCTATAGCTTGTTTAGTGAAGATTAAAGATTGTTAAAACTATACAGGGATCTAATTAAAAGATGTTTGTATTCTTAATTTAATAGCGTTAGGGTAAAAAATATCCAATCCATTATAATTTATTATTTATCAGTAGAATGGGGGAGCGCGCATGCAGCGTTTTGATTAGAGGGTCTGAGGGTAGGCACTCTCCTGGTTTCTCGTTGGTCCACCCCGCACAGATACACCTCCCTTGTTCTGATTGGTGACGGCCGTTTGCGGGGGTGATTTGTCGACCATCTTGTCGACCTTTTTTGTTTTGCCAGCCATTTTGTTTTGGTAGCCATTTTGTCACCCATTTTTGTAATTGCTATGGCGAAAAATTTGAAATAGTGTTTTAGTCAAGGGGGCCCTCATAATATTTCATAAGACAGTTATAGGACTCCAGAACTTGTTCTCGGGACGTCGTCCCACTGTTAGGATCTCCGCTTGGCCGAAAAACTAGAAATTTGAAATAGTATTCTGATAAGGAGGCCCTCAGGGCAGGTCTCACTACTGACTTCTTATTAGCCGTGCGCGCGTTCATACTGCCCCAAGCTTCTCGCGTTCTGATTGGAGGACCTAAGGGCAGGCCACACCCCTGGTTTCGTCTGGCAACAACGCCACTGGCACTTTAATTATGAGGCATAATTAAAAGTAGTAGTGGTTCAAGATGCCTAAGGCTCTGTATTTAGATTGATTGGTTTTTGTTTGTGGAGCCACGTAGTGCTGTATTTTTAACTAATGAATGTAGATTCAAGATGTTGATCTAAATCGACTTCTCCCAAAGCACCGTCGTTATTACAGGTAATAAAAAGGTTAATGGGTTTTCAGTAATTTATTAGAAATTTACATAAAAATATAGCTCATGTATCAACAACTGCAGCATTATCATCGTCCTCCTTATCTGTTAGACCTTTAGTCAGCTCTTCTTTTTCCTCTGCTTTCTTGGTGTCTGTGCAAACATCAACTTTTTCCCCACTCTCAGACTCATTTTCTTTATCTTCTTCTGCTACTTCATCATCAGCATCTTCAGCTGTAGTTATGCAATAATAATTTACCATTAAGTCCCCAAAATCTCGAATATCCTTCATCGTGGGTTCATAATACGGTGAACTCATTTATGTCGTTGTTGAAGAAATGACAGTTTGAAAGTTACTAACGTAACAAACAAAGATGTGTTTTTATTCGACCCAATTTTCGCCATTACATAGCCATAATAATAATAATAATAACACTGTAGATGTACGGTTTAGGGTGAGTGTGTTGTTCGAGTGAAGGTTTACAATAGGATTAGACCGAGATGAGATAGTGCTGATGAATGTTTGATTCAATAATAATAAACCACTTGAATTTTCATTTTAACATGCATATCAACGTACGGAACACTGTAATTGGACTGAAAAAAAATCTATACAAAGCAATGCGATTCTAATGATACGATAAGGTAACCCACCATCATCCAGTTGTACTACCACCAAATTAACGTGCGTCACTATCGTCGAGTTTTGTATACAGTGATAAAAATGTTCACAGTTAAATTAGTAACATTTCGATATGCCTACAACCCATGAACCCGTTAATCTTATTCGTTTTGACAGTTGCGTAATAAAACTTGACGCTGTATTACCAGGAAAATAGTCATAAAACTATTCCTCAATAAGGTAACACAAAACCCCATTTTTATATATCCCTCACCTGTAAAGTTAACAGCTAACTATTAAATTTGTTACTGTATCCACGCCACTTCACCAAGTATGGTTAATGTTGACCACGACCCTTCCCTGGTAAAATCTGATCGACTTTACATAGGGTGTCTTTATCAACCGTAACAACTTGAAGTTCCTCCTCGTAAAAAGTAGTCACAACAGGATCGTTATTAAGGTCGATTATTCGGTGAACTGAAGGTATTCTTGTTATCACTGCACTAATTGTAAAAAATTCCACATTCCAGTTCGTTTCATACCCCTTCTCAAAGGTGTACTTAGTTCTGGAGATTCTGAGATGCTCGCGGACTTTATATTTGGGGTGGAATTCTGTGCCTAAGCCTTTCGCGTACAGGTTATTCGACACTTCCAAAACGTTTTTATCGTTTACAGCCGCAGGGGCCATCGTTATACTTGACTGAGAGCTATTGTTGTAAGCGGTTATAAGTTTTTCAAGAGATCAATATACTTGTAGGAATTAGGAAGGGGTAACGCCCCATCTTTGTTTTCAATGTTTTATTAAATGCTTCAACTACAGATCCCTTTACATCGGTGTTGTTTGTTACATAGAAATTGATATTTTGTTTTTTGAAAAAGTTTTGCACACTGACCGCCACAAACTCTCTGCCTTTATCCGTCTGCAGATTTGATTCAATTACTGATGTGGCTGGCTTCGTTTTAGCAGATCTCACACAGGACCTCTTGCTAAATACATCAATAACCGTTAGTATGTAATTGTATCCAGTATTGTGTTTACTTAAGGTCCGCATATCGCAAAGATCCAGTTGCCACAACTCGTAAAGGTTACTCATAGTGTATCTATTGCGCTGAAACTGGTTTATGCAGCGTATAAGATTTCTGTGCCTGCAGCTAATTTTTCACTTCACCATATGTACCTTTTACAGCGTTAGCTAAAGGCAAACTTCTCACTTTACTATATTTACCTTTTACAGCGTTAGCTAAAGGTGTTATACCCGAAAACCCTGCCGGATGGGAGGGATCAAAGTATACAGCATTCATATTATGCTCGCCACGTATCCTAATCTAGTAAAAGTTTTCTTCTTCGAGAGGTTCTTTCCGGTGTTTCCCGAGATTCACTATCGGCATCGTAAATCTCGCCCATAGTAGTAATGGTCCGTTCAAGGTTAGGTGATACAGTATCACGTCTTAGAGTATTTCCGGTAAACTCTCGTAGTATATTTATTTCTTTAATGTGCGCCTCAAACTGTTCCCAACCGTACGGGTTTGTAGCTTTTCGATGCGTTAACGTATCGTGAACCAGATCGATAATGTTGGAATGCGGGGTGAGCTCAACTTTTATTGTGACATCCACGAACGTATTCAGTATACGCAAGAAATCTGCACCTTTCTTCTTATGTGTAGGAGTAAGCGTTGATATTATTTCGTCGTTTGCAGGCCTTTGCGTCTCGGTAAATCTCCAATATCATCACCAGTGATGGTTATGCTAACAATTTTACGTAACTGTTTGGAAACGTCTTTCAAGAACTTGGTTATTTGCTGCCATTTGTCACAGTCAGTCATTTCGGCTTTCAAAACTTTATCCATATTACTTCCCAGCTGCGTTAAAATGTTTTTTGTGTAACATCTGATGCATGCAGCGTTGCAAAAAGTCCAACGGTAGAATAATAAGCAATGGTCGTAACAGGAGTGGTAGAAATGCACCACCCTTCTGTACAAGAAACTGTTTTATAGATTCGCCTCTCTGCGCCAAGCGTCTTAAAGTGTGGTTATGTTGAGAGAGTCACTGCTTCTGATCACTTGACCAAGGTACTCGACCTTTTAAAATTGTTGTGTGCACACTCGCAGATATATTGGACCTGCTTACTATCCAAGCATTTCAATAAAGCATCACGTTGACTTTTACCTTGTAACAACCGTTTTTTGTGTGGTATTAAATATAGCTTAATTTAAGGTATGTCATTCATTTAGTTGTAAATATAAGAAACATTTTAATTATTGAAATGTAGGTATGAGGTAGGCAACTTAATTTGCATATCTTCATAGTGCATATCTTCTTCAGTATATATTTCTTAAGGTATATTCCCATAAATAGTTTTCTGATCATTGCGCAACGCATCATAACTTAACCCTTTGGGCAAAGGCATTTGCGCACAACATTTTCATCAACTTCCTAAGCATCCATTTTGCACTTCCTGATGCACCTTGCAGCAGGAAGCGTTGTTGTTTTTTGGGTTTTCCCTAAATTTATGTGAAAGTGCCATTAATTATATAGTAAGATATCTTTTAACTCGTTATACTAAAAACTAAAACAATTGCTCTTTTCATGCTCTTTCTTTTACTGCATTTATAATGTAATTACATTTTAAGTACGCAGTTAATTTTACTGTAGCGTACGCATTTAATTTTATGATTGCAAATTTTATTGGAAAATATCAAAGAATGCATTAAACAGTTTATTCAATTTAAAGAAGACAATTTTTAAGAGATAATAATTCCTGTTTTGGGTGTGGCTGATAACAAAAGCATTGTTATTGCGCTATTACACAAGGATTACGTGATTTTGGTATGCATTTCCGCATCACATGTTTTATAATACCAGGGATCCTCAAGAAGTTTTGTATATATTGTACAGGTATAATGTTTAATGATTATTTTAGTATTTTAAGGTTTTTTACATTTAGTTTTTAACATATATTTTATTTAATCATCTCTCATTTTGTGTCAATAAATATAATTGCATATTGTTATTTTTTTTACATTTTGATCAAATTTTTATTGTTAACTAGCTCGGTTTAGTTGTTCCGAGATAAGTAAAAATAACTTGGTGTCCGAGATCATTTTATTATTATTACATTTCATTTTTTATATTTATGTTCAGTGAAAATAACAGCACATTTAGTGGTGATCAAGCAAATCAAAAGACTGGCCCTATATTTAATCTACCGACTAGAGTCAAAGGCACAATTTGTGTTGAATGGTGTATCTCCAGTCAGTTTGAGGATCTGTGTTTTGGAGAACATTTTTACTTTTTATTACATTCATTTATTATTAAATTTATTATACCATTTACACCCTCAATTTTACAACTTTTGGCCTAGATGTGAAGGATATCGGTGTTTTTTACTTAAAACATCAGGCATGATATATGATGTAATCTTTATGACCGTGAGTCTTAAATCCTTTTTTCTATATATATATATATATATATATATATATATATATATATATATATATATATATATATATATATATATATATATATATATATACAGGGTGTTTCATTAAGGCTGGCCACCGGCCATATTACAGAAACTAGTGGACATAAAAAGTGGAGAAAAAAAATTCATTATAAAAGTCGCCACGAGAAAATCCTGGAAATTATTTTTAAGTTCCGTAATTCATCGCAAGGGGGCGCAATTGAAAATTAAAAAATAAAATTATAAATTTCTCCGAAAATTCCCACATTAAGGCATACCTTTGGTAACATCGTTAGAAAGCTTAGACAATTCTGCATCATTTTGGTCTAAGGCTCATTGACCTTAATAAGAGTGGGGGAAGCTATTGAATGTGTAATCATTTAAATCGCTGTTATTTTTAAACGACTTATCCGATTGTAGTAAACCTAGGCTTGTTTAGAAGAAAAAGGTAAGTACTTTTAACTGTCGCATCCATTGGTACGCGATAGCTCATAATAAAATTGTTAGAGGGCGCAATTTGTAATAATACCAGTATTTTTGATTTTATTCAGAAAAATTAAATCATACGGTATAATTATGACATCATAAGCGGAAAGTAGCTTAAATTTGTAACTAAAAACGTAAATAACGCAATTTGATATCTTTATTTGTTCCAGAGTTATGGCGAAAAGAAGACTTCTTAACCGTTTAATTTAATAATTGATTGTTGCTATGGTTTCTTAAGGTGTATAGGTTGGATTAGTAATGAGGAATCTGCATTTATCATAGTCTGTGCCTCCCTTCACACTCTATCTACGCTTAGGACTAGTCCAAACTAAGCAAATTGCAAAATTTGGAGCGTGTTTAGAGGCCAACGGGCCATAACAACGATATCAAAGTAATGATTGATTTTTGTTTTAGAAACTTTTTAATAGAATGGTAAAAAATCATGAACAACTGTTAAAAAACAAGTGAAAAGCTATAAATGTTCAAATTGACTACCGTTTTGTAAAATACAACTATTAATTCTTCTTCTTGTACTGGAAACAGCTGTTTCGATTTCGTCTCGTGGAATCGAATTTATTGCAATTTCAATTCGGTGAATCATGTCCTCTCGGGTGGTTGGTCTCGTTTCGTAAACAATATCTTTTATTCTTCCCCACAAGTAGAAATCTAATACAGTTAAATCCGGGGATCTAGGTGGCCACGGAAACAAACTACCCATTCCCATCCAGCGATTTGGGTATCTAACATTTAAGAAATCACGGACTCTTCGGGAATAGTGTGAAGGACATCCATCATGTTGATACCACAGGGATGCTCTCACGTCAAGGGGAATGTCTTCTAAAAGATTGGGCAAGTCATTTTGTAAAAAGTTTAAATAAGATTTACCATTTAGGTGTCCATGAAAAACAAATGGTCCGATAATTCTGTCACCTAAAACACCACACCGCAAATTTACACTCCATCTGTTTTGGTGATCCACTTCGCGCATCCAGTGAGGATTTGTTTGCGGCCAATAATGCATATTGTGCAAATTAACTCTGCCGCAGCTAGTAAAAGTAGCCTCATCGGTCCATAAAACTTTGGAAAGGAATCGAAGATTTTCACTACACATGTCTCTCAGCCAATAGCAATAGTCGAGCCGCCTGTCAAAATCAGTGTCTGATAAAGCCTGGTGTAAAACTAGATGATAAGGATGCAGCTTAAAATCCCGTAAAATTCTGAACACAGAAGCAACACTTACACCTAGTTCTGTGGAAATCTCCCTGATGCTTACGTGAGGCTCCGATTCTACGTACGCAAGAACATTAATACTATTGTCTTCATTTCTTATGCGACGTCTTCTGACAGGAAGTGGAATACGTCGTACATTTCCTGTTTGTCTTAAACGTGTTGCCATTCGCCGAAACACTTTTGTAGTGTAGTGCCTTCGATCAGGATATCTGATAGCGTATTGTCGTTCCGCAATAGCTGCATTTTGAAAACATTCATAATACACGGCAAGCATGTCGTAAGCCTCGGCATTGGTATACGACATTTTTGAAGGATAGCACTAATTTCTGATAAGGTACAATGAAACCCAAAACTAATGAAGGAAAAAATTTTTACAACACAACATCAATCAAAATTAAGTAAGTTGACAACTTTTTCAATTTATTTACCTCCATGGAAACGAGTCGACTTTGTTCCGCAGCAAATTAGATTATTATTTTAAAACACACCACATTTGAATTATGCCTTAGAAGTTTTATATGATGTTATAAACGTACAGAAGAAGAATTAATAGTTGTTTTTTACAAAACGGTCGTCAATTTGAACATTTATAGATTTTCACTAGTTTTGTAACAGTTGTTCATGATTTTGTACCATTCTATTGAAAAGTTTCTTAAACAAAAATCAATCATTACTTTGATATCGTTGTTATGGCCCGTTGGCCTCTAAACACGCTCCAAATTTTGCAATTTGCTTAGTTTGGACTAGTCCTAAGCCTAGATAGAGTGTGAAGGGAGGCACAGACTATGATAAATGCAGATTCCTCATTACTAATCCAACCTATACACCTTAAGAAACCATAGCAACAATCAATTATTAAATTAAACGGTTAAAAAGTCTTCTTTTCGCCATAACTCTGGAACAAATAAAGATATCAAATTGCGTTATTTACGTTTTTTGTTACAAATTTAAGCTACTTTCCGCTTATGATGTCATAATTATACCGTATGATTTAATTTTTCTGAATAAAATCAAAAATACTGGTATTATTACAAATTGCGCCCTCTAACAATTTTATTATGAGCTATCGCGTACCAATGGATGCGACAGTTAAAAGTACTTACCTTTTTCTTCTAAACAAGCCTAGGTTTACTACAATCGGATAAGTCGTTTAAAAATAACAGCGATTTAAATGATTACACATTCAATAGCTTCCCCCACTCTTATTAAGGTCAATGAGCCTTAGACCAAAATGATGCAGAATTGTCTAAGCTTTCTAACGATGTTACCAAAGGTATGCCTTAATGTGGGAATTTTCGGAGAAATTTATAATTTTATTTTTTAATTTTCAATTGCGCCCCCTTGCGATGAATTACGGAACTTAAAAATAATTTCCAGGATTTTCTCGTGGCGACTTTTATAATGAATTTTTTTTCTCCACTTTTTATGTCCACTAGTTTCTGAAATATGGCCGGTGGCCAGCCTTAATGAAACACCCTGTATATATATAAATATATATATATATATATATATATATATATATATATATATATATATATATATATATATATATATACATACTCGGCAAATACTTTTTGGCCCGAATATATTTGTTCTATATCGTTCCAGGTCCGGCGTATTCTGCTTTAAATCCAACAAAAAATACCTGTGTAGATTTAAAATCGCATGCTGATACGCAGCCTGTAAAAATTTCGGGTTGTCAGATGAAATCTGTCTAAATGTTGTATCTGAATAGTCACGCGGATTCTTCAGCGAAAGATCTCTCTGTCTACGTCCTAGGTTTTTATGATGACAGCCCTTTGTAAAAGTAGCCACCACCGAACTGTTAGTTTCGCACATCAGATCGTCAATTATTATTCAGACCATATCAGGTAAACTGAAACTTCACCGAGAGATCTTTGGATAATGGCTGTCAGTCGCTTAAAGTACGGTTTCCCACTGACCCTCCATCTTGATTCTGGAGACAATAGGTCTGTTTGAAGGTCTATTTGCCTTTTATGTAATTAGCTAATTAGTGGGTTTTTTCAAATACGTTAGAGGTGTTTGAATAGCGAAAGGTTGTTATTGCGGTTACATAACCGGGGGAAGTCCAGAAAATAATTACTTTATACTAATTGATTGGAGAAAATCGTTGAGTACTTTAGCTTCTATGTTACCTTGCGATTTGAAAATTGCACTGTAATTAAAAATCTGTTTATGTATTTGATTGAGATTGATTTGATCGATTGATTAATTGATTTGATTGATTATGACTCATAATTAAAAACAAAATAAATATGGGCGCCGCCATTAGTCGATTTAATTAATTGATTTGATTGATTGGCTGATTTGACCCACTTCCTTTAATGACCCATAATTAAAAACATAAAATAGCCATCATTCAATTTGATTGGTTGATTAATGGATTTGATTGATCTGATTTGATTGATATGATTTGATTGATTGGTTTGATCCACTACTTTTAATTATCACTCATAATTAGTATTGGGGTCCTAACAGGCGTGCGAAGACCCGAGAACAAGTTCTGGAGTCCTATACTTGCCTTGTGAGGTAGCATGAGGACCCCCCTTATTAGAATACTATTTCAAATTTCCAGCCATAACAATTACAAAAATGGCTGACAAAATGGTCCCCAAAACTAAAATGGCCGAGAAAACAAAAATAATTTCATTACGACTCATAATTAGAAACAAAACGACGATACAATTTAATTGAATTTAAAACAAAAATTACCGACGGTCACGTGACTACCCCACTCCTTTTAATTATGACGTCATAATTAAATACAAAATGGTGGTGCAATTTAATTATGACTCCACGAGACCCCACTCTCGGACAAGTTTTCCCTTTAATATTCAACTATTTTTTTATAATTTCCCAGTGAAAGCAGTTGCCAAAATGTGCTGTTTTTTTATAATTGCAATTTTTGTAAAACATGTCTTTAACTACCTACTGTAAGTGACATTGTAATATATAACATTTAAATTCATGTGAAAGTTAGAATAATATATTAATGAAGTAGTAATAATTTATAATTGAAATGTATAAAATCGTAATGATAATCGTATCAGTATATTATAATTACGATTACAATCTCACAGTGTAATTGAGATAATTTGAATATGGTCAATATCAATATTAATAATATCGACAATGTTTCGGAAACAACAAAAAGTAGATAGAAATAGTTGTTTTTCGGGATAATTCTGTCACAGTATTCTCGGAAAAGGGATGGGTTTTTACTTGCATGACTTACAAATAGCTGCTGGTTTCTTTAAAAACTTAATAATAGATCCGCTATTTTGTTTTAGTAAATTTTGATTAATGATTCTTAATAATTAGCACCCAAAAAATACCATATATACGAAATTTCATAAAACTATGACTATTTTTAAAACTTTTTACACACAATTTGAATAACGTCTTCATATTTTGGCCACCTTTTTGGCATTTGGAACCACTGTGTGTCGGGAAGAACAAAATACCTCTCCCGGCTAAGATCTCAAATATTAGATCGCTGCATTGTGACTATAACCTACCAGTGCAAAACATGTACAATGACTAGGCAGTAAATGAATAAACTAGAGGTCATTCAAAAAGTAATGAAAGGGCATAATGGGAATATTCTTGAGAAAAAGAAAAACAAACAGGTGGATCCAAAACACTACAAGAGTTAAACACGAAACAGAAGCTTACTATCATCCAAATATGGAAATACGCCGGGTATTGAAAACCACACGAAGTAAAACGAAACTGAGAACGAGCACAGATGCAAAGGACCAACTGTATAAAAGTAACGGTGGGGTTGAACTGAATCAGATCAGTGAACATCGTTTCCACGACGCCAGGTAGAGAGCCACCGTTCCGGCTGGGACACCCGTACGCTCTTCGGAGTTGTTACGACGACAACGAGTCTTTCCCACTTCTCGATGGCGTCGTTCTCACCCATGAGCAGGTCCTGTTCGTGCCCTCGCCCGCCTACGTTGGAGACAACTATAGGAAGAGCACACTGTTCGTGTGAATTACTCCGGAACGGCGATTAGTAGGGATGTCTGCCGGACTAAGTGTAGCTATCAATATCGACAAATTTTCTTTTACATATACCACAACTACCACACGATATACTAAATTACGTTTCAAAACAACACCTATTTAACATAATACAACGCAACATACAAATAGAAACAAAAATACTAACGATACCGACGTCCGGGATCCTGATCCATTTTGATGCTCCGAGGGACCAGCCCATCTGCTTCTAAGGAAACATCATCCACCCACCTACAAGTCTCGCCCACAATAATCCTCATAGAATAGATATAGTACTACTCGCTTAAGTAACGTAAATACAAATTAAACATGTTTTTTCTTTTTTTGCCCTAGACATTAGGCAACATGTTATAAACTTGAAAAATGAAATGCAATCTCAAAAACTATGTAATGAACCGACTGAAGAGGCTACCTCGCCTGCGCAGTCGACTGAAATTGCAAAATTCTCATAATTAATAATTGTACCCATAATTTTTAATAAACTGTATTGAGTTTAAATTTGAGTTTGAATTTTAATTTGAATTTGAATTTGAATTCGAATTCGAACTTGAACTTGAGCTTGAGCTTGAGCTTGAACTTGAACTTGAACTTGAACTTGAATTCGAATTTGAATTTGAATCTGAATCTGAATCTGAATCTGAATCTGAATCTGAATTTGAATTTGAGTTTGTTTGGGTTTAAGTTTGAGTTTGAGTTTGAGTTTGAGTTTGGGTTTGGGTTTGGGTTTGGGCTTGGGTTTGGGTTTGGGTTTGGTTTTGGGTTTGGGCTCGAGCTCGACCTCGAGCTCGAGCTTGAAATTGTACCCATAATTTTTAATAAACTGTATTGAGTTTAAATTTGCGTTTGAATTTGAATTTGAATCTGAATTTGAATTTGAATTTGAATTTGAATTCGAATTCGAACTTGAACTTGAGCTTGAGCTTGAGCTTGAACTTGAACTTGAACTTGAACTTGAATTCGAATTTGAATTTGAATCTGAATCTGAATCTGAATTTGAATTTGAATTTGAGTTTGTTTGGGTTTAAGTTTGAGATTGAGTTTGAGTTTGAGTTTGGGTTTGGGTTTGGGTTTGGGCTTGGGTTTGGGTTTGGGTTTGGGTTTGGTTTTGGGTTTGGGCTCGAGCTCGAGGTCGAGCTCGGGCTCGAGCAATTCGAATTTGAGTTTGTTTGGGTTTAAGTTTAAGTTTGAGTTTAAGTTTGAGTTTGAGTTTGGGTTTGGGTTTGGGTTTGGGTTTGGGTTTGGGCTTGGGCTTGAGCTTGAGCTTGAGCTTGAGCTTGAGCTTGAGCTTGAGCTGAGCTGAGCTGAGCTGAGCTTGAGCTTGAGCTTGAGCTTGAGCTTGAGCCTTGAGCTTGAGCTTGAGCTTGAGCATTGAGCTTGAGCTTGAGCTTGAGCTTGAGCTAGATTGAGCTTGAGCTACGCTTGAGACTAATGAGCAATTGAGCTGAGCTTTGAGCTTGATTTGCCTAGCTTGAGCTGAGCTTGAGCTTGAGCTTGAGCATTGAGCATTGAGAACTTGAGACGCTTGAGCTTGAGCTGAGCTTGAGCTGGCAGTGAGCTGAGCTTGAGAATCTTGAGCTTGAGCTTGAGCTTGAGCTTGAGCTTGAGCTTGAGATTAAGTTTGAGCTTGAGCTTGCGCTTGAGTTTGAGCTTGAGCTTGAGCTTGAGCTTGAGCTTGAGCTTGAACTTGAATTGAATTTGAATTTGAATCTGAATCTGAATCTGAATCTGAATCTGAATCTGAATTTGAATTTGAATTTGAGTTTGTTTGGGTTTAAGTTTGAGATTGAGTTTGAGTTTGAGTTTGGGTTTGGGTTTGGGTTTGGGCTTGGGTTTGGGTTTGGGTTTGGGTTTGAATTTGAATTTGAATTTGAATTCGAATTCGAACTTGAACTTGAGCTTGAGCTTGAACTTGAACTTGAACTTGAACTTGAATTCGAATTTGAATTTGAATCTGAATCTGAATCTGAATATGAATCTGAATCTGAATTTGAATTTGAATTTGAGTTTGTTTGGGTTTAAGTTTGAGATTGAGTTTGGGTTTGGGTTTGGGTTTGGGCTTGGGTTTGGGTTTGGGTTTGGGTTTGGTTTTGGGTTTGGGCTCGAGC
Organism: Vesta saturnalis; assembly: GCA_036346205.1. NCBI lineage: Eukaryota > Metazoa > Arthropoda > Insecta > Coleoptera > Lampyridae > Vesta > Vesta saturnalis. Next base: position 1,547,308 of record JARFJB010000690.1, on the reverse strand, counting down.
TCGAGGTCGAGCTCGGGCTCGAGCAATTCGAATTTGAGTTTGTTTGGGTTTAAGTTTAAGTTTGAGTTTAAGTTTGAGTTTGGGTTTGGGTTTGGGTTTGGGTTTGGGTTTGGGCTTGGGCTTGAGCTTGAGCTTGAGCTTGAGCTTGAGCTTGAGCTTGAGCTTGAGCTTGAGCTTGAGCTTGAGCTTGAGCTTGAGCTTGAGCTTGAGCTTGAGCTTGAGCTTGAGCTTGAGCTTGAGCTTGAGCTTGAGCTACTACTTAGCTTGAGCTTACTTGAGTTAGCTAGCTTAGCTTACTTAGCTTGAGCTTAGCTACTTGATTACTTGATGAGCTACTACTTAGTTGAGCTGATAGCTACTTGGCTTGACTGATTGACTTATATTGACTTACTGATTGAGTTATTGAGTTGAATTAATTTGATTGATTATTTGACTTGACTTGAGCTTGAGCTTGAGCTTGAGCTTGAACTTGAACTATTGAATTAATTTGAATTATGAATCTGAAAATCTGAATCTGAATTTGAATTTGAATTTGGTTTGTTTGGGTTTAAGTTTGAGTTGGTTTGGTTTGGTTTGGGTTTGGGTTTGGGTTTGGGCTTGGGTTTGGGTTTGGGTTTGGGTTTGAATTTGAATTTGAATTTGAATTCGAATTCGAACTTGAACTTGAGCTTGAGCTTGAACTTGAACTTGAACTTGAACTTGAATTATTGAATTTGAATTGAATTATGAATTGAATCTGAATCTGAATTTGAATTTGAATTTGAGTTTGTTTGGGTTTAAGTTTGAGATTGAGTTTGGTTGGTTTGGGTTTGGGTTGGGTTTGGGTTTGGGTTGGGTTTGGTTTTGGGTTTGGGCTCGAGCTCGAGGTCGAGCGCAGCAATTAATTTGAGTTTTTTGGGTTTAAGTTTAAGTTTGAGTTTAAGTTTGAGTTTGGTTTGGGTTTGGGTTTGGGTTTGGGTTGGGCTTGGCTTGAGCTAGCTTGAGCTTGAGCTTGAGCTTGACTGAGCTGAGCTGAGCTTGAGCTTGAGCTTGAGCTTGAGCTTGAGCACTTGACTTGAATTGAAGTTTGAAGTTTGAGTCTGAAGTCTTGATTGATCTTGAGTCTGAGTCTTGAGCTTGAAGCTTGAGCTTGAGCTTGGTTTGAGCTTGAGCTTGAGCTTGAGAGTTTGAGTTTGAGCTTGAGCTTGGGCTTGAGGTTGAGCTTGAGCTTGAGCTTGAGCTTGAGCTTGAGGACTTGAGCTTGAGCTGAGCAATTGAATCTTGAGTTTGATTTGAGGTTTGAGTTTAAGTTTGAGATTGAGTTTGAGAGTTTGGGTTTGGGTTTGGGTTTGGGTTTGGGTTTGGGCTTGTGGCTTGAGCTTTGAGCTTGAGCTTGAGCTTGAGCTTGAGCTTGAGACTTGAATTGAATTGAGCTGATTGCTGATTGACTGACGATTTGAAGATTTGAGTTTGTGGTTTAAGTTTGAAGTATTGAGTTTGGTGTTGGGTTTGGGCTTGGGTTTGGGTTTGGGTTGAGGTTTGGTTTGTTGGCTTGAGCTTGACGAGCTTGGTAGCAATTCGAATCTTGAGTTTGTTTGTAGTTTGTTTGGTTAAGTTTGAGTTGAGTTTGAGTTTGGGTTTGGGTTTGGGCTTGGGCTTGGAGCTTGAGTTGAGCTTGAGCTTGAGCTTGAGCTTGAGCTGAGCTGAGCTTGAGCTTGAGCTTGAGCTTGAGCTTGAGCTTGAGCTTGAGCTTGAGCTTGAGCTTGAGCTTGAGCTTGGTGCTTGAGCTTGGGTTGGGCTTGGGCTTGAGCTTGAGCTTGAGCTTGAGCGAGCTTGAGCTTGAGCTTGGTAGCTTGAGAGCTTGAGCTTGAGCTTGAGCTTGGCGAGCTTGAGGCTTGAGCTTGGGCTTGAGCTTGAGCTTGAGGCTTGAGCAGCTTGAGCTGAGCTTGAGCTTGAGGGCTGGCTGGGCTTGAGCAGCTTGGCTGACGGCTTGGCAGCTTGGGCTTGGCTAGCTTGGGCTTGAGCTTGAGCTTGGCTTGAGCTTGAGCTTGAGCTTGAGCTGAGCTTGCAGCTTGAGCTTGAGCTTGAGCTTGAGCTTGAGCTTGGGCTTGAGCTTGAGCTTGAGCTGAGCTGAGCGCTTGAGCCTGAGCTTGAGCCTGAGCTTGAGCCTGAGCTTGAGCTTGGCCTGAGCCTGAGCTGAGCCTGAGCCTGAGCCTGAGCTTGGGCTTGGGCTTGAGCTGAGCTTGAGCTTGAGCTTGAGCTTGAGCTTGAGCTTGAGCTTGAGCTTGAGCTTGAGCTTGAGCTTGAGCTTGAGCTTGAGCTTGAGCTTGAGCTTGAGCTTGAGCTTGAGCTTGAGCTTGAATTTGAATTTGAATTTGAATTTGAATATGAATATGAATATGCATTTGAATTTAAATTTAAATTTGAATTTGAATTTGAATTTGAATTTGAATTTGAATTCGAATTCGAATTCGAATTGGAATTTGAACCGAATAACGGAGGCATAACGTAGACGACAGTAAAAGGCATTTGAGATTGAGCTGGAGATACGAATTTTTTTAGGTAAATTGATTAATTAGTCGTCAAAAAACCTATACACAAAAATAGAAATACCAAAGTTATTCGTTTATTGAGGTAAAATCATTTAGCGCATTTATAAACTTAACAGATAGAAATCATATTTTAGAAACTTCTGGATTTAGATGACCAAGAACGTGAAAGCAGATTTATATTTATCAATTCATGAAAACTTTTTATTTTAAAAATGCCATTTCAATAAAGCGTAAGTTGTGCAAATTTTGATTTCCTTTAAATTTTCTTTTACATGAATGCAAATTGCTTAACAAAATTAAGGTGATATCAAAATAATTAATAATTAAAGATACATCAATTAATAGTCTAAATATAGCATCTGAAATTAAATTGAAGGATAAACTGAAAGGCTGAAAAAATCAATACATTTACAAAATGTTTATAAAACTACCTTTTTAGTATTCAGTTCAGAGAAACAATGATGAATGGTGATAATTAATGTCAACTACATCACTTCCACCGACTTATATAGTGCACACTGGCAATTTTAAAGTTAATCACTTGGTTTCACAGGATTTACAGACAATCTTTCCCTGTCCGCTCACCCTCAGTTAATTTGCCTCTTAGGGAATTCATTCCGTATTCCAGCTTGCATTCTCAAATATACCCTTTTAAATATAACCCAGATTTAATTTTGAAATTTTATTTAAAAAAAAAATGTTTGTTTGCGAAAGATTAAATTAAAGTAATTTTATTTAAGAATTAAAACTGGCACGTAAATAATGTAATTTTAGAGAAATACGTTTGGAATTATTGTAAGGGAATAAGTTATTCACTCTAACAAGTTTACTGACTGTCAAAACATTCCACTTAATTACAATGCTGCGGTGAAGAGATCAGAATTAAGTAAATTGATTTATGATCGCATTATGGCTTCCCAAAGTAGCTCTAACAACTTGCTTGGTGTACGCAAACTTAATTTATCATATACTTGCGTTGTATTTTACTAATACTACAATTTCCACCTAACATTACGTTTTCATTTATTTATTGTTCAGAGTTCTGTTAAAGAAAAATAGTAATCTAAACATTGATGTTCCTACTAAGTTTGTAAGTGCTTAAAATTAAATTTTAAATGATTCTAGGATATAGCCGTGTTTTGTCTATTATTGAATATTAATATCTACATACATAACTTTAAACTTGTCCTGTTTGTAACCGCCTTCCTCTTTAATGAAGTAAAATTTTTCATGCGTATTGATAATTTCAATTAATCAATACGTTTTGAATTCATGATGAAGAGCTACGCAACGACAATAAGAAGTATAATTTGTATGTTATTATTATATACATCTTGGGTTACTGCGTTTAATAGTACTTCACGCTTATCGTCAGAAAAAGTATTATGCATTACATCTAATTATGTTCAGTATAAAAAAATAATAATATAAATGACATTGCCTTTTTTACATTAGGAATGTTTTGCTTTATTTTAAATATTAAAAATATCTGGTACATCACGACCATCCAACCTAAATGGAAATTAAAAGAAATGAAATAATTTTAATAACAATTCCTTTAGGACAATTTGCAACTTATTTTTTAATATGTTTGTAAAGAAAATAAGCTACATTGTAAATACACAAACAATAATCTATGTCAAACAGACGTTTAAACCTTTATGTCAGTTAGACGTTAATAGATATATAAGCTGCTGGCCACTCGAACATACACAGTGATTTTTAGGCAAAATTTAAAGTTAAATATTTTCAATAGGAATGCAGACTTTTGAACGCGGCTTGCAAATTTTAAGAGCTAGTTTTTTTCGGATTAAGCTGCATGACGTATATTTATCGTAGGACCATAGGTTTATTATATACGGGGTGATCAATGAAGTCATGCAAAAAATCAAAAAGTTTGTATGAGTAAAATTTCCGCAAAACATTCTTTTGGTCGCTGCAATATGGTTCGTTACTAAGGTAACATCAATATGTCTAGACGTTTTTGTCAGTTTTTGGATTAAGGCCCTTAGGCCTTGCACACACTACTCAACATAAAATTTGGGTAGCAAAACTTTTAAAATGCTATAACTTGACATTGCATTGACGGTTCTTGATGATTTTTGATGATAACTAATAACAGCCTCAAAACAGAATGGTACAGAAAACCCATTTGTAGAAATAGGTTCATTAGTTATCGCGCTCTCAACATACTCTTAGGATGAAAACAAACTTGTACTAGCACTTAAGTATAGAGTTATTAAGCTTTCGCACCCAGGCTATATTAATAAGTGGTTGACGTTATTGAGAGGTGTCTTGGTAGAGAACTCTTTCCCTAAGGCGTTTATTAGCAACTTTTTATTTACTACTACTAGGCACAATAAGTATGAACATAATTCTAATTTGAATCTTGTTGATAGAGACCAGGACAACTAGGTCATAGAACAGAAAAAAACGCATTGTTACTTTACCGTTTATTCCAAACTTAACATTTTGCAAAATTTAAAAGATTTGAAAATAGCTACCAGAAACGTCAAAACTGTATCACTTTTGTACATGAAAACTGAAACCAGTGGAAGAATCCAACGTGACTTATTTTATACCTTGTTCGAGTTATAACAGTGTGTAGATAGGCCAAACGTCAAGATGTCTGTCAGGGAGAATTACATCTCATAAAAGTGATGTGAAGCGAAAGATTTTATCCTGTGCTTTAGCCGAACATGCTTTTCAGGAAAAACATGTGTTCGGTTATAATAACGCGAAAATAATAGAGTGCGAAGTAAATTACGAGAAACGAATTTTTTTAGAAATAGTATATATTAATCAGAATCTCAGTGTCAACAAAAAATCGGACAGTAAAAATCTTAGTAGTATCTACAGTTACATCCTTACATCCTTACCTTTGAGAAAAAAAATTATTTAGTGAATACGGTTAGTTGACAGCCAACTTTTGAATTTGGCCCCAAACAGTAGTTTTATAACTTGGAAAATGCTTGGAAAACTGGTTTTGATCGATAAGATCCTCCCAGTTAAACAGTGAAATGGATTTGAACACTTTAAAAAATAATTTAACGAAAATTTTAAGAAATTTGACAATCTGTCAATAGAATATTGAGTGTGATTTTTTTATCAAAATGGCTATAAATAATAACGTGGATGATATTATTCTACAAGAAACACACACACTCCTTCGTTAATAGATTTACAAATGAGAGGAAACATCGCTGTATTTACCCTTGTTGATTCAATTGACAGCTCGATATATGGCTCTGCCACATATGTGAAGACATCTATTAACAAATTTGAATTTGTGAAGAAATCTGAGGAAAATAGTGTTTTTTCTATAATGATACAGATAGCAGGAACTAATATTGTGAATATTTATAAACCACCTTGGCCGGAAAGCTATAATATATTTCATTTTATTTTGCCACCATAATGTTCTTTATACGCCCCCAAATGCGGGCGTAATGTGGTCTTTATAGCACGGAAATGCCATTGTTGCTAAACAGCATGATTGACAGCAAACACATGACATGATATATCACAGTATCTTAGTAACAACAAATTAGCCTACTGTCGACTTTATTTCACTGCATTTGCATTTAAAAACTTGCCGAAAATACTGAATCTTTTTAATATTTTGTTCCAGTTTCATGGTGCAAAATAAAATAAAACATTGTATGTACCACGGGCATAATTGTAGATTGTGGCTCTCAGGAATATAAAAGCCCTCCGCTTCGCGTCGGGCTTTTAACATTCCCTCGAGCCATAATCTTCTGATTATGCCCTTAATACATAAATATTTATTATTTTATTTTGCCACCATAATGTTCTTTATACGCCTCCAAATGCGGGCGTAATGTGGTGTTTATAGCACGGAAATGTCATTGTTGCTACGCAGCATGATTGACAGCTGACCCATGACATGATATTTCACGTAAGTTGAAAGAATTATTGAAACAACAGCCTTACTATACAACCTTTATTAATTTAACAATAATAATATTAATAGCAATATCACAGTATCTTAGTAACAACAAATTAGTCTTTGCGTTTTCACCTTCCATTTTAGAATGCAAATTATTTACAAACAAACAGTACCTTAGCAACAATTTAGCAATATCACAGTATCTTAGTAACAACAAATTAGCCTACTGCCGACTTTATTTCACTGCATTTGCATTTAAAAATTTGCCGAAAATACTGAATGTTTTTAAAATTTTCTTCCAATTTCATGGTGCAAAATAAAATAAAACATTATATGTACCACGGGCGTAATTGTAGATTATGGGCCTCAGGAATATAATATTCCCTCGAGCCATAATCTTCTGATTATGCCCCTAATACATAAATATGTATTAACATTTCACTGTATCTTAAGAATAAATAAATAAAAAAAAAACCTTTGACAAGAAATAATAATTTTGTAGTTAACGTTTTTTATTATTGACGTGTTTTTTCGATGGGTGCAAACACCAGTGGAACAAAACAAACGTAACATATCAAAATATGGTATTTATGTACGTTTTAACCCCAGCAAATGTCAAATCTAAATGTCAAACCGTTTCTACTTAACCTCATTTGATGCAATACTATTTGCACACCCTGTATATATATATATATATATATATATATATATATATATATATATATATATATATGATGGTATTCATGCGTCTTTGGAGTGGGCTAGTATGAATGACACATTTATTGCTACTGTCAACGAGAACTGAAAATCAGTGTTTTTGCAAGTCCAAGACAATACTCATGTATTCCACTGAAGAAATAATACAGATTATTAATTTGTATTATTCAGGAAGCACTGCACAAGAAATAATGAGCAGGCTTACTTTTTCCTTTGAAAACAGGCCAATTCCATCAGAAAGTACGATTATGTGAACTGTTTGTAAATTTGAAAGATGTTGATGCATAAATAATTATAGAAATTGCAGTAGCATTGATGGTGATCATACTGGTCGTAACTTAAACAAAAATTGCAGTGTGTAGTTTAGCAGAAACCATTTTCCCGTGCAATAGTAGAAAAATTGCTGAAGCAATGAATATTGTACCAAGAACAGTTCGCAATATCTTGAAAAGGAATAAATACCGTTGCTATAGGGTGCAAACTAGACAAGAAATTTTTCCAGAAGATCATCAAACGCGTATGGAATTTTGTGAAGATATGATGAATCGGGCTAATGAAAACGATACGTTTATTGAAAATATTTTGTTTACCGACGAGTGTTCTTTTAACTTACATGGCCAACATAATCCGTGTGTCGCTGTTGGTTTCTCTCGGGAAAACAAACACATTAGTATTCCTTACCGGACACAATACCCCCAAAAAGTTAATGTGTGGGCAGAAATTTTAGGCAATTCCATAATTGGTCCATTTTTTATCATCGGAAACTTGAATGCGAACAAATATTTAGAACTGATGAAAAACCAGATAGTTCCAGCTGTTCAACGCCTCAATATATATTTTGATGACATTTGGTATCAAGAAGGTGACTGTCCTACTCATACTGCAATAAGAGTTCAACAGTTTTTGGAAACTATGTTCCCTAACCGTATTATTAATGGAACAGGTACTATTAAATATCCTCCTCGCTCACCTGATATCGCGCCGAACGACTTTTTTGTTTGGGGATACGTATCCCAGCAAATTATGAGCACAGACATGAACGTGCTAACAATGCGTACGAACTTCGTGCCAAAATTAGAAACTCTTTAAACAACATCCCCCACGAAATGCTAGAAAACACCCGAACAGAATTTTATCACAGATTGGGTTACTGCTTTGCGCAAGGGGAGGTCTTTTCGAAAATCTTATAAAGTAGAGTTTTGAAAAAAGTGTGTTCTGTTCATTTTTAAAAATAGTTGGTTTTTTGAACAAGAATTATAATGCTAAAGTTAACCTTAAACTTAAGTTATACTATCAATGTAAATGTTAATATTCTTGTTTGTAGCTCTCGTAAGTTTCCTCTTCGTTCTTCTTACGAGTAGTTATCGAACCAGGTCATAAATTCGAAATTACAATAAACTTCGACGTTTAAGGTATTATCCTCTAATGTTTAAGTGTAAAGTATTTACTTAATATTTGCGCCATCGAGATTCAAACCCCAATCTTAATAATAGTTTCAAAGAACACATCTTAATTGCTTTCGTTTCGTTAAAAATGTTGAAGCTAGGTTGACGGAGACTTAAGTAGTTCATATTTTGTGCCTACATGCAAACATGTACGAGTGGTAACGTCGGTAAAGTTGTGTCTCCCTCACACTCATATAATGCTGATTGGGCTTCTTTCTAGCTTATTATTAGTCAGCCCCCCAATAATCTTTTTCCATATCTGTATATATATATATATATATATATATATATATATATATACAGGGTGATTTTTAAGTTGATGATTTTTTTTAAACTGTATATAGAACTACTTAAAATAAACAACTTTTTCAAATAACATTTTTTAATTAACTCAAAAATATAAGAGATATTTGGTTTTAAAGGAATAAGCAATCAAGTTCTATTTCAAATGACTTGTTCAATGTTGTCACCATTCTGTTCTACACAACGCTGTGCGCGATGTAACCAGTGTTCGGTGACAGCGCGTAATAACGAAATTCGTTTTGTTTTAATTGTTGCTGCTGCCTGTTCTGTGCGCCCAATTAATTCTTCCCGCGTATTTACCGGTGTTTTAAAAACTAACGCTTTCATGTAACCCCACAGAAAAAAATCGCATGGTGTAAGGTCTGGTCAGCGAGGTGGCCACGCAACTGGCCCATTTCGACCAATCCACCTGTTTGGAAAAGTATAATCCAAGAACTCCCGCACTTCTCGTCTAAAATGAGGAGGTGATCCGTCTTGTAGAAGCCACATGTTTTGCCTTATATCCAATGGGAATTCTTCCAGCAGATTAAGTAGACGATTTTCCAAAAATTCAGATAATTCTCGCCTGTTAAAGGGTCTGGCAAGATGTGCGGACCAATGAGTATTCTATTTACTATTCCAGCCCAAACGTTTATGGAAAACCTTTCTTGAAAACTTGATCTCCGTATAGCATGGGGATTTTCAAATGACCAAACATGAGTATTGCAGAAATTGTTGATTCCATTTCTGGTGAATATTGCCTCGTCCACGCACAAAATTTTTCTTGTAAAATTCAAATGATCTGCATTTTTTTGTAAAAGTCATGCACAGAACTCAACTCTACGGGGATGGTCTTGAGGAAGTATCGCGTGTACACGTTGAACGTGAAATGGGTACAACTGATTTTCCCGCAATGTTTTCCACACCTTTGTTTGACTTACACCGACCTCACGTGCAATTTATCTAGTACTTATCGATGGATTTTCCTCAACAATATTCAAAATTTGTTCTTCATTCTGCATATTCACAGGTTATCTCGGTCTTTCTACATGCCCTCCACGATGTTCTCTTAAATAACCAGTATCCATTGCCCTCTGAACGAGATTTATAAAACTACGAGCTGTCGGATGCACTCTTAGAGGAAAGCGTTCTGCATACAGCCTTGCGGCTGCAGCCGAACTTTGACGACACTCCCCATAAATCAATAGCATGTCCACCAATTCATTATTTTCATACACATGAGCCATTCTTTATTTTTCAATAATCACAAACTGACTGAAATCTAACAAGCCATTAACTGACAACAAATTGACACATTTCTGCTTGACATAAAAAGTGTAAACAGAAACAAAACAAAATTAACAGCCGTCTTATAACAGAGATTGTTTGCAGTTCCATAACAACCCGAATATGCGTGGTGAGGCTATAAACACCGGTAAACACCCGGGAATAATTAATTGGGCGCATAGAACAGGCAGCAGCAACAATTAAAGCAAAACGAAAAAACGTTATTTGAAAAAGTTGTTTATTTTAAGTAGTTCTATATACAGTTAAAAAAAAAGCATCAACTTAGAAATCTTTTATTTTTGAGTTAATTAAAAAATGTTATTTGAAAAAGTTGTTTATTTTAATTAGATCTATACACAGTTTGAAAAAAGCATCAACTTAAAATCGCCCTGTATATATATATATATATATATATATATATATATATATATATATATATATATATATATATATATATATATATATACATAGGGTGACCCATAACGAATTGTACACTGAACCATGGTCGAATCGTGACCAAGTAATAAAATTATGACGATTTGCCAAATATGACATTAGTAAAATGTTGATAACTAACAAGTAACAAGGTGTTAAATTTGAAAATGATAAAATTGTTAACGGCTCTAACTTTTTTTAACACTAAATTAAGTGGAAAGTTTTACTGACCTAAGACGCATCCAACCGCAGAACAGTATGTTAAGTCGCTTGTGACAGTGGCGTACAACATAAATGGTAAACTACTTCATCCCTCCTAAATATTACGTCACAGTGCGAATGTCAATATCAACTAAAAATTCATATTTTCCAACGTCTTGTTCGTAAAATATGAACTCTTGTTAAAAACCCATAAAGTGGGTAGTTATCGAGCTTTTAACCATTAAAGAGGTAAAAACACCGTAATTACAACTTATTTTTCAGCCTGTTTAGAGTACATTTGGTAGTTAAAACCAAAACAATGTTTTATTATTAGTATTTTATTATTCTGGGTTCCTAACGAGAGTGCACAATATTAATGTCAACATAATTAATTGTAAACAGAGCGATCCTGACCTAAAATTATGACGATTTAACAAACATGACCTTTAGTACTACGTTGAAGTTAACAAATTGCGCAGTGTATAAATGTTATGTATTTGGTTATATATTTTGGAATAATACAATCTCTGCAGCAACAAAATAAATTTTATTACCTAATAGTATTACATAATTACTATAATAAATGGTCAAAATGCGCTGCACCATCATTGATACACTTCCTTATGCTTTTTGTAAAAGATTGTCTACCTTTTATAAAATATCGCAGGTTCACACCTCCTAAATATTACGCCACTGTGCGAATATTAATTTCAACTATAAATTCATATTTTCCAACGTCTTGTACGTAAAATTTGTACTCTGTAAGAACCCATACAGTGGATAATTATCGAGATATTAACCAATTAAAGAGGTAAAAACACAATAATTACAATTCAACCATTGTTGTACCAAAATTTTAGTGACTTGTGTTAATTACTGTTTAAATGTCATACCTAAAAATTTGGTTGCGCCAATGAATGGAATTTATTGATTGTTGCACATAATACTAGGTGGCTAGTGTCAATTAGGTATTCTTGTATTGTGTTGCCTGGATTTAAATAATCACTCAATTCTTAAGTTATTGTTCGGATTAATCATGCCTCGTCACAACTTTTGAAACAGTGAAATGCGAGATATGACATGCGTCTACGCACAAGGAAATTTTTATGGTAAACGTGCCGCCGTACATATCTACGATTATATCCCAAGAGGGCTCCACCAAGACATCAAACTTTCCAAGATATCTATGACAGATTAGGAAAAACTGTCGAGTTACGTCTCAAGAACCGCATAGGGTGTCCAAAAATAATTACCGCCGATCAGAAGGATGGAATTTTGGTTTGCTGAAAATTATGAAGTTAGCTCACTGCGATTTTCTGCAGTTATTGGAGTAAGTACTCCTTCTATATTTAGTCTATTGATAAAGAAGATTTGAGGCCATTTCATTTTAACCCGGTACAGAATTTTTTAGCTAGGTATCTTCCCGCACGTGTAGAATTTGCACAATTTCTTCAAGATAAACAAAGAATAAATCGTAATTTTATCGAAAATATGTTATTTACTATTGAAGCAACTTTCAACCGAAGAGGGGTAGTTAACTGGAGGAACTCTCATTATTGAGATGTGAAAAACTAACACATACCTAGGGAATCACATTTTCAACAAGAATTCAAAATTAATGTTTGGTGTGGAATTAGGTGAGATCATTTATTGGGGCCGTATGAATTACCACCAAACTTAAATGGTGCTTCATATCTGAACTTCCTGCAAACTGAACTTTTTGATGAAATGGAAACAAGGCTCTTAAACATACAACAGAATTTATGGTTTAGGCAGGATGGAGCTCCAGTCCGAAATTATTTAAATTTGCAGTTTCCTTATCGTTGGATTGGAAGGGGAAGTGAGTTTACATGGCCAGCTCGTAGCCTTGATTTAAATCCCATGGATTATTACTTGTAGGGACCTATGAAGAAATTAGTTTATTTCCAAAGAATTAATAATTGAGACGAATTATGGCAACAGATACAAAATGTCGCAAACTTTATTAGAAGTCACCCTGTCATCTTTTTTAAAGTTAGACAATCTTTTACAAAAAGAATAAGGAAATGTTTCGATGTTGGTGGAGAACATTTGGAAAACTTATTCAAGTAATTATATAATATTATTATGCAATAAAATTTATTTTGTTGCTGCAAAAACTGTATTATTCCAAAATAATTAATCAAATACATAAAATTTAACGCTGCGTAATTTGTTAACTTCAACATTTTACTAAAGGTCATGTCTGTTAAATCGGCATAATTTTAGGTCAGGATCGGTCTGTTTACAATTCATTATTTTGACATTAAAATTGTGTCCTCTTGTAAATAATAATAATAATAATAGTTTTACTACCAAATGTACTGTGGATAGGCAGAAAAATAAGTTATATTTACTGCATTTTTACCTCTTCAATGGTTAATATCTCGATAATTATCCATTTTACGGGTTCTTAACAATAGTGCATATTTTACCTACAAGACATTGGAAAATATGAATTTATAGTTGAAGTTGATCTTCGCGCAGTAGTGTAATATTTAAGAGGAGTGAAGGGGTTTATCACTCATGTTGTGCGCCACTGGAAAAAGCGATTTAACATATTGTACTACGGTTGGATGCGCTTTAGGTCAGTAAAGATTTTCACTAAATTTAGTAAAAAAATACAGGGTATTAAAAAGTTAGAGCCATTAACAATTTAATAACTTTCAACTTTAACACCTTGTAACCTGTTAATTATCAATTAAAAATTATTATTAATTTTATTAAATACATAAATATAAAGTTTACCACGAGTAGGATTTGAACCTATGGCATGAACTTTTCTAGTGTACAGCTCTAACCAACTGAGCTATCGGGATACAAACCCAATCGATGTAAATTTTGTCTTTATGTATGTAGAACTGATCTAAATTCTAAATATAATGAGATTACTGTAAAATCCTACAATATCGCAAGGATTCACACATACCAGAGCAACTTGGCTAATAAGGTAAAGGTTAATTATTGTTTTATTAATTATCAACATTTTACTAAGGTTATATTTGGCCATTAAAAGTCAGCACTAAGCTACATATATTTTTAATAGAGTTATTTTTGTTATTTTGATCAAATATAAAACATAGCGGATACCCTTCATGTTCTACTATGCTAATGAAACCTAGCCGTACCCGATGCGCGTTGCTGCGTCGATAGATTATGAGGGCACTTGGGGGCCGACATTTAAAAATTTTTTATGCTAAAAACCTTCGCGGTAGTGTACTCAATAACTTCCCAAAGTTTGATGGCGATCGTATGGATGGTTTCAAAGCCTATAACGGACACAGGTAATAACATTCTTTGTGTTATATATATATATATATATATATATATATATATATATATATATATATATATATATATATATATATATATATAAACACAAAGAATATATATATATATATATATATATATATATATATATAACACAAAGAATATATATATATATATATATATATATATATATATATATATATATATATATATATAACACAAAGAATGTTATTACCTGTGTCCGTTATAGGCTTTGAAACCATCCATACGATCGCCATCAAACTTTGGGAAGTTATTGAGTACACTACCGCGAAGGTCTTGTAGAAGCCACATGTTTTGCCTACAAACAAGAATATTAACATTTACATTGATAGTATAACTTAAGTTTAAGGTTAACTTTAGCATTATAATTCTTGTTCAAAAAACCAACTATTTTTAAAAATGAACAGAATACACTTTTTTCAAAACTCTGCTTTATAAGATTTTCGAAAAGACCTCCCCTTGCGCAAGGCAGTAACCCAATCTGTGATAAAATTCTGTTCGGGTGTTTTCTAGCATTTCGTGGGGGATGTTGTTTAATGAGTTTCTAATTTTGGCACGAAGTTCGTACGCATTGTTAGCACGTTCATGCCTGTGCTCGTAATTTGCTGGGATACGTATCCCCAAACAAAAAAGTCGTTCGGCGCGATATCAAGTGAGCGAGGAGGATATTCAATAGTACCTTTTCCATTAATAATACGGTTAGGGAACATAGTTTCCAAAAACTGTTGAACTCTTATTGCAGTATGAGTAGGACAGTCACCTTCATTTGATACCAAATGTCATCAAAATATATATTGAGGCGTTGAACAGCTGGAACTATCTGGTTTTTCATCAGTTCTAAATATTTGTTCGCATTCAAGTTTCCGTTGATAAAAAATGGACCAATTATGGAATTGCCTAAAATTTCTGCCCACACATTAACTTTTTGGGGGTATTGTGTCCGGTAAGGAATACTAATGTGTTTGTTTTCCCGAGAGAAACCAACAGCGACACACGGATTGTGCTGGCCATGTAAGTTAAAAGAACACTCGTCGGTAAACAAAATATTTTCAATAAACGTATCGTTTTCATTAGCCCGATTCATCATATCTTCACAAAATTCCATACGCGTTTGATGATCTTCTGGAAAAATTTCTTGTGTAGTTTGCACCCTATAGCAACGGTATTTATTCCTTTTCAAGATATTGCGAACTGTTCTTGGTACAATATTCATTGCTTCAGCAATTTTTCTACTATTGCACGGGAAATTGGTTTCTGCTAAACTACACACTGCAATTTTTTGTTTAAGTTACGACCAGTATGATCACCATCATTACCATCAATGCTACTGCATTTTCTATAATTGTTTATACATCAACATCTTTCAAATTTACAAACAGTTCACATAATCGTACTTTCTGATGGAATTGGCCTGTTTTCAAAGGAAAAAGTAAACCTGCTCATTATTTCTTGTGCAGTGCTTCCTGAATAATACAAATTAATAATCTGTATTATTTCTTCAGTGGAATATATGAGTATTGTCTCGGACCTGCAAAAACACTGATTTTCAATTCTCGTTGACAGTAGCAATTAAATGTGTCATTCATACTAACCCACTCCAAAGACGCATGAATACCATCATATATATATATATATATATATATATATATATATATATACAGGGTGTGCAAATAGTATTGCATCAAATGGGGTTAAGTAGAAACGGTTTGACATTTAGATTTGACATTTGCTGGGGTTAAAACGTACATAAATACCATATTTTGATATGTTACGTTTGTTTTGTTCCACTGGTGTTTGCACCCATCGAAAAAACACGTCAATAATAAAAAACGTTAACTACAAAATTATTATTTCTTGTTAAAGGTTTTTTTTTTTATTTATTTATTCTCAAGATACAGTGAAATGTTAATACATATTTATGTATTAAGGGCATAATCAGAAGATTATGGCTCGAGGGAATATTATATTCCTGAGGCCCATAATCTACAATTACGCCCGTGGTACATATAATGTTTTATTTTATTTTGCACCATGAAATTGGAAGAAAATTTTAAAAACATTCAGTATTTTCGGCAAATTTTTAAATGCAAATGCAGTGAAATAAAGTCGACAGTAGGCTAATTTGTTGTTACTAAGATACTGTGATATTGCTATTATATATCATGTCATGTGTTTGCTGTCAATCATGCTGCTTAGCATCAATGACATTTCCGTGCTATAAAGACCACATTACGCCCGCATTTGGGGGCGTATAAAGAACATTATGGTGGCAAAATAAAATAAAATATATTATAGCTTTCCGGCCAAGGTGGTTTATAAATATTCACAATATTAGTTCCTGCTATCTTTATCATTATAGAAAAAACACTATTTTTTTCAGATTCCTTCACAAATTCAAATTTGTTAATAGATGTCTTCACATATGTGGCAGAGCCATATATCGAGCTGTCAATTGAATCAACAAGGGTAAATCCAGCGATGTTTCCTCTCATTTGTAAACCTATTAACGAAGGAGTGTGTGTGTTTCTTGTAGAATAATATCATCCACGTTATTATTTATAGCCATTTTGATAAAAAAATCACACTCAATATTCTATTGACAGATTGTCAAATTTCTTAAAATTTTCGTTAAATTATTTTTTAAAGTGTTCAAATCCATTTCACTGTTTAACTGGGAGGATCTTATCGATCAAAACCAGTTTTCCAAGCATTTTCAAGTTATAAAACTACTGTTTGGGGCCAAATTCAAAAGTTGGCTGTCAACTAACCGTATTCACTAAATAATTTTTTTTCTCAAAGGTAAGGATGTAAGGATGTAACTGTAGATACTACTAAGATTTTTACTGTCCGATTTTTTGTTGACACTGAGATTCTGATTAATATATACTATTTCTAAAAAAATTCGTTTCTCGTAATTTACTTCGCACTCTATTATTTTCGCGTTATTATAACCGAACACATGTTTTCCTGAAAAGCATGTTCGGCTAAAGCACAGGATAAAATCTTTCGCTTCACATCACTTTTATGAGATGTAATTCTCCCTGACAGACATCTTGACGTTTGGCCTATCTACACACTGTTATAACTCGAACAAGGTATAAAATAAATCACGTTGGATTCTTCCACTGGTTTCAGTTTTCATGTACAAAAGTGATACAGTTTTGACGTTTCTGGTAGCTATTTTCAAATCTTTTAAATTTTGCAAAATGTTAAGTTTGGAATAAACGGTAAAGTAACAATGCGTTTTTTTCTGTTCTATGACCTAGTTGTCCTGGTCTCTATCAACAAGATTCAAATTAGAATTATGTTCATACTTATTGTGCCTAGTAGTAGTAAATAAAAATTTGCTAATAAACGCCTTAGGGAAAGAGTTCTCTACCAAGACACCTCTCAATAACGTCAACCACTTATTAACATAGTCTGGGTGCGAAAGCTTAATAACTCTATACTTAAGTGCTAGTACCAGTTTGTTTTCATCCTAAGAGTATATTGAGAGCGCGATAACTAATGAACCTATTATTACAAATGGGTTTTCTGTGCCATTCTGCTTTGAGGCTGTTATTAGTTTCTCGGTGGACTACCATGTCTAAGAAGGGAATGCATCGATTGACACAGAAAGGAATCTTTCTACCAAGATTCCTTTCTTTGTCCCTTTTATTAAACGTTACGTAGCTGACATCTTACTAGCCTTACCCGAAGAAAAAAAGAGCTGGTCTTCATTATATTTAATAACTATAATGAGCATATACAATTTACATGTGAGAAAGAGGACAATCGATGCATTCACTTCTTAGACATGGTAGTCCACCGAGAAACTAATAACATCCTCAAAACAGAATGGTACAGAAAACCCATGTGTAGTAATAATAATAATCGTTTTTATTGAAATTTATAAGCATTTTAAAAGAAAAAGTTTAAGTAACATAAAATTATAAAGCAAAGGGCTAATTGTTACGGTAACAGATAATATAAATGACAGATATGAAGCGAAGTTTAGCTTAAAGCTATTCTACCACTTGACCTAGTCTGAATGGGCTCATTATCATATCACTCTCAACATCCTCTTAGGATGAAAACAAATTTGCTATTAGCACTTAAGTATAGAGTTATTAAGCTTTCGCATCCGAACGGTATTAATGAAAGGTTGACGTTACTGACAGGTATCTTTGTCGAGAACTCTTTCCCTAAGGCGTGTATCAACAAATTGTTATTTACTACTACTAGACACAACAGCTATGAACATACTTTTAATTTTAATCTTGTTCTTGAAGACCAGAAGAACCAGGCCATAGAACAGAAAAAAGCTCATTATGTTGCTTGACCGTTTATTCCAAATTTAACTCCTAAATTAATGCACATTTCTCAAAATTTAAAAAATTTGAAAATAGCTACCGGAAACGTCAAAATTGTATCAGTTTTGTACATGAAAGCTAAAACCCCGAGTTGGAACAATGTCCATATAGGCCAAACATCAAGATGTCTTTCGGAAAGAATTACATCGCATAAAAGTGGTATGAAGCGTAAGATTTTATTCTGTGCTTCAGTCGAACATGCTATTAAGTAAAAACATGTGTTCGAATATAATAACGCCAAAATAATAGTGTCCGAAGTAAATTACAAGAAACAATTTTTTTTAGAAATGGTGTGTATTAATCAGAATCTCACTGTAAATAAAAAATTGGACATTAAAAATCTTAGTAGTATCTACATCCTTACATCTTGACATTTGACAAGAAATAATAATTTAGTAGTTAACGTTTTTTATTATTGTGTTTTTTCGAGAAAAGTTTATAAAAAAATAAAAATTAAATAATTTTTTATATGATAAAATACTTATCTTTTTTGGGATTTTTTATATGAGTTGTATATTGTTTTTTGGATTATTTCCTGACTCTGTCTTATCGGTTATAAATATCTTGTTTCTCACAATGTCTGTGTATTTTATAAATAGATTGTAAACATTTTATCTCGTTGACACACGGTTACAAATTTTAAATATTGTTGGTCAGTCATGTTTTAGTATTAATTTTAATGATTGTAATATAACAAACGAATTTTCATTTTTATAATTGATTAATTTTTTAAGTGTTTTAGCAACTTAATTTTATGGCAATAGTATACTTCTGTATGGTAGATAAGCTGTCTTGAAACAGAGATTAAACAGTCTCGAAAGCTCGACATATATCAAAGATTC
Source organism: Vesta saturnalis (assembly GCA_036346205.1). Classification (NCBI taxonomy): domain Eukaryota; kingdom Metazoa; phylum Arthropoda; class Insecta; order Coleoptera; family Lampyridae; genus Vesta; species Vesta saturnalis. The sequence continues at coordinate 1,527,976 of JARFJB010000690.1, read as the reverse complement.
TTCTTTAACTCTGGCCTAATAGACCTTATTAATTTGACTGCTCCCTCAATAAACTTATATATATATATATATATATATATATATATATATATATATATATATATATGTACAGGGTGACCCAAACTCGATGGCCAAAACGAAAACAGCTGATTCCTCTGGCCAAAAGGAACAAAAAATTCTTAATACAGGGTGTGTCTATTGTTGATGGTTTCCAAGATGTTAACTTTTTTTTAATTTTTTCTATTCCGTGGACTTATTTTTTAAATGACGCTGTATCTTCCAAACTAGAAGAGTTACAAGAAAACACATTAGGAGAAATTTGTAGAAGATGAAATTGCCATAAAGAATATTGAATTCATTCGAGACAAACTCATCATTCAACATTTTTAATGACATAATGAGTTCAGAAATGATTTTTTTTCAAATTCCAAGACAAATTTCCAAGAGAAATGTTTTTCCAATAGAGATGGATTTGATACATGGCCGATAAAGGAAAAACTTCCTTTTTTCATAAGATTCACAACGATATGAAAAAAACTTATGGTTGACTACTAATTACTGAATTGTTACAGGAATACACCTCAGGAAAAACTTTTAGAGCATAAAATTACCTTCAAAAATATAGTATAGTAGATGAGAATTGACGATTTGTCCCTCACTTTTCAATCAATCTGTACATTTACGGCAAGAAATACGTCTCCTTTACTGATATCTTTTCATCACCGTAGCAACGACTGTGCATTAGTAAGTTAGTTGTCAAAATTTGTTTGCTAATACAGTTTTGCTGATTTCAATACGAGTTCTTTCTGTTGTAGTGATATTGTAATTTAGTTTTTGAGTCGTTCTTGTTCTTGTTATTATTATTGTTTTTGTTCGTGTTCGTGTTTTCCTTCCTGAGTCATGTGTTCAAATGAAGAATATGCCGATATTCATTATTATTATGGTGTTGCCCAAGGGAATGCGAGTGAGGCTGCTAGACTGTATGCAGCTGCTTTCCCATCCAGGACCATTTTCAGTATCAATTGGGCTATTTCAGTTTTTGCTTTATTATTCTGTTTATGGCTTCTGGTCTTTTTTTGAGACATCTATCACTTCATGTTTTAAAGCTCTTTGTTATGTTAAACGTAATAGATCTTCGGATCTTTATTAGATTGATGTGAATCAATTTAACGCAAAGCATGAGGATAATCTGTGAATGCGTGAGCGTATGCGTGTGAGTGTGCGTGTGCGCGTGTCCATGTGTGTGTGTGTGTGTGTGTGTGTGTGCATATATATATATATATATATATATATATATATATATATATATATATATATATATATATATAGTTAATGCACCATACACCATTGTTATGCAATCTGGCTTCATTACCCGACAAAATTGTTCATAAAAAATGAGGTTGCGATTTTTAGGAATTTTAAAATAAAATCGAGACGTCTTTCAACATCTCCAGATCTTAAATTATGTGTTAAATGAACTTTGAGGATTAAAACTCACGTAAGCCAGTACATTAGTTATATTCTCCTCGTTTCTCATCAACCTAACTGGATTTGTAGGGTTGCCATTTGGAAAACGTCCTTGGCTAAAGAGTTTTCAAGATTATTAAATGTATTCTTAATGGGAGTTTGGCGATTTGAGAAACGAACTCGAATAAGTAAAATATCTACACATTGCTCGGCAGTAAATCATTGACGCATTTTAACAAATCCTGAAAACATTAACAGAACCTAAGAACACTTTATTAAGCAGTCAGAATTTCACAATAATAAAAAGCTATAAAACTGTTAAACTCAATTATTTTCCATAACATGTCATTCATAAATCCCAATCTGACCAAATAATTGGCTTACTTTACTTTCGTAGGTATTAATATTTATTCAATAGTAAATTTCTCGGTAACTGTTGGGTCTAGGTATGGGAGATGGCACATGAAATAGAATTTGGGGAATTTAGAGCAGAATCAAAAATGAAATAAAAAGTACGTGTTTCCATTTGAAAAAATGAAGTTCATTGTCGTAACTTGGTTTTGGATTGCCTTATATACAAAAGTACGTACCTACCGTAAAATATATTCACAGCTATAACAGTTGGTGTTTGTTTAATTCAAATACCTTTAGTCGTTACGTTATAGTCAAATCAATTTGGGACACAGTGTATAATCATTAGTTTCTTTCAAAAATCTAGCATGTTCAGAAAAATGTATTCTATATTGGCCAAAGCATCTAATAAAATTTAGGATATCATTTGAATAGTATTTATTTTTGTTTTCCATAATTAACTATGAAATGAATTTGTTGCTATTAGTTACGATCGTTACGATAAGCCAGCCACTTTAAATTGGCAATTGAAATCGAAAATGGTCATTCTAAATGTCAAAATCAGTAGAAGGTACCTAAAAAAACAATTTTAAGTTTCTGTATTGTGTTAACTATCATTACAACGATTCCTGTTTAATTCTCGTGAATCAAGTAGTAGAAATAGTGCAAAGTTTATTTAGTAGAAGAGGGTTCATTGATTATATATTGTGAGAAATATAAATACATTGTAACCTGTAACACATTTTAATTAAAATTTGAATTGTGGATTGTCATTTAATAATTACCTTCTGTACTTTGGAACTGATTGCTTTGCGTTAATGGAGGTCCAATTAAACGTTGATTTAATTTTCAATTATTGCTTACTTCTAATGTTCATTATAGTTTCATAAAATATTACGTATAGGAGTCTTCTTACTTTAGCCGTTTACAAATATTGATATATGCTAATGCACATATGATAATTAGTATAATTACCTTCTTATTTATATTGTATGTACATTAACTAACAATTTACCACATCGCATATAAAATTTCACACCATATTTTAAAATAATGTCAAAACGTCAGATGAGGTTTTTCATTTTTATGTTCGATTACAAAATTGGTAAGCATGAGCCCATCATTAGTTATTATTAACCCTACTTACTTTTAAAAATTCGATATAAACTTCACATTTACCTAATCTATTTCAATATGTTATTGATTACTTAACCATATTTAATTAGATAATGTAAATAGTAGTAGGAAACATGATTTACTCTGTATGTATTTAAGAGCAAACATTTTCTATACCTAGTAATAAAAATAGCTTTACAAGAAATTCACCTTTGGTTGTATAGTGTGAAAATTACTTATGGTATAAAATCACCACTTTCAAACTAATTATACATATTTTGAAAAATGCAGACATCAGCTGAAAAGAACTCTTCACCCAGGTTACTCCAATTAATTATTTATTTATTAATTTATTTATTGAAACTTTATTTAATAAGTTACAATACGTAAAATTGGACAGAAATGTTTTTATTTTGTTCTTATAATTTTGTTTGTCAACACGAAATAAATATTTTAGTTTAAATCAAAATTGAAACTTAATTTCTTTATAGGATCACCTTAAGTTGTCACTGTATTGACCAGTATTAATGTTTACTTTGTAAGGTTATTTTGACGCATCGGGTATATGTAGTATTTTGAATGTGAGGAGTGTGTTTGCGTGGAAAAATTTTTGTTTGTGTTTGCTGAATGTAAATTTGTGAAAATAATACGCCACTGGAGTTTAATGAAGCATTAGATATCATATGAAAGAATACTTGAATGTTGTAGAAAGATTTTTATGTGGAAAGCATTAAATTTGGTTGACAAATAGTGTTTTGGGAAAATTACTAGTTTATCCACTGGTCTTTTGCTACTGTGTACAAAAGAATGCCGATTAAATAAATGGTTGTAGACGTATGAATGAGTGAGTTTATAATATATTGCTATTGTATTAATGTACAGTAAGGAATATGTATGCATATTTTTGTTTGTAGAAATTTTGTAATATTGTGCAATAATGGAAAATTTTATGCATGTCCAAGAATCAAGTTCTTAGAATGTGATGGAGGTTGTTGAATTGTGCGGAAATAGAGATCGCCCACATGTGAAATTTTTATTAAAAGTTGAGTTATGGTTTGAATACTGTACGGAGTGAATGTAATTGCAATTATTGATTTTTTGGAGAGTTGTAAGTGAATTTAAAAGTAAATTCATGATGGTTACGTTGTTCTTAGTTTCGTTTGCGTTGGGTCCATATGGACTTCCACTCGGCAAAGAAACGCGCTAAATACATGTTTGTGATGAGTGGATGATAGTTTTGGCGCGAGAATGTTTGATAAAGGATATATAAACGAGTGCCGAATTGAAGGGATAGATAGTGCGAATCGTTCGGTTAGAGTTTAATTAAGGGAGGTCGTGCAGCCTTTTTGAAGGAACCTTAGGTTGGTCAGTGATTTTATTCGTGAAATTATAGTTCAGCAGCATGTATGTATAAGCGGCTGCAATAACCCATATAAAGGGGATAAATCATATACACATTCATAAATAAATAGTTTAAGTGTGAATTTAAAGGAGATAATAGTGATTTCCTTTAAAGAAATTTGAAAAGTGCGCAAGCAAATTTAAAAATAACGTAAGGAATGTTTTGTTGACAGTGTTCAGTAAGCGCGTGATCTAATAATAAAAAGAAAGCCTGAAACAACCCTTTAAGTAACCGAACTAAAAGTTTGTGAATATAGTTATTAGTTGTCGTATATGTCCAATCGTTAGTAATACCAAATTGATGGTACACAGCAAATTAGAATTCTATTATACTAGTAGAAGTAAACATTATTTGTCATGTCAAACGTTTACGTTGAAGGGTATACCTTAAACTAAAGCAAAGAGCCCATGTGAATTACGTGAGTGAACGACAGACAACTGCGCTCGCGAGTGTACAGCCTAATGCATTAGCGGATACGGCGGTCTTCTGTGTTTTGTGTCAGAGTGGGTGCTTACGGAAGCAGACCATATGGAATTCACTATATCACGGATAGAGGATTAATTAACATTAATTGTAAGAACTAGTTTTAGGTTTTGTTTAACAGATACAAGTACCATTATCCTTTAGGTTCATTCTTGCTTCTTGAGTTAACAATTTCTCATTATAAGAAAAAGAACTTTATATATTTCGATGTGTTTAGTATATAAAAGTTTGGGGCAATTTTTAATATATAAAAATTAGTTTTTGTGGTGCTTCTCGAAACAGTGTTTGTACATATTTACAATTGCAAATTGGTCAATACATATCCATTATTTAATTTACTTTTGTTGTTTATTTGTGTCAGCTGAACTAATATTGCAGCATTAACCTGTATAGATTTACCTAACGGGTTACATCTATTGATAATTGAAATTAATCTTTGAATATTTTTGAGCTTAATGATCGATTTGCAATTGCGTAATAAGCCAGATTGATTACAAAATTATATTTTAACTATTTTCAATTGTTTGACAGACAGTAGAATACCGAATACTGATAAAATATTTTTATTAAGTATAAATACAGATTTGAAGTATTAAAATTTAAACCTATTGATGAATGTTTAAATTCGATTTTTGAAGAGAAAGTATTAATAAAATATTAAGATATTATTTATACGAAAGCACTGACCGTTCTGTTTTAAATTTTTCAGCTACAAACGAATATTTTGGTGATTTAAAAATTATTAAACCGATTTTTTTCATTTTCTTTTTTTATTTAATTCAAACTTTTATAACAGTTAGAATTATAAATTTATAGGTATACGAGGGAGACTTAGAAAGTATTCATATTAACGTTTTATGACTTGGAATTTTCATATGTTCCAAAGTTTGCGACCGTGTTTTTCAAAATTTTGTTAAGCTTTTGGATCTATTTCTTTGAGTGAACTTAAGTAGTAAATGGTTTTACTGAGTGGGCTGCAAACCTGCCTTCCACAGTCAGATAGGATTAACTTAACATCCTGCCTAAGACTATTTATTTTAGAAAATTTTAAGATTGTGGTGGCGCCTAGAGACAATGTTACCTTGACTGAGCATTGGGAGTTGTAGATTTATGGTAAGTGTAAGATGTTTGAAACTACCTTTCAACCATTTTACTCCTTATGTCGACCTCACCCATTTCCCCTGTAGCTGGCTTGGGAACCTGCTTAATTTGGCAAGTCTGCATGACGCCTTGTGCGGTTTGGACGTATAACAACTTATTTACTTTTTAATTCAAGGAGACTGTCCCTTTAATAGAAACAGGAATAATTATTTGATGTATGACTTCGGGCGTTCCCCTTTCCTGAATACACGCAAATTTTGTCCTTGCGGGCATTAAGGCTATAGACAGGAGTTTCATGTGCTTCTGAATCCCATTTTCGTGCGTATCTAAATTGCCTACTCGAAGCTGAATAAATATGAGAAAAAGTAAAATCAGAATGAATTAGTTCTGCTGATTCAGCAGTTTAATTTAAAGATAAAAGACATGTACGATATCCAATACACAATATTTGAAACAAACTTTCAGAAAAATCTAGCACATTTATCACTGAAAATAAAAAAAAGTGTGTTAAACTATGAGTGGAGTAATCTATATCTACTATATATATATATATATATATATATATATATATATATATATATATATATATATATATATATATATATATATATGGCTTATTTATTTTTACACTCGCTACAAAGAATTCATTGTAGGTTCTTTTACAATTCTTAATAATTCCAAATTCTTATAAGTTTTGTTATGAACGAATAAGTTCAAAAATAAACATGTAATTAAAAATTATTATTAATTAATTACTCTAGCAAAGTACAGGTCGTAGGTTCAAATCCTACTCGAGGTAAACTTTGAATTTATGTATTAAATGAAATCAATAATAATTTTTAATTCCAAATTCCTTTAATAAAAATTTATATTGTTTTTGTGAGAACTTGAAATGGTTACCTTTTTATTTAATTTTGGTAGTTTCAATTTGTAAAGATATCATGCATTAACTCAAATTTATTTTACTTGTTATCAGGTTTCAGTTTGAGTAAATAAACTCCATATTGGCTTCACCAAATTCCTTTATTGCTTTTTTGCATCGGCTAACTTGTTTATTAAAAGAAATGACTATTGTTATCAATAACCCAATTTATATTCAACTTCATTTCCTTAAGATACATGTAATTTGTAACTTTATTGAAATTACTTCTTTCAGTATTAAAGCTTTAGTCTTCGTAATGGTTAATAATGAAAATAAACCAACCTTTATATTTATTTAATAATTACTAAATCCTCAAAATGCAGAAATGATTTGATTACATTAACACATAAAAAATAATCCTATTATTATATTTGGTATTCTTATCATCTAAACATGTACAAAAGATTTCTATCAACAGTGAAGGAAATGAGTTTCATTCAGCGTGGATATTCAAACACAAATTCAAAGGAAAATAAAACACATAGGTACAAGTTTTTTTATTATAATATAGTTTTCAATCTTACATGTTACTGTTTGAAGCCCAATGACGTAATTGCTGCGTTCCTAAGCCGGCGATTCGGGCGCCTTACTTTCTTTATTCCAATTATTTTCTATGGAAGCTTGTCGCTGAATTGTACAATTCCAAATTTTCTTTCCAATTGATTCTGTGAATATTTTTTGATCTTTATAGTTTTTAATTATCACTACAATTGTTCAAATTTCACTCTCTTTGGTTATTTTCAACCAATTCTAACTACTAATTATAACTACTTACTTAAACGAACTGCTTAAAATGCATGCCATGGTAACAGTTCATTCCCCCTCTCCCTTCTGCATCTCACTTATGCATTTTCAGATTGCCGCCTTTACTTTAATTTTCTAATTAGATATGTAGGTAACTTATTAAAGTATTTTCAAGAATCTCTTATTAATATTAAATCAATTTATATATCAACAACAAATAATTCCCATTCTACAAAATACCACCGAAACTATAAAATTTTATTTAACTTAGCGCGAAATTTGAATTTCTCAGGGGTTACAGTAATTACATCAAACTACACAATGAAGTACCTCATTTCGCTACAAATGCCAAATTATTCCCCATACTAGGACGATAATTATCATACGGACTTCATATCCTACATAGTACTCAACTACGCCTCAAATATTGGTTACCGCCATGACACCCTATCATAAAAAATTTATAAACCTCATTCATATTGCTATGTAATACTGCAAAAATTTATTCCGTCTACTTTTGATATCCTAACTAAACAATATTTAACGTTTTTACGAAAGGGCAATCAATATTTCAAAAAATCTTTGATATTTTACTCGTTACATATTCAATCAAGTTTTTCATTTACATAAATACTAATTTAACTTGTTAAGACTCATACAATAATTCTATTCTACGATATAGCGTAATAATTATTTGTATGCCAAGGACGCTACTTTGATGGCCGAAAGGAAAATTGGTGCGAGAGGCCACTTGCGTTCGAGGCCGCCAGTCAAAGACATTTTGCGTCCGTGGAGTACATACAATTTTTTGTATGCAACCCTTAAATAAATATGAATGCACAGTTAAATTTAAGTTATTTATGTGCGCCATCAATACATAACGCTCTACCAAAACGAGCGATAGCGAATCGATACCATTCGATATAGAATATTTAATAAGAGAAGCGCGTGCGATAAAGTCGAAGCTGAATGGGGGACATAAGCCAATATAATTCATAATTCATTAGTGCCGTACCTGAAGAGAAAATCGGTAGATGCAAAATGTATTATCTCGGGAACAAATGAATAAATTTTTGTTAAATATCAGTGATGAGGGAATTGACTATGGTGATGTAGTATATGGGCCATGTTTAACAAGCGCTACTTCATATAAAATTCAAAAAGTCCAAAATGCATGCGTCAGATTTATTTTAGTTTGAATACTCGTGAACATATTTTAGCTTACTTAAGGAAATTACATATGAATCGGGTGTATGTTAGAAGGAATATTGGTTACATGCGTTTTATTCATAAAGTGTTACATACTATCATACCTGTATGATAAAATTTCGTTCCGTACAGACCTTCAATTTATGGATTACCTCGTTTATAGGATCTTTCTTGTGCATGTCACCTTTTTTATATAATACGATACCAAACAACTATAGAAACCTCAACACTGCCTCTTTTAGTAAACATTTTTTATTCTAACTTACCTCATTAAGAATAAAATACTGAAAAAAAGAAACATGCCTTCAATTTCAATTTTGCTTAATAAGGTATTTATCATAGTTGTTTAATTTATAGCCAATATAACTATGATATTTTAGGTTGTATTGATACTTGGCATACAAGGCGCTATGCGTAGAAATTAAAAAAAAAGTCATGTTAGTCTGGAAGAATAATTATTAAAAATAATTGTATCTGATTGAAAGACAAGGGTAGAACGCATATTCACTACAACAAATAGTGAATATATCGCTGTGGTGAAAAAGTATATGGATCTATAGTGCATAAGTAGCTTCGTAATGGTATTGTTTATAATTATAACATTATTTATAGATTTGTCCGTAGACGGGTAGCTCTAGAAATAAGTAATATTAAACGTTGTGCAAATACGTTAGTTCATAAGCACATTGCAAAAGAAGCATGAAACAACGTACTTTAAAGTTATAAATACGGGATGAGTAGTTTGGACAAGAACAGTAGTAGTAATGGTAGTAAGAGAAGTAGAAGAGTAGGAGAAGTAATAGCAGAGAGAAGTAGAAGTAATAAGTAGTAATTAGTATGTAGAGATTACAGATGGTCAATTGAATAGATTAGTAAGATTAGTATATTACATGTTACTAAGGGAGCATTATTAGTATAAACTAAATGGTTCGACGTAGTAATAAATTAATAGTAAGTACGATGTAACCTTTCAATGAAGACCTATTCCCTTATCCTACATACCATAATGACTATCCTGATACTACAGCTCTACAACCCAGTAATATGGACAGTGATAAATTGTTAATCAAATATGTCAATGGAAATGTCACCGGCAAGTTTTCGTTGTTCGAACTGTGATAGCTGTCCCAAGTAAAATTGCAGAATTTTTGTACATGTCTAATCCAAATCAGAAACTTTTCTGTCTAACAGTCTATGACAACAAATCTCAAACGCCATGGGAGATAGAAGTCGAATTCTGTTGCAGAATAATATTATTTGATTGTACTTATCATTTTTTTACTACTAACTATTTGAGTTTAATAAATTGATAAATGATTAAGCAAGACCAAGGATAAGTTCCTAGGCTTATTTGTGTACAAAGTTGCTGAAAAATCAGTATAAAGTGCCATCACACTGCTGCAAGTAATTAAGCGGACAGAAAGGTATTTGGGTCTGCTGTATATGGCAACAGACAGGAATTTATGTTGCGTTCCGTATCGATGGCCACAAGCAAAATTGCAATGGTTTCACAAAAATAAATTAGCGTATTTCAACTCTGTGGCGGTAGCGGTTGGCGCCCTCTACAAAACAGAGTGGCATTCGAAAGCAATCGGGAGAGGCTATAGCCGTGAGGAACACAAGCGGGCATGTAACATTTTTAGCTCTTCTTTGCTTTTCATTGAAAATCGCTTCTTTCTATTATAGCATACTCTTGTAATTGATATTATATGCTACGCTAGGCATATCAGTCGCAAAATCTTCGTAAGATATACTAAAATCAAAACCTTCCTCGCACAAATACTTCCCACATGTTCTACAAGATGCGGTGTGTGTGTGTGTGTGTGTGTGTGTGTGTGTGTGTGTGTGTGCGTACGTACGTGCGTGCGTGCGTGCGTGCGTGAGTGCGTGCGTGCGTGCGTGCGTGTGCGTGTGCGTGTGCGTGTCTGCGTGTCTGCGTGTCTGCCTGTCTGCGTGTCTGCGTGTCTGCGTGTCTGCGCGTCTGCGCGTCTGCGCGTCTGCGCGTCTGCGCGTCTGCGCGTCTGCGCGTCTGCGCGTCTGCGCGTCTGCGCGTCTGCGCGTCTGCGCGTCTGCGCGTCTGCGCGTCTGCGCGTCTGCGCGTCTGCGCGTCTGCGCGTCTGCGCGTCTGCGCGTCTGCGCGTCTGCGCGTCTGCGCGTCTGCGCGTCTGCGTGTCTGCGTGTCTGCGTGTCTGCGTGTCTGCGTGTCTGCGTGTCTGCTTGTCTGCGTGTCTGCGTGTCTGCGTGTCTGAGTGTCTGCGTGACTGCGTGTCTGCGTGTCTGCGTGTCTGCGTGTCTGCGTGTCTGCGTGTCTGCGTGTCTGCGTGTCTGCGTGTCTGCGTGTCTGCGTGTCTGCGTGTCTGCGTGTCTGCGTGTCTGCGTGTCTGCGTGTCTGCGTGTCTGCGTGTCTGCGTGTCTGCGTGTCTGCGTGTCTGCGTGTCTGCGTGTCTGCGTGTCTGCTTGTCTGCGTGTCTGCGTGTCTGCGTGTCTGAGTGTCTGCGTGACTGCGTGTCTGCGTGTCTGCGTGTCTGCGTGTCTGCGTGTCTGCGTGTCTGCGTGTCTGCGTGTCTGCGTGTCTGCGTGTCTGCGTGTCTGCGTGTCTGCGTGTCTGCTGTCTGCGTGTCTGCGTGTTGCGTGTCTGCGTGTCTGCGTGTCTGCGTGTCTGCGTGTCTGCGTGTCTGCGTGTCTGCGTGTCTGCGTGTCTGCGTGTCTGCGTGTCTGCATGTCTGCGCGTGTGCGTGTGTGCGTGTGTGCGTGTGTGCGTGTGTGCGTGTGTGCGTGTGTGCGTGTGTGCGTGTGTGCGTGTGTGCGTGTGTGCGTGTGTGCGTGAGTGCCTGAGTGCGTGTGTGCGTGTGTGCGTGCGTGCGTTGCGTGCGTGCGTGCGTGCGTGCGTGTGTGCGTGTGTTCGTGTGTGCGTGCGTGCGTGCGTGCATGCGTGCGTGCGCGCGTGCGCGTGCGCGTGCACGCGAGCGCGAGAGCGAGAGCGATAGTGAGAGTGAATGTGAGTGTGAATGTGAGTGTGTGTGCATGTGTGCGCTTGTGCGTGTGGGCGTGTGTGCGGGTGTATGCGTGCGAGTGCGAGTGCATGTGTGTGTGTGTGTGTGTTTGTGCGCGTGTGTGTGTGCGTGACAGAGTGGGGAGGGGCGTGTGCGTGTGTTTGTGTATTATATATATATATATATATATATATATATATATATAATACAAAATAAATAAAGTGTAACTAACCTAGTACTTCATAATACTCTTACAATTTAAAGTACTAAAACTCATACAGCTTCTTATTCCCTATTTTCGCGTGAATGCAAACGTCGCTAAAGCAAAATGCGCTACCGCGTTACGTCCTCGATCTTTCACATAGTAGCTAATTCAGTAACAATCAGAACCGTATGAATACGAAAATACTTATACTTATAAACTACAGTATACAACACGTTAGGCATATCAGTGGCCTATCCTTCTTAAGATATACTAAAAAAAAGTCTGCTGACTCCACGTCGCAATCGACTTTCATTAGTACGTTAGAATATATTGCTTGACATAATACGTATTAAGCTTAATACTTCAAAATGATCTAAAAAAGATAAAGGAAAAGGTCACGTATTTCATTCTCTCCCCAAGGGGAGGGCGCTTTGCTTGAACTTTCTAAGCTCCTTCAGCCACAATCATGAATTCACAACATACATGCATCAAGTATGTATACATGGTGGGATTAAGGATAGGTGCGGCCAGGATGAGATCCGAAGGAACAAAGTTAGGATTCTGAGGGGGAAGATACTACCCCAGCATTCGCCTAAGCATCCGTACATGGTATGCGTATACGCAGTGACCATGCCCACATATGTGTATGATGAAAAACCCTGAAAACTCCTCATACAGGGTACACTGTAACGGAAATCGAACACATTACTTCCCGCATGCTAAACAGATCGCGTAGCCACAATTCAGTAGTATAAAAACACAAATCCGTAATCTTATTGATTATAAATTCTAGGTTTTATGTTTTCACTTGATAAGATTACTTGTACTGCTAAAGTGTTAAATAACATTTACTTCAACATAATTTGATTTTTTAGTGCAACAAGAACATATACACAAATAATTTACGTATACTATTGTATACGTAGTTGGGTATAGTTTTGCTAATACTTTTTAAACACTTTAAATAAATGCGCTATACCTGACCAATTTTAATTAAATAATACAAATTAAGCACTAGGGCGAATATGGACGTAACAATCGTCCAGATCTTGTAGGTTTCTATAATCAAAATTTTAATATCCGAATTAGTGGATATTAATACGTAGATAACAGGAAGACTGCACTTTTGTCAGTGTAGTTGTTGTCAAAAAAATTATATTGCGCGTTCCCAATTTACGCAGTATTCAAACACGCTAACCACCTTATTATGATTATTACCCTTTTTGATAAATTTAAACTCATGACATAATATTAAATGTTTGGTATAAGTTTAGATAAGATAAAAGACAAATTGTACAAGAGTGTCATATGAATCAAATTAAACTAACATATAACATCGCTATTCATTCTTAGACATATAAATCATGGACAAAGAATTAGATAGAAATTAACTTTAGCGTTTGTATCTCTTATCGTTAGTTGGCATTATATCGATTCATTTTGTTTTATAAACTGTCAAGTTCAAGTTTCTAAGTAAAAACTATCTACATAATATTAATAACATAAATATGAATTTAAGATCATGCCAATTCAAATTTGACTATTATGTACCAAGCACGGGAATATAACAGTCTAGAAGAAAGGAATAATCCCAAATGTACATATATATATATATATATATATATATATATATATATATATATATATATATATATATATATATATATATATATATATATATATATATATATATATATATATATATATATATACCGTGTAAATCAAATAGATGCCACCCTGTGAGCTTTGAACGGGTCGTTAGATTTTATATTAGTGCCAGGATTTTTTACAAAATAAAAACAAAATGGGCGACTTCCGGTTTCATCGGAAATGACGCAAAAGCTGAAAATTTAAATGGAACACCCTGTACATTTTTAGATATTTCGATTCTACGGATTCAAATACATACAGCTCATCTGTCAAATGTCAACTCAGGCGCCATTTTAATTTTATTTAAAAAATTTTTTTTTAATTTTAGGTCATTATGACGTCATCCATTGACGTACAATTACCCCCACAATATTATTTTTCCTAATAATTAGTTTTTGTGAAGTTTGTTAACGATCTGATTTAAAAATTACGGTTTTTTAACTAAAACTCACTGTTCCCAATAGAAACAAACATACATGGGCCACCCTGTATATTAAATAGCTCTTACAAGTACTAGTAAAACGATATGCATAGTAATTTCCTCAGTTACTAAATAAAGCAGTAATTTGTACTTTTCTAATTTTTATTAACACAACATGCTCCTGAAGTCGACTCTGTCAAAGTCAAATGGCGTTTGAATTGACATTTGGAGCCGTAGAATCCAAACATGTAAAAATATACTGGTTGTTCCATTTAAATTTTCAGCTTTTGTATCATTTACGATGAAACTGGAAGTCGGTCATATTTTTATGTAAAAAAATCCCAAACTGGCTCTATGAACAAAGTCTAAGGACCCGTATATATATATATATATATACCAGGTGTATATCGAATATATATATATATATATATATATATATATATATATATATATATATATATATATGTATATATATATATTCGTCTCATGTGGCAAGTCGTTTGGTTTCTCGCACAATTAGAGGATTGATTCTAGAAGTAAATCTATTTCCAATATGCAGCTAGGAAACTAAATAGTTATATATTGTGTGCACGATGGTACTAAGAATCTGCTAACAACTATATCTATCTGCAGCCTATATGAAGATTTATGTTATTTCTACGATCAACAAATCATCCAACCTCAACCTACGAAAACATCACACAGAAGGCAACTGGCTACTATAGTTAAGTCAGCCTGTGTTGGTTAGCAATAAACTCATCTAATGAGCTTACCGATTACCATGTCATCGTGTCGCCCAATATTCTGCGCCTTCATACTTCGTTCATCTCAACCTGTATACATTTTCACGATGGCAATTAAAGCAAACAATTGAGTATTATTACAAAGAAAATTCAACTGTTTAGCATCAATCTTTAATACTGGAAACTTAGATAGGAACCGTTATTTACACGAATGAACATAATGTATACTGGACTATTGTTACTTTTGGTCATTACATTACAACAATTAAGATAGATTCTTCAATCTAGCTTTTTAATTTTTTGATATCAATATTGACGAAAAAGGTCCAGTTAGAATTATCAGTTTGATACTTCACGCAAATTGTTGTTATAGTGTAGGAATCAAATACGTACATTCACAAACATCAGTTTGCTTGGGTCAAATCCAATTTATAGGTACAAATAAGAACAGTTTACATGAGGGTTCATACTATCTGCTTAAAAATACCTCAAATATAAAAAATACGAAACGAAATGGCCACTCTGGCAAAGTTAAATATCTGGCATAGAACACCACACGACCTTCGAACCTACAAAATGGAAATTAAAAGAAAGGAAATAACTGTAATACAATATTTTAGGATAAATATGCAACCTCTTTCATAATAAGTTAATTACGAAAATAGACAACATTCTAAAAACAAAAACAATAATCTATATCAAACAGACGTTTAAAACTTCATGTCAGACTTAAACAATTAAAAGAAATGAAATAATTTTAGTTATAATTTTTTACCTTCCAACCTACATATACATATGTAGGTATAGAAGGTTATGCAATCGACTTTTTTTCACTATCGCTAAATCGGCTTATTAGCTCATTTTCCAATGTTTGACTAAGTTGTGTGTGTGTGCGTGGGTGTGTGTACCTTAGTGCGTGCGTGTGTGTGTGTGTGTGTGTGTGTTGTGTGTGTGTTGTGTGTGTGTGTGTGTGTGTGTGTGTGTGTATGTGTGTGTGTGTGTGTGTGTGTGTGTGTGTGTGTGTGTGTGTGTGTGTGTGTGTGTGTGTGTGTCTGTGTGTGCGCGCGCACTGTAACGGAAGCTTTAAAAAATCCAAAATTTCGCGCTAAAGTATACGAGATTAGATACTTATATATTATTTTTATGGATACAGAAATGGTTATTGTTTATTTGTGTTTGAATGTAATTAATATTAAGATGAGAAGCTTGAGTTTATTTCAATTTGAAAACATTTGCGGCATTTGCATGTGTATTGATGTGTTGGAATGGATGAGACGCTGTCAAAGTAACTGACAGTTTCTTATTAGAGTGGGTTGATAGTTGTCGATCGATTGATGCCGCAGCATAAGTGACATTGTATAGTCACGCGGCCCTATAAAGTGTGTAAATCACAAATACGAATTAATTAGCGGTATAATAGGGAAGAAGTAGAAAATTACCTTCCTTATTAAAGTAATAAAAAGTGCAAGTCTTGGCAAGTTGGTGATAATACAAAGGATTGCACCATAATTTGAGATTCTAATTCAATGTGACGTAATAAGTGAAGATAACGCGTGTGTATGTATCAGAACGATAACCAATTGTGCTTAAATAGTGAACAATAAATATAATAGACAGTAATCGATCCAAATTGATAAATCAAAGTATAAAGAATAATAACTCAAAGTGTTAATCATCAGCAATACGATTGGATATTGCAGTTTGCAGCGCAAACTGTTTGTCGTTGAAATTAGTAATTAAGTAAAACCTGGGACAGTATAAATACATCAAGCAGTTATTTAGAAAAAAATCATTAAATTGTGGAAAGAAAGTTAGAAGCGTCCACTATAACAAAGAGATAAGGGGAACAAAAGAAGCGGTTCCCAATTGGCGGGAAGGTTACATCATCGGAGGAGCAGTCACACAACCTAGTTGAGGCGTCAAAGGAACGCATTACATCATCAGTTTTTCAACGAAAATAACAGTAAGAGCACTTTTTATTTGTGTGAATAAATAAAACGTTATTGTGTTTGATACGTTTAATTCTGATAAAGATTTTATTTGTTATATCTTAGTTTTAAGAAGGTTATTTTTAGATTATGGGTTTA
The DNA here is from genome assembly GCA_036346205.1 of Vesta saturnalis. Taxonomy (NCBI): domain Eukaryota; kingdom Metazoa; phylum Arthropoda; class Insecta; order Coleoptera; family Lampyridae; genus Vesta; species Vesta saturnalis. The sequence continues at coordinate 1,511,082 of JARFJB010000690.1, read as the reverse complement.
ATTTTTGTATATATGTTTCTAAACAACGTATTGATGCATTGTCGTTCAGATTTGTAATTTAATTAAATGAGTATAACGTTTGATTTACGCTTATTGCTAAAGATTATTAATATTGAAAACTTATACAAATATTGAATGTATAAATGCAAAAAGAGGTCAACTCAAAAGGAATCCAGATAAATAAATAAATCGAAATGAGCATAACTTTGGTCAATGATAACAGCGATCATTTCTTTATTTTAACTTTGAGCTAGCTGTCGCAACCAATTAAGAAAGGAATTCGCAAACGTAAAATTCATTTATGCAAACTGAAATTAAATAGCAAGCGAAGTAAAATTTAACTAGTAAATGACATAAAAGTTCAAATAAAACGTAATAAAAAATAATCATTTTAAGTTTCACAATAACAATATTACATTTGTTTCAATAATGTTTAAATTATAAAAAAGTTTAAAAGAACTCAAATCTTATTCTTTGAAGCGGGTTAATACCAAAAAAAGTAATATCCAAGGGTATCACGCCCGTTACAAATTGGCGCCAAAGGTGGTGGGCACGATCGATTGACCGATAAAAAGATAAAGAAGTCTGATAGGTTGCTATAGTAAATAAAGAATTAATTAATTACCAGTGACGTATCAAAGATTATGAATTTGAAAAAAAAATGTTTTTTGTCGATTAATTTAGTTTTATATTCGAAATCTTTTTTAGAAATTATTAATTACCAGTGGCGTAGTTGAATTTTTATCTTATATAGGAGATTACAAAGGTAGGTTTATATTTATCGGTTTATGGAATTAAGGTCAGGTTAAAAAAGCCAGGTAGGAAATTATTGGAGATAACTAAAACCAAGAAGATGGCAAGCACAAAGGGAAGCGAACATTTCATTTTCAGCCACGAAAGCCAAGATATAATCAACATTTCAGAAGACGATAAATCACCAGAAACAGACATGTTGACAATAGCGGGAGTACTAATTCAACAGAAAACAGAAGAATGAATGATGATGAAAATGATGAGTGTATTATTGAAAGGACAAAAGAAAATGGAGCAAGGATGAAAGAAACACAGAGAGCCAAGGAAAGCTAGAAGCCAAAATGGAAGAAGGCCAAGAGAAGAAAAAAGAATAGAAGCAAGTCAAAAAGCTAGTCAAGAAGAAATGAGACGTCAAGTAGAACGGATGGAAGAAAATTTAAGCAAAAGCAACTATGAAATAATGACGAAGTGTAAGGAAGAAATCAAAAAACAGAAAGACGACACCGAGCAGAAATTTTACATACAGAATATAAAAACACAAATGGAAGATAGAGATGAGTATGCTAAAGCTCAAATACGCCGCACAATAGGCGAGATAGGATGTAAAATAGAAGAAAGTGAAGAAAAAGTATTAGAAGTGGAACAAAAGATTATTAAGGAAGCTATCATCACTTTGGAAGAAACATTGTATGAAAAAGAACAAACTGTAGGAAAAGAAAAGACCACAGAAGTATACAGATCAGAACGCTGGGCACTATAACGACTAAAAAAGTTTGATGGAAATATAAGGACCATCCACACAATCAATTTTATAGAGGGATTAGAAAACTACTTAAACCAAGTAGAAACAAATGAAGGAGGAAAAATTAGAGCAGCAATGGACTTATTAGAAGGCAACGCCAAAGTATAGGCAGAATTACATCAATTTGATTGGGCAGGTTTTGCTTAATTCCAAAAAGATTTTATAAAACAATTTTGATCGAAATCGGTACAAGAAAAAATTAAATTGAGATTAGCTACACCACGATTATACAAACCAAGACAAGGAAAATATGTAGACCACGTTTGGCTTGGGGTTAGCTAGACGATATATTTACAGACACCAATCGAAGAAGACCACTTAGTGGAAACATTAGTCAGACATTTTTCCAGAGATGTGGAGAATACTTTAATTGGATCATGAACAAAGACCATTGATCAACTAACGAATATTTTGGAAAGGATACAATAGGCAAATTACGTAGGTAGATCTACAGTATCTTACATCCGTAGAAACGATTACAATTCTTTATTTGAACTTTGAGCAAGCCATCGCAACCAATTAAGAAAGGAATACGCAAACGTAAATCTTAAAATTCATTTACGCAAACTAAAATTAAATAGCAAGCGAAGTAAGATTTAACTAGCAAATGATATCTATATAAATTGAACCCATTCAGTTTTAATAAAACGTAATAAAAAATATTTATTTTAAGTTTCATAATAACAATATTAAACTTGATTCAATAATGTTGAAATTATAAAAAAGTTTAAAAGAACTCAAATCTTATTCTTTGGAGCGGGTTAAACCAACAAAAGTAATATCCAAGGGTATTACGTCCGTTGCAGCACGTGTGCAAGTATGTGGGTGTGTGCGTGTGTGCGTATGTGTGTGTGCGTGTGTGCGTGTGTGCGTGTGTGCGTGTGTGCGTGTGTGTGCGTGCATGTGTGTATCCATTAATCATCTTCTACGCAATTTTGTAATACGTCGCGTAATTTAGTGCCAAAAAAATTCGTACGGTAGAATTTGTGGTGGTTAAAATTTTTGGATAACGATAAGAAAAAGTGTAGACATAGTTTTTAAAGAAAGTTTATATTAAACGTCAGTTTTGCATAGATTATTGTTTTTATTTTTATAATGTTTCTTGTTTTCGTAATGAACTTATTATAAAAGAGGTTGCATAATTATCCTAAAATAATCTTATTAAAATTATTTCATTTCTTTTAATTGGAAGGTAAAAATCTATAATTATGAATGGAAATATTGTAAATTTGAAAAACTAAATTAAGTTTTTGTTATGAACTAATAAGTTCAAAAGTAAATATGTAATTAAAAATTTAGTCAAGTTGCTTTGGTATGTGTGAATCCTTGCGGTATAGCAGGGTCAGATTCCATTATAGTTATTAATGATACTAGTTCGATATGAACGTCATAAGGAAACGCGTGTAAAGTTAAACCACGAAGCGTTAGCCGAGTGGTTTATTTACACAAGTTTCATTACGAAGTTCATATCGAACGTGTATCATTCAAAATTTAATCTACGCCAGTCCAAATAGATTTTCTTTGCATAGATTCGATTTGTTTACAATATCAGAAACGTTTTTGTAAATAAAAATTCAAAATTATTAAGTGACCATATTAGTCGATATAGCAACCGCGCTTGTCGATTGTTGCAATTTTTACTTTGACAACGTCATTATTTGCGTTCAATTTTGTGTTTTACATGAGTTTCCTGCACTGATGGACTGAATTTAACAAATTGTACAGACTTTATAATTAATGTTTATAATAAATAAATGTTGGTAAAGATTTTATAATAAAGTAAAAGTTGTAACTAACTTTCTTTTTGCCTGTTTTTTATTTTAAAATTTGCGTGTTATTATGACTTCATAATGGCACTGGGTGCTATTATGAAGGCCATAATGACACCCAAATGAAGATGATAAATATGTCATAATGACACTGGCGTAGATTAATATAGTTATTTGATTGTAATCTGATTATGTTTAGAATTTACATCAGTTCTACATACATAAAGGCAAAATTTACATTGATTGGGGCTTGCATCTCGATGGCGCAGATGGTTAGCGCTGTACTTTAGCAAAGTACAAGTCGTAGGTTCAAATCCTACTCGAAGTAAACTTTTTATTTGGAAAACTAAATATTTACTAATTCCAGTTAATCTGTTTTGATAGTTCCCTATTAAACTAAGTGAGTGGTCCATTCACAATTAACGTCATTAAACTATTGGATGTGAAATGTTGAGATCATTATTGTTAATTTTATTGTTATAATTAATTAATATATTAATATTGTCTTGTAGTGTCTTCTAAGATTTTGTTTTTGTACTTCTCTGTACTACACAATTTTAAGCAAACTTTTTATGCTCGTGGTACTGAATTAATCTTTTATTTGAAGCTCCTGTGATCTATGTTTAGTCCAGTTGATAATACTGATAGTAATTCTGATTTACATCTTGGCTAAAGCTACGGGATTATTGATATTGACCGTTAAGGATAGTGGCACGCCCCTGTGTCCACGTCAAGTCGTCGCAATCGAACCTTTGCCAAGTTCATATCGATTGCAGTGCCAGATATTTTCTCCCGTTACAGTCTCCTTTGAGGAAAACGTGGTTTATAAATTCTTGCATCAAGTTTTGCACTTTGCAAGCCAATCTGAATATAGGTTAACCACCATTCTTTTTGATAAGACCCGAAACGGCTATTTTAACACTAAAAGTTCGGATGCGGTCGAATTGACCCATCTCAATTTTAATTCGCTTCAAACTTTTTTTATATCGTTCCAATTTTAATAAACTTTTATTACTTTTCCTAAACGTGACTTAATATATAATTTCCTAGGAATTTTTGTTTACGTTGCGTATGTAATTGCTTTGCTCATCATAATTACCTTTAAGTACGGTAGCGGTCATTATGACCGCACAACTATTTTCTAATCTGCATGCTTTAGAAAAATTTCTAAACATTCATATTAACCGCTAATTATCATACCAAGGAGTGAAATAGTTTCCAATAATGATAGTTTCAATAACTACCCACTTCCGAGAACTTTTGAAAAAATAGTAAGTATACATACTCATACACATTAAATCAACAACTTTTAGTTAGGTACTGATAATAGTGTAGTGTTATCAGAGGAAGGTACATCCTACGTTTTGGAACATGCATTGCCGAGCACCAGTAGTGATGGTGACGAAGATAAGCATTTATCCAGTATTCCAGACATACACACAGACACACACACACACACACACACACGCACAAGCACACGCACACGCACACGCACACGCACACGCACACGCACACGCACACGCACACGCACACGCACACGCACACGCACACGCACACGCACACGCACACGCACACGCGCACACGCACACACGCACACACGCACACACGCACACACGCACACACGCACACCGCACACGCAACACGCACACACGCACACGACACACGACACGACACACGCACACACGCACACACGCACACACCCACACGCCCACACGCACACACGCACACACGCACGCACGCACACACACACACACACACATGGCACAATGGCCACTATTGTTGAAACTTGGCCAAAACTTCTAAATGAGCTAATGAGGCGATGTAGCCATAGTGAAAAAAAGTCGATTGCATAACCTTCTATACCTACACATGTACATGTAGGTTGGAAGTTAAAAATGTGCCAATAGATCAAAAGACAATTGCAAAATCTGTAAAAAAAGTATTATGTTGGAAATGCGTTGGCATTATAACTAACTAAGTTATATATTCAGGGTGTATTTAATTACTCATTGTGCGTTAGTATCTTCAAAATAAAAAAATGTCAGAGTTTGGGTTTATTATTTTGCCTTTGCGCGAATTTTGAAATTAGGTTTTTATGAACAATAGCACACTAATTATGGATACGCACCTTCTATTTTTACCTCGATCGGGTAAACTTTACTGGGTCAACGCTCAAAGTTAACTAAATTTTTAATGGAAAACTTATGGCAGTACGGGTGTCGCTAAAAAAACCGTTTTGTGTAGATTTCAACTATATATGTCAATCGGCTCAATATATGTCCCTGATTACATGAACATATGTAAATAATACGGTGGGCCTTCCAAGGTCAATGGTCATGATCAACCAAATTTTTTTATGGACATCGTATAGCAACATGGGCATATTTGGAAAGCAATATTGGATGTTCAATCGGCACAAAATGAGGTCAAAGTAACTAAAGATCTAACTTGACATCTATCTAACGACATGATTTCGTAAAAGCTATTGCATAGTTGGCTTACTACAGTTGTTATTAGTGATATTAATTACGGAGGGTGTGTGGATAGTGCGAGGAGAAGGGGTTGCAGCTTCTCGTCTTGATGTGACGTCAACTCTCATCACCTCTACTGGGGGAGTACAGACACAAGTGGGTACTTTTTAGATTTTCTATTGTTAAAAGAACTAGAGATACCTAACCAGGGCAATGAGGCTACTTTTGGAACTAGTAATAGGAGGGAAGTCCTGGGCATAACCTTCTCCTCCTCCTTTTTGGCAAGCAGATTGGTGAGATGGAGGCTTTCAGATGAGCCCTCACTATTAGACACTAGGCAGGTAGGTCTGCATTAGCATAAAGGTGGAGAAGCAGACAGAACATTCATATCCAGATACTCGCAAAGCAGATTGGGTATTGCACGAGCAGTTATTGAAACACAACACCGAAGGAGTCTGCAGGAGAGTTGTTGACGAAGTTGATCTACAACGACTTGCCTCACACCTCACTAATGCTGTACTCATCTCTTTTGGGTGAATCTGTCGATTTAAGTGGGTTAAAACAAATATTGACGCTTCCTAGTGGAGTATCGAGCTAGAAAGGGACAGGAAAGCTACCAGGAGAGCTTTCAACAGAACCAGGCGCACTAGGTGTTGAGATCAACATAGAATGTTCCTCACTGAGTACAGAAAGGCTGGAAAACTTTCTGTGAGGGTATTCAGGAGCTTCCTACAGCCTCTTGCTTACGGAATATTATCTCTAAAAAGAAGAATAAACCGCATCGGCTCAACTAGAGAGACTTTGTGGTTCTTGATGCGAACCCACTTCCCTGGTTCTGTTGGGCAGATTTATTTATTTATTGAAATGAAATGAAATTATACAAAGGTTTACAGAGCATATGTGATCCAAAACAAACCTTATTAACATAAACGTAATTCTAATTTAGTATTAACATTATAATTTTCCGATAATAATCAAACAATACGAATGTTATTCTTAAAATAAATGTAAGTGCAGTAAACGAAAGGACATAAAAAAAAGACAAAAAAAAAGATAGAACATTAAAATATATATAATGAATGCAATGAAATGTATGTAAATAAATTGAACGCTGTTAAGCATTTATTTTTAAATGTTGGCAAATTGTCTATGAATGGGGCTAAGGTCTTGTTAAATTCATTAAATCAGTGCAGACTCCGAATGAAGTAGGAATTTTCATGATGCACGGTATTCGTTTTTGGTAGATGAAATAATAAGTTTTTTTTATTTCTAAGGAACCGTGCTGGTATATTAAATGATATATAATTTATTACGTTTGGGATACTAATTACATTATTTAAAATTTTGTATAAATATGGTAATGATGTTAAATTAAATCCGTCTTCAATTGATATTATTTTAAACGTCTGCCTTAAAATGTTTGTTGAATGATATTTTGGACAGCGGCTTGTTATACGTTTAGTGTAGGTACCGTACAAATTTATTTTGCACAATTTCAATGCTGTTTTTATGTTTCTGACTGTACGGAAACCATATGATCGCTCCATATTCTAATTTACCCCTTACGAGTGTAAAAAATAAATTTTTTATTACATCAGTGTCATCAAGTAGTCTTGTATGACGAATAATAAATCCCAATAATTTATTTGCACTATTAATGACCATATTTAAGTGCATTTTATATGTCAGCTATGTATTTATTGCAATCCTTAAATCCATGATCTCTCTTGATGATTTTACTGATGTATTAATCGTGTATGCAAATTTATTGTGTTTGTTGTCTTGTAAATACCATAAATTTACATTTATCAATGTTAAGTTCAAACATATTTATTTTGCACCATTTATATATACCATTCAGGTCTTCTTGAAGTTTAAAACAGTCATCAGGGATTCTTATAGTTTTATACAGTTTCACGTCATCTGCATATAGTAAGCATTTTAATATTTGATACGCTGTGGAAGGTCATTTGTAGCGATTAGGAATAATAACGGATCCAAATTGCTTCCTTGGGAAATACCGGAATTACGATAATATGCTTCAGATCTAAAGTTTTTATATTGTACATAATACCGACGGCTTCTAATATACGGATTAAAGAACATTACGGTATTTTTAGAGAATCCATAATTTTGTAGTTTTCTTATCAAGATATCATGATTAACGTTATCAAATGCTTTCTTGAAGTCTACGGCATCTACTCTGGAATTTACATCCAATTGTTGGGATATGTCAGTTGTGAATAGTAGTAGATTTGTGACTGTTGATCGGTGTGGGACAAATCCATGTTGATTTTCTGATATGTACTGCTTGAGATGTTGGAAAGTTATTTTATGAATAATATGTTCGAATACTTTAGATGCTGAGTTAATCAGTGATATTGGTTTATAATTTGTCATATCATCTACGTTACCAGATTTTATGTATTGGAGGAGTATCGTACTACAACCCTTCAGTAGATACAGAGGTAGACTACCGGGTCCACAAGACCGTTTAGGTTTCAGATTTTTTTTCGCATCTTTTACTTCTTCGCATGTAATTTCATTAAGGTAAAAGGCATGTAGGTTTGTAACTTCCTCATACACTGGGTCACCTTGTATATGGTTGTTTACTGGAATATGTTGTAAGTGACTTATACATATAGGCATGGTAGGTAACATTAATTTTAATTTTTAGTTGTTTTCTTATTTCCTTGAATTTTTCAATGTAGTAATTGGAGTATTTTCTTACGGGCTGTTTTATTTTTTAATTTTAATAGTTGGATAATACCTTTATTAAACCATTCAGGGTATTTTGATTTTTCAATTTTCTTTACCTTGGGTACATTTGCGTAGATAGCTTTGTTTAATATTTCATAGTAGTAATTCACAGCTTCTTCAATATTGGTTATTGAGTATAATTTAGTTCAGTCTGTTCTACTCGGTGTAAGATACAAATTGTAAAAGTTTGCCTTTTTGAAATTTAAATAGGATCTTTCAACATTTTGTGTTTTTATAAAACTCGGGAGTCTAATAATTGACAGGGTGATGATTATACTCTGGTAACAAAGGTGCGCTAACACGTTTTAATTCAGCCGGTATACTAGTTAGTACTAAATCTAAAAGTTTATCGTGTATGTTTTTTACTGTATTATATTGTTTAACGTTCAACAATGCTGCAAAGTTAGATAATCTCCTGGCCTTGTTAGATCCAATACTCAAATCATAATTTATATTATTTATCTCGTTTAGATTAAAATCACCAATGATGAAGATGATCAGAGTGTAGTGTTTTTATGTCCGATTAACACAGTCTAAATAAATCATCATAATCTTCATATGCAGCAGGCGGACAAAGGTAAACAACTGTAACATACAAACTTGTTGTGTTATCCGTGATTATTTCTATTTGTACTACTTCAAATCTCGCAGCTGGTACCGAACGCGTATTGCCTATTTGAAAATTATTCTTACATGCAATTAAAACTCCCCCGCCTCTAACCTTTCCTGTTATATTTTCGTCTCTATCACATCTAAATACATTATAATTATTATCAAAAATTTCACTATCGTATATGCCATTATTCATCCATGGTTCTGTTAAAACAATAACATCATAATCAATCGTTAGTAATGATTGTCGAAGCTCGTGCGTTTTTGATTTTAACCCCCTCACATTTTGATAGTCCACATAAGTGTATTTTTTACAATAGTACGGTTAATTGTGAGTAAAGTATATTGCTTATCATAACTTAATGGTTACAAATTTAGATGCAGGACAATAGGAGGCCTCCATTTTCCCGTCCTATCAACAAATTTGATTACGGTGTGAGTGGACGTATATTCACACCAAATAGGGTCCGTTGGGCCATATGTTATCAGAAGCCGAACAAATCGGCCGGGGGAGACGGAATTATACCAATTATCCTAATTAAAGGAGTCGAAACTAACACGCCCATAATTTTTAGAGGCGTTATATCCTCAAAGGCTGGAGGAAAGTAGAAGTGATGTTTATTCCTAAGGCAAGTAAGAGTCATGTGTATCAACCCAAGAGCTAGCACCGTATCAGCTTATCGTCCTTCATCCGTAAAACGATGGAGAGGGTAGCGGGGTTACACATGAGGAAAAAGTTAATTAAGAAGAAGCCCCTTCACATGAATTAAATGCATACCATAAGTCGTTCTACTGAGTCCACCCTTCACTGTACAGTCTCCAACATGGACAAAAATTATGTTGGATAAAGAAACAGCCCTAGTTTGCTTTATATACCCTTCACTGCATAGTCTCCAAGATTAATAAAAATTATGTTGGTTAAAGAAATGGTCCTAGTTTGCTTTATGGATATTGGAAGGGCATTCAACTGTCATTCACTGGCAAATCCACCTGAATTAAATCTAGTTTAAACTTCATTAGAGTGAGAAGTAATTGATCGTCCTTGCACAATTTGGCCACTGTGCATCTGCAAAAACTCTTGATTTTCAAGTTGCACACATAATTGTAGAGCGATTTCAGTACTGTAGCGCCAGATAGATCAGTATAAAAGGCAATAAGTTCAATGACTTCTTTTATAAAGTGGTAATCAAAAAACAATGAAACATTTGCAATTTTAGACTGCAAATCAGCTATGTCTTTTCTTTGAGAGTACGTTTCTGACTCTATAACAACAGTACTTCTCCCAATGCTTTTAGAACTGCATAACATGAATTCACCGGTGCATTCTGCCACCTTGGACGCTCCGGCCACTGGTGTGTTCTGATTTCTGAAATAAATCGCAGCGAATAATAAGGTACTTACATTGCAATACGTCTATGCTTTTTTTAATTTCTGGGGCAGGTGGTGAAAAGTGGAAATTATTACGTTTAAACAAAGTGGGAAGATTTTCTTTACTCTTATACACCAAATGGCACGACCAAACTACAGAAAATCTATTGGGTTGACAGTCTGGTCTTCTGCTATCGATAAAGGATAGTAATCAATCAATCGGTATCAATGTCAACTTGCAGTAACAAATTTTCCCGCTTTTTCTTTAGATTCTCATCCTTTGGGAAGATAAAATTTTTATAACAATTCGAGTGGGTGTGGCACAATCTGGCACAAAGCACAAACCCCTATAAAGAATTATTAGAAGAGATTTTTAGTACTGCACCTCATTTTCTTACCTTACTTACTAAAATTAAATTATTATTATTACTTCGGATCGTAACGAGCATTTTACATATTCGGAAGTGCCAACCGCAAAACGTAGGACTTCGTTAAATTTGTAGACATTTTTAACGTATGAAAAAGTGAGTCGTATTGCACATGTTCTTAGTGGTCAACATATTCGACTGTAAAACTGGTTAGTCCTGCAATTCGGATTTCTCACTCGATTTTGACGTCACACTAATAAAGTATGTTGGTTGACTTTTGCTATATTCGGTTATTTTGATAAATTGCTGTTCCTTTTTTGGTAAAATTAAAAACAGTTGTTCCTCTGCCTAAATCATTTGTCAATTTTTTTCTATTAATTTCAATACTTGACTCTATTGGCTTAAATACAGTTAATATTGTATTTTTTCCTCCTTTGTGCAATCCCTAGAATTAAGAAGGTGGGATTAGGCAAAGTGTTTTCAGGAAGCGAGCAGGATAGAGACCTGCATTGTTATTGTACGGACTAGTCATTACGTTTACTGAATCGGTTTGACTTGTTTTTGAAACTACAGGATTATATTTCATGCGTCCAGTGCAATGACCTTCATTGTTAACTTCCTCTATAAAATAGGGAACACGACCTAAGACTTCTTCTAGGTGAACTCATATGATACAAAAAAAATTTATAGAAGACCTGGAGAATCTTCATCGCAAATTTCTAAAGTGTTCCTTCTAATTAAAATACTTATCTTTTTTTTGGTTTTTAATGGTGTATTTATATATTAATGTAATACAATCTAAAGGTTTGGACAACACTTACAGTTATCTTCGTCAGTAGTAATATTATTTATTAAAATTGTTAAAAATGTTGAAACAATTGTGTGATATTTGAACATTAAAACATAAACATAAGCCAGCTATTGATATAAAAGTTTCATAAACGTATAAAGCCAACTATGGAATATAATTTTAGTAAACAGTAACTAGATCATTTAAAAATTAAATATTGTTTAACCGTCTTGAAGATGACAAATCAGAACACCCTCTAACGGTCGAAGGCTAACGATGAAAAATGTCAATCAAATATTTCCATATTGTCAAATTGATTGTCATGATTTAAATTATTTAAGGCCTGGTCAGCTACCGCAGACTTCTTTGGTTGACCTAATCTACAAAATCTCATATGTTCTTCACGTCTTGTATCAAAGCTACGTTTTCTGGTTCCAATGTATACCTTTCCACATGAACAAGATAACTTATACACTGCGGAAGATGATAGTGGGTTTGAAACATCTTTAGGCGACCTTAAATGTTCTTTAATTTTCTTTGTAGGTTTAAAAACAGTTCTAATGCCATGTTTAATTAGGATTTTTTCAATTCTATCTGTAACATTAGCTATAAAAGGAAGAAACGCAGTATCAACATTAAGAACTGGTTTTTATTTAGGGTTATGTCTAGAAGGTGTAATAACGTTATTACTATCAATAAGTGAATATCCATCTTGTAAAGATTTTAATAAATATTTATATTCATCTTTCAAAAATTCAGGATCACAAGTTCGTATTGCTCGATCTACTAAAGATTTAATTACCCGAATTTTTTGACGTTGATGGGGGTTGGATAATTTATGAAGGTATCTATCGGTGTGCGTCGGCTTTCTGTAAACATTAAAAGATAGTGAATTATTATTTTTATTTTTAGGTATTAATATGTCATGAAATGGTAAACTTTCATTAGTTTCTTTTTCCATGGTAAACTGGATGCTAGGATGTATACCATTTATAAAAACCAAAAACTCATGTAGTGTCTCTTCTCCAGGCTTACAAATAACAAATGTCTCATCTAAATAACTATAGAAAACTGAAGGTTTTTTAGGTGTATTTTGTATTTTCAAATTTTCCCATGTAAAAATTAGCTATAACAGGACTAAGGGGATTATCCAATGCTTCACCGTCAATCTGTTCATAAAATTTACTTCCACTGAAAATAAGTTGTAGTAAGACTGCTGAAAAGAATGGTTATATCCTTTTGTAAAAACACTGACCATCCTCTTTAAAATTATTCATTTTTCCAACAAAGTCGGCAAAGTTTTAATATAATGGGGTGTTTTACCTATATGATGTTTAATGAATATGTAATATGTTTTGCAAGACTATATGTAGGAGAATCAAGTCCACTAACAATAGGCCTTAAAGGAATATTAGGTTTGTGGATTTTTGGTAAACCATATAGTTTTGGTGAAATAGCTTCAAAGTTAGTTAGTTTCAATTTTATTTCTCACATAAGAAAAAAACAATTTAAAAAAGTCACAATGGTACGTCTTAATTTTAAATTTAGCTTTTGGTATGTATAGGTTTTTTCCTAGACCTTACCAATTATATGTTAAATTACCACAGCACTATAATTTAACATAAGCAGTTGAAATTAAAAATAATTGATGTCATGTTTATAATTGTGAATAATTCTGTCAATTTCAAATTGAAGTTTTTCACAACTTTACACTTATATCATAACTTGATTAAATGTTGTTAGATTGGTTTTTTGGTTGACATGTTTCATCGTTAGCCTTCGACCGTTAGAAGGTGTTCTGATTTGTCATCTTCAAGACAGTTTAACCATATTTAATTTTTTAATGATCTAGTTACGTTTATCAAATTGTTATATTAATAGTAGGCTTATGTTTATGTTTTAATTTTCAAATTTCACAAAATTGTTTCAACAACTTTAAAATTTTAATAGATTATATTACTACTGACGAAGATAACTGTAAGTGTTATCAAAAAGTTTAGGTTGCATTACATTAATATACACATACACCATTTAAAACCCAAAAAAGATAAGTATTTCAATATGTGTAATAGTGGCGAAAGCCTAATTGTTTTATTCTGGTCTTTCACATAACTTTTACCACACTTTCCTTGTAATATTCTGTTATGAGCATTTTTTCCTTCCATTAAATATGTAATGTATGACTGAGTGCCTCAATGGACATGTATAGATTGTCATATTGTAAAGTATTGGCAAAATTGCATAAAAATATCTGCACATACTTTTTAAAACTTAACTGTATTTCGTAGCATTAACGTTCCTTCTTTTCTAATATATTCTTTACTTTCTTTACATTCTGACTGAAAAAATAGGTTATAAAGGTGATGCCTAACTAAAAAGATATTAATACTTAACTGCGCATTTTTGGGAACACCGTAAAGAATTATTATAGTGGCATCAAAATCTGGAAACAATCAAGGTACACTCACATACCTCACAATTAAAACTAATAACACCGAATACCTTGTAAAAGTAAAGTTATCATCATCAGCAGTCGACGACGGCGCACTAAAAAAATTTGTAATATATATCATTCGCGAGTCACGATCCGTTGCTTATCTGAAAAAGTAAAAGTTATGAAAGTCTAATGAGGTTTGAGTAGCCTAAGTATTCCTGACCATCATTATTCATTACAATTTGATTGTTTTTGAAGATCTCTAAACTTTCTTAGCAATTATGTTCGTAACAAGACCTATTGTGCATATCCACTTGATTCTTTGTATTGCTTAAAAGAGTTTGCATTCATACATTGATGTAGTGACTTTTTAAAAATTAATTTTCGAAAGGATTTTAGACAGGATACCATGTATATACTGAGAATTTTTTTTCGTCCTCGATTGCCGATGATGATAGCTTAGTTATTGAAACGCGTACGGTTTTATTAATTCAGTTCATCAAATTATTGATTACAATTTATCAAGTGGAAAGAAAGATGATTAAATACAAAATTGCAAACGAATCAATACATATTAGTTATGTTATTTGTTATCAATGGCTTGTGTTTAGTATCTGTTCTAAACAGCACTAACAATGTAATTCGTTTAATAAATAAAAATTTAAACAACTAAATTACTGGACTAATCTAAATAATCATAAATCAGTATATGTAAGGAAGTGATTACAGCAAACATATTATTTATTAGTTAATTAGTAACGGGTACATAAAATAATGTTAAGCTGTACAAAACATATAATAGATGCGAACTTTGTGCTATATGCATATTGCATAATGGAAATATTTCATAAAATTTGAATCCTAATTATCTAGTCATTATATTGAATTTATAGCAACGTTGCATAAATTAGTTATTCGTTTATAATTATTAGTAGTAATCACATATTATGTAAATGCAAAAACATGCTTTTATATTAATTTATTACTTATGCATATTCAGGGTGCAGTATATTGTCGCGTTAAAAATCTTTTTTTTTTTAATTGTAAAAAGACCAACCAAACTAGCTAAATAAAAATTAAATCATTAATTGTGTAATGTTTATACAATATACTATTATACTTTCTATAAGTATTAAAATGTGAATTATGACATTATTTAAAGAGAAAATGCGTACATTTCATAGAGTGAATTGAATGATTTTACTTACTGCTATTGATAGTCCTGTCTAATGACAATTTTTTTTAACAATTCAAGTAACTATGGCTATTTGTTTCAAGGTATTGGGTTTCAGTATGACTTTACAGTATACAGTGTATACTTCTCAGTCAATCAAAGTCAATCCTTTTTAGTGCATACAGCCAAAGGCGAACTTATCTTCTTGTCAGCAGTTGTCAACCCGGGGGTTCTCTCGAACTGCATTTTATCTGAAGTAACATATTTATTTATTTACATCATAAATTATATAGTATACAAAATCCCTAACTGATGCTATTTTAATTAACAGATATACAAGTATTAATTATAATAAAATACTTATCTTTTTTGGGATTTTTTAATGGTGTACTTTAAATTATACAATCTAAACGTTTCGATAACACTTACAGTTATCTTCGTCAGTAGTAATGTTTGTTAAAAAATTGTTAAAGATGTAGTAAACAATTTTGTCAAATTTGAAAAATTTGTATTAATTATAGTTAGCATAATTAAAAGTAAATGTAAACTTGGCGAATACGGTACAGTGCCACCAAGCTTAGAAACGACCCGGAAAATATGTCAACTAATTTCAATAACAAACACCAACAACCAATCAGCGGTTGTTATTTACTTAGTGTACACTCTTTGTAAAATACAAATTTAAAAAAATTCGTTTGTCAGTTCGCGCTTTTTAGTTTTCCTTAATTGTTGTTTGTGTGCATTTCATTTTGCTTCCAGTTTCATCTCTTGCCTACTAAATCGTCTTTTACATAAATATTCGTAAGTTAATACGTTCTCATTGTCACATAATTTATTAGCATTTATGTTATTAAATAAGTTTACAAGTGTATATTGTCTATTCTATGACAATTTAAGAAAGTCTAATTGTCTTTTGTGTATTTCAGATGTACTAAAACATGAGTTCGCGTGGAAAGGTGATTCAAACCAAAGTACGTAATATCATTCGCAAAGTCATCGAGTTTTTCGATCAACAAAAAAGAACTGGTTGTTGGAGTTTTCTTGTGTATAAACGTAAATGTTTGGATCGATTAAGTTCATTATCTATAACATTTACTTCGAAACTTGCTTTAATTAATCTTTGTTGACATTATATTTTCAATTTGAATTGCTTCGAAATGTCTGTATGTGTAACTTGCAAATTATATAAATATAATTATAAAAATTAATCTGGTTCCTGTAATAACACATATACTGGTAGTTAGGTAACCAATGTTACAAAACTGCATGTCACAGTTTCTTTTGTTTACAATTTTGAAAAGACCGCCGAATGAATTTCTTTGTACTTGTGCATATGAATTGTACATTGCAAACATACAGCGCCCTCGGTTACGCCTTCTCCGGCGGTTCTAAGATTGGTGTAACTATAAATACAATGTTCAAATACAATTACATTTAACATTTTTATAAATATGGCAACCACAAAATAATAATTTATTTAATATTACACTATTTACTGTCACTATTGTTCTAAAGAATATACAAACAACAACAATAATTTGATGTATGCTCCATTCTTATTTATGTTAGTACGATAATTACCTACCCGTAAGTGATAAATTCGTTTACATTCAATTAGGTACCTTTGAATAACTTTTTCATGTTCAGTTTAGAAAGTAGCAAACGTTAGAATATTATAAATTCCAGATTATACGAATTCCTTACCCTCATAGGCTAATTCGAAAATAATTTGAAAGGTGTACTACCAAATTAATACTACTGTAATGTATGTTGACGTAGGTACGTAACACAACACAAAAATGAATAAGCACTGATTACTGTTGTTTAGTTAATCCTCTTAAACCCACGCACCTTGAACTTCAATATACAATAGTACTTACAGAACATTCCATTCCTTAGGTACCAAACAATCTAAACCTTCTCTTAATTACATTGTGATCTTAATATATGATTCAACATTGCTTAAATATATAAAAAAATCATAAATATGCACATAAAAGCACAATGAACCTTCAATAAGTACTTTTTACAAAATAACACTTACATAAGCTTATAAGCATTAGCTTAAAAATCCGGAGGCTACTCATATAATGTCACTCTTATTTGTTTCATTTTAATAAGCAAAGAAGTTACTATTATATACCACTGTAAGAATAAAATATTAAATACAAACTGATATGAAAAATAAAACCAGTATGTAATACAGCAATATCCAAGACTTAAGGGAAGATTGGTTGAGAACTTCTGGTTTTATGTATTCTCTCCATTTGTTTTTACCAAACAGAAAAATGGCTTTGTGATTTCTTTGAATAGAAGTATCGTTACCCTTCCTTTTTTGAATTTTTTACACGTTCTACGTCCCATCTATTTTAAATTTCGTCGTTCGTCCAGCCTGCCCTCTGGTTGACAACTCTCAAAGGGGTTTATTTATGAAGCTGAAATTTTTAACAGTGTATATAGTTACGTCATGGGAAGAACTTTATTATTTTTGTTAAAATTTGAAAGGAGGCCCTGTATACAACACACCAAATTTTTTGGGTTTTTTAATTTATTATTCAGGAAATCCAGTAATAAAGTTTTGATATTTTGTGACAAGAAATAATACTACCAATTCTGGAGGACTCGATTTTATCACCACATTTTTTTTGTTTTTACATTTATTTTCGGATAATTGCATTAATTATTACACTAACTTTGGAGGTGTTTCTACCACTTCTTAATGGTCACTTACACCAACCAACCCTCATATTTAATTATTTTATTTCCGAACAAGTAAACCAATTTGGTGAAAATTGGACCAGGATTAATATTTTTGAACAAAAATTATCCTAAAAATTCTGGAAACGCTACTACCATTTCGATAAAAAGGTCCTATCAAATTAAGCATAATTTTTTTAGCACTTATTAAATTCATGTAAAATTTATTTCCTTTTTCTCTCTCATTTCTCGAAGATATAACCAATTTAGATCAGAAACCATTCTTATCATTATAATTAAGCATGAAAGAGGTCCCCGTATCTACTTGGCATAGAACCATTGCGCCTCTATCATATGCAGGTGAACGAAACGGAAACTTATGCAGCCAGTTTATTGTATAATTAATTTTATTTCTACAAAAAATTCTAAACATATTATAAGTATCATTAACTGATAAAATTATAAAAAACAGCAAAAATGAAACTTTTGCTACTACAGCTACCCTGTGTTATCGTTACATTCCATTCATAACAGGAGGGTATTTGTTACACAGTAAGCATTATACACAGTAGTATGACATAAATTACATGCATTCAATGTTTACTTCTGGTGCACCTTGCTTCTTTTAATTTGTGATTCTCGTCACTCGGTAACTAGTTGGTTACAGAGCTAAAATTAAAGCATTAAAAATGGTCACTGACATAGAAGAAACCAGTTGTTCTTTATTTGCCGGTATATAAAAAACCGTTAAGTAAGTAATGGGTACGTGCAAACACATGCTCTTGGTGCCATACTTGACGGAGCTCGTTTTCGTCAACATACG
The DNA here is from genome assembly GCA_036346205.1 of Vesta saturnalis. Classification (NCBI taxonomy): domain Eukaryota; kingdom Metazoa; phylum Arthropoda; class Insecta; order Coleoptera; family Lampyridae; genus Vesta; species Vesta saturnalis. The sequence goes on along the minus strand of JARFJB010000690.1, from coordinate 1,492,261 downwards.
AAATTTACATTTCATCCTAGAATCGACTGTAAGGTATCTGTAATTTGATTTACAATTAACTATAAATTTATTGAATACTTTTGATTTTGATATTGTTCCTGAATTATCTTCACACTGAACTCTTTGTTTCCTAGTTTACAGGTTGTTGAATCTCAAAACCGTTAGCAAAAAACAATCTTCTTTTTGGGCATTATGGTTCTAATTATATGTCGTATCCCTTGCGATCTATAGCGAAGGATGAATTGATGTCGTCGTTACTAGACTTATGCTGGTATACACCGTTCTAAAGCATATTCAAGATTTAGTAATCTTAGCTAGCAAAATCGGATTAGGATTTAGTGCACGGTATGGTTGGTGATTCCGATCAAGCAATCATTGGTTTATAGTTTGATTTGAGGTTAACTTTGAGTTTGTGAGCGTTTTCAACTGAAAAATGAAACGTGCTATTTAAAATAATTGTAACATGGAGAAATATTGAAAAAACCGTGAAGAAACGGGAACTAATTTTACGTCAGAAGAAAAAATGCATTGTTCAATTTAATTAGCTGTGGTTATGCCAAAAGACAGATCAAACATCTGTAGATCCGAGAATAAATGCTTGGGCAAAAATTGAGTATGAATACAACTCGTCTTCTCTTCAACCACTTACAGAAAAGTCGAATGCATAACACTAGTACATTATTATATGAAAATAAAAAAAAGGAATTACGAAGAGAAAAAGCTGAAGAGAAAAAACAAAGAGATTTAGCTGGATGTAGTGCAATGCCTGATATAAAGTGGGCTCCCATAGACGAAATTTTAGTTTCTATTATTAACCAAAAGATGGTCCATGGTCTATCCAATCCGTTCGACTCGGACAACAAAAATTATTGAAATATCAAATCATGATGTGTTTTTTCTTGAAAAAACGGCTTCGAACGATTTTATGTGTATTATTTGTAATTCATTTTCGTTAATTTTGCAATAAAAATCCTGTTGTGTTCAAAAGCATACCTATTGGTAAGAAAACTAAACCTTGATGTTGTGAGCTCTTTTTCTGGAAATTGGTGAGGTTTACACTCCGAGAATAAGAATACCTGTTATCAAGAAAATTCTTATAATATACTAAATTTTGTTGCTAAACAATAATAATGTCGTTGCATTTATCATTACCGCCCTGTAAATTGTTTTACGGGTAACATAACGTCAACCAAAATCCTAATAATTAGTGATATAAATAAAATAATTATACTCTTTTTTAATTCTATCTAATTGCAAAGGCATTTCAGGCTACCGCAACGTTCTATACTTTAAAATTCTTAAGCTTTTATAAATGTCTTTTACGCCAAAGTCAAATGTTATACATATATATATATATATATATATATATATATATATATATATATATATATATATATATATATATATATATGTATATATATATATATATATATATATATATATATATATATATATATATATATATTTTTTGTTAAACTTTTATAATAAAATTAATTATTTAGATAGCCTGGTATATTTAAATGATAATTTTAATTGACTTTCTTAGATAGTAAATATGATATTATCTATTAGGCATAAAAATTGTTTGTTATTAATTCTGTTAAGTGTCTATCTAGCTTGCAGTTGACATATGTGATACTAATTATTGTAATTTACGTTGTGTGACATTAACTTATTATGTCAGTTTTCTTTGTTTATAACTTATATAGCCTTGATAAAGTTACCAAAGGGTTGCGAAATATTGGGATTATAAAAAGATTTGTTCTTTTGTTTATAACGCCCTATTTAATTGACCGAATACCCGAGTAAGTTAATAAATTATCTATATATATATATATATATATATATATATATATATATATATATATATATATATATGTCACGATGGATGCGACTGAGCTTTATGAGAAAACTAGATATATTTATTGATTTTTGTTGCAGCGACATTGTGTAGATCCATTGAGGCTACACTTTTAAAATAATCTCAAATATACAGGGTGCTTCAAAAGAGTGGCATATGATAGTTATGTTTTTATAAATGAAATGCCCTATATTTTATCATATTTTTGAATTAATTATGAAAAATAATATAGATTTTCGTTAGAGTTCCCTATACCTAAAGACAGAGTGTTTTTGTTTATTTTGATTTTTCTTAAATTGCAAGGTTTTGGAAAAAATTTATTGTTACCAAACGGAACTAATTTTGTCAAAACTGGTTCAGGATCTCGAAAATAGGCTGTTTCTTTGATTTATATGGCAATTTAATTGCGAAAAATACTATACTGGGTGTTCAGATTTTCGTGTATTATTAATACATTCAAACTATAATATCTTCCGTAGCTCAAATGGAACATCCGGTATATTTTAGATCTGTCATGTGACCAATTCAATGATCTTCTAAAAAGTACTGTTATCCTATACCTAAACCTTCACGTTTCAAAGTTATTGAGGTAATTTCGAAATTCAAAGTGTTTTTTTGGGACTTACAGGACGAAAATGTTTTGACAAATAATGTTTGTCAATCATTTTTTGATAATTAGCAAAGATATTTCTTCTTTTGAGTGTATGTGTACACATAGTTCAATTAAAATATTACTTATGAAAATATGTATATTGTAATGACAAGAAACGATGCTACCAAGCTGAATTGTAATCTAGTGTGCTATAGTCAAAATGACAAATATTAGTTAGCAATATGTCAAATTGGGTATTAATTGTTTGCACTGTGTGGTGAATATCAAATAATTATTTTAAGTTAAAATTGTTTATTCGAATGTTATGGAACATTGGCTTCAAGAGTCTACGCAGCAAGGTAACCCAACCGAATTCATCCAAATAAAAAAGGACTAGAGAGATTCTTGTAAACTTTTCGTGGGACAGGAAGTGTCGTTTAGCCAAAACAGGAAAAATCAAAAGTGGTTACCAATAACGAACATAACGAGTTCTTGCTATTAAGTTCCGTAGTTGATAATTCAAATAGCAGCACTAGAATAATTGCGAGAGAAACAGGAATTAGTCAATCAAGTGTCTCCAGAATTTTAAGGAAACACAAATACCACTCACATATTCAATTTCATCAAAATTTGTAAGAAACAGATTTTGAAAGGCGATTTCCATTTTGTTTAACAATTCTCGAAAGAATCGGTGAAGAAGACAATTTTGGTTAATACGTCTTGTTTACCGGTGAGGCAACGTTTCATAATAATGACCATGTTAATTGTCATAACTACCATTATTATGATTCCGAAAATAAGCATACTCCAGGATCGAAGGAGTATTAATGTGTATGGTGGAACAATTGGCGATGAAGTTATTGGTCTATATTTCTCCGGCGGCACCTTAATTGGTCGAAAATTCTTAAACTTTTTAAAAAACGACTTCTGGCTACTTTTAGAAAATATTTCATTACACATGAGACACACGATATGGTTACAATTAGATGATGCCCGTGCCCATTATTCACGACGTGTAAAAGAATATTTAGACCGAAAATTTCATAACAGATGAATCGGAAGGGGTGGCTCAATTAACTGGCCCTCTAGATCTGTATACCCACTCCGGTGGATTTCTTTCCATGGGATATATTAAAAATCTAGTGTATGCTACTCCTCCTACTACTGTAGAGAACATGATAGACCGAACTAAAGATGCACTTGGAACCGTCACTCATATTATGTTGCAAAATTTAAGATGTTCGCTTGAAAAGAGAATTGCACTCTGCATTGAAAAAAATGGCAGACATTTCGAGCATTTGTTATAGTAATGTTAAATTGTTAAGAATAATAATACTATTTAATATATTCGTGATATTGTTAAATATTTTGTATAACTTTGAAGCGTAGGTATGGGATACCTTAGTACTTTTTGGAAGATCATTGAATTGGTCGCATAACAGATATAAAATATACGGTGTGGTCCATTTGAGATACGAAAGATATTATAGTTTGAATGTATCAATAATACACCCGAAAAATCTGAATACCCAGAATAGTATTTTTCGCAATCAAGTTGCCACATAAATCAACTAAACAGTCTATTTTGGAGATGCTGAATCAGTTTTGACACAATTAGTTTCGTTTGGTAATAATTAATTTTTTTCCAAAAACTTGTAATTTAAGAAAAATAAAAATAAATCAAAACGCTCTGTATTTAGGTATAGGGAACCCTAACGAAAGTCTACCTTAGTTTTCATAATTAATTATAAAACGTGATAAAATATGAGGCCTTCCATTTAAAAAAACATTACTTTGATATGCCACTCTTTTTTGAAGCACCCTGTATATTTGAAATTATACTAAATGTAGCCTTAATGGACCTACAAATGTCTATATATATATATATATATATATATATATATATATATATATATATATATATATACAGGGTGAGTCAGTTTTTGTAGACAAACTTTAACAGGAGATAGAACACATGTTTCTAAAAGAAAAGTTCCTATAAATATATGTCGTAGAAGGCTTCGTTTCCGAGATATAGGGTGTTGAATATAATTTTTTTTTCTCAAATTTTCATTATAACTCATAAACGAATGCTTAGATTTTTTTTATGTTGGGGGGATAATGTCTATTAATTAAGGGGCATAAAACAAGCGATAAGAATGTTCACAAACTTGCACAGTGGCGGAGTGGAAGGGGTGCTCAACTCCTTTCATAAAGAGAACTTCTACGCCAATGACCATTTTTTAAAAAAAAACTGTTATTTTCATTATCTACATACAATTTAACAAAAATAATGTACCTTTTTCTGTTTCGAAATTCCTGTGCGTTTCCGAGTTATTTTGATTTTTAGTGTTTGATGTGGTACTAAGTTAAGTAATGTGCTTTATGTGAATAATTGAATATAAAGTTTTTAATAAAAAAGATATAATAAAACATTTAGAGCCATTTTAGTACCTAACGATCGTATAAAAAGAAATGCATAATTATTATTGTTATGCGGTCTATACTTTCTGTATAATTATGTATGTATCAATTTCGCCATAAACATGTATGCAACATGTGTATGTAATTAATAATTGTGAAATTAATAAGAATTCTTAGCAATAAGGATTTATAAATAAATAACAATAACACTAGTATAATAAAATTAGACACTTTGTTCAAAATGTAAACCGTTCCTTTCAATACACATTTCACAGCGACGTACAATAGAACGTGTTAAGTTAATTAAATGATGCACCCTTATTTCATTGCAAGCATCTCTGATGCGATTGTGAAGTTCTTCAAGTGTATTAACCGGAGTGGTATACACTTTTTCCTTCATGAATCCCCATACAAAGAAGTCAAGTGGCGTTAAATCGGGGGATCTAGGAGGCCACGCCACTGGACTTCCACGACCTATCCACCTCCCCGGGTAGTTATTGTTTAGCCAATTTCTTACATTTCTGCCATAATGGGCCGGACACCCATCAAGCTGAAACCAAGAATGTCCTCTTAAATTCAAAGGAATGTCTTCCCACATATTAACATGTTCTTCGTCTAAAAATTGTAGGAAATTTTCTGAATTTACACGTTGTGGCAAGAAATAAGGTCCAAACACGTGGTTGCCGTAAATTCCAATCCAGACATTTGTACTAAATTCATGTTGAAAACTTCTTGGTCGAATGGCGTGTGGGTTTTCATGTGCCCATATATGCAGATTGTGAAAGTTTACGATACAACGACGAGTAAAACAGGATTCATCAGTCCACAGTAAGTTGGATAAGAAATCTCTATTATTTTGAATGGAGTTAAGAACCCACCTACAATAATTAAGTCTTCGTTCGGCGTCGCCTGGACGTAAACCATGAACAGGTTGAAAATGACATGGGCGTCTGTGATCCCGTTTTAAAACCCGGGAAACTTTACTTTGGGAAATACCAAGAGCAACAGCAGTACGTCGAGTACTTGTCGTCCTATTAAATTCACGCAATATATCCTCTCCAATTCTATCTCGTCCACGGTTGTTCTGTCGGCCCCCATGTACATTTTTCAAACCCTGGTTAACAGATCGACGATGGATACCCACAAAAACGGAATGATGAGGTTGTCGTCTATTTGGAAATCTTCTCCGATACTCCCTAGCTGCGTACCTTGAATTCCCATTTGCGAACCCATAAATAAAATGAATGTCGGCTTGTTCGCTATTTGTAAATGTAAACGGCATGTTACACTAGTTAAAAGCTGGCAAATCAAATTAAATAACTTTTTGAACTTAAAAACAATAATTAATAACAGTGAAATTATTCAAGATGAAGCAAGTGTTTGTAAAAAGTCAAACTGTCGTTTCAAAATATAAAATTTAATACTTACTTGTTTTCCAAGGAGTGTCATATTTTGTTGCAATGAAATAAGGGTGCATCATTTAGTTAACTTAAGACGTTCTATTGTACGTCGCTGTGAAATGTGTATTGAAAAGAACGGTTTACATTTTGAACAAAGTGTCTAATTTTATTATACTAGTGTTATTGTTATTTATTTATAAATCGTTATTGCTAAGAATTCTTATTAATTTCACAATTATTAATTAAGTATTATTACAATAATAAATAAGGATTGTTAAAATTAGTGTACTAAACAGATTTCAATTTACAAAAGTCTTGTATTTGAGTATGGCTTGATACAGTGGCAGCTCTTTAATGAGAGCAAGTGAGTAGCGGTCTATAACTTATTAGAATCTCACTTAAAAACTACATACATGTTTATGGCGAAATTGATATACAGAAAGTATTGACCGCATAACAATAATAATTATGCATTTCTTTTTATACGAGGATAATAGCAATGGATACTAAAAAAAACCGATAACCTACCTATTTATAAATGAAAATGTATTTGAAATTTTAAAGAAACGATCGTTAAGTACTAAAATGGCTCTAAATGTTTTATTATATCTTTTTTATTAAAAACTTTATATTCAATTATTCACATAAAGCACATTACTTAACTTAGTACCACATCAAACACTAAAAATCAAAATAACTCGAAACGCACAGGAATTTCGAAACAGAAGAAGGTACATTATTTTGTTAAACTGTATGTAGATAATGAAAATAACAGTTTTTTAAAAACAGTCATTGGCGTAGAAGTTCTGTTTATGAAAGGGTTGAGCACCCTCCACTCCGCCACTGTGCAAGTTTGTGAACATTCTTATCGCTTGTTTTATGCCCTTAATTAATAGACATTATCCCCAACATGAAAAAATCTAAGCATTCGTTTATGAGTTATAATGAAAATTTGAGAAAAAAATTATATTCAACACCCTGTATCTCGGAAACGAAGCCTTCTACGACATATGTTTATAGGAACTTTTCTTTTAGAAACATGTGTTCTATCTCCTGTTAAAGTTTGTCTACAAAAATTAGCTCACCTGTATATATATATATATATATATATATATATATATATATATATATATATATATATATATATATATATAACAGTGTATAATAAGGAACAAAATTTATAAAGCGTTATTTAATGTTTGACAAACGCTGACAAGTCAATTTTACTTTTAATTAGCCACCTCATGACAATTTACTTATGACGTCATGTATTTTGCAATGACGTCATCATTGTTTTAATGACCACAATTTTTTTTTGCTGCTTTTTGTTAGATGGTCCAACTACTTAAATTATGGTGTAAAAAAATTGGTACCTTAGATAACTGCTTTTTTGAGAAAATAACACATTTACTGTAATAAATAAAAATGTAACTTTAATGGAAGAAAATCATAAGTAATCCTCAAAAACAAACGAAATTGATCGCAAATGATCAAATTGCGCTCAAGATATTGACGGATTCCAAAGTGAAGAGGCGCCCCATCATGTTGAAACCAAATATCCTGACGAGGTACATCTGCTTCATGAAAATTTGGAAACACTGCTGTCAGAGCAGGCACTAAATCAAACGGCAAAAAGTCCAAATAACCTGCTGCTGTAAGGTTTTCTTCGAAAAAGCAAGGTTCCATTAAACGACGTCCTTGAGTGTGTAAAGTGTTTACACTCGCATCTATCATTGCCGAATGGTTAACGGAGCGCAATTCGAACATTTGCGATAAATTTCGTTTGTTTTTGAGGTTTAATTATGATTTTCTTCCATTAAAGTTACATTTTTATTTCTTACGGTAAATGTGTAATTTTCTCAAAAAATAGTTTCTAAGGTACCAATTTTTTTCCACCATAATTTAAGTAGTGGGGCCATCTAATAAAAATCAACAAAAATAATTGGGGTTGTCATTGAAAAAAATCCATGATGACGTCATTGTGCAGAAATACATGACGTCATAAGTAAAATTTTATGTCATAAGGTGGATAATTAAAAAGTAAAATTGACCTGTCCGAGGGTTTTGCTTGGAAACATTAAATAACGCAAGTATAAATTCTGTTTACTTATTACCACTCTGTATATATATATATATATATATATATATATATATATATATATATTATGTGTGTGTGTGTGTGTGTGTGTGTGTGTGTGTGCGTGCGTGCGTGCGTGCGTGCGTGCGTGCGTGCGTGCGTGCGTGCGTGCGTGCGTGGTGTGGTTTGTTTGCGTGCGTTGTGCGTGCGTGCGTGCGTGCGTGCGTGCGTGCGTGCCGCTGCGTGCGTGCGTGCGTGCGTTACGTGCACTGCGTGCGCGTGCGCGTGTGCGTGTGTGTGTCAGAATGGAGATGACAAGAGGAGAACAATTTTTATTATTGATTTTAGGACAAAAAGTCACTCTTCATAAAAAATCCTGCTTATCAAAAAAATTAGGTTACCATAGAAAATCTTAGTTCAGATGTACAGGGTGTTGATAAATTAAAAAAATATGAAAATGTATAAAGAGGGAGCTACCGTTATTTATTATTTTTGACGTAATGTTTATCAATAAAAGTTTTCTCTAATGCAAAATAAAGCCGAAGTACAAAATTTGAAACGTCACTTGATAATCTTCATTTAATTTAATTTTATCTGCATACTCTAAAATCTGGGATATCTCCACATCACCTGGCCTTTTCCTAATTAAAAATCATTATCTGAACGAGAGTGGCTTTCGATAACCGTAGCCATATTTTTCTATCAAAATTATTCCCTAATTTCGCGGTACACGTTTCAATAACCGTATTTATGTGGTTATAAAATTTACTTATATCTTCCATTTCGGGGAGCACAATTTTTGTAGACCGTTGGTGTTGTGTCTTATTTTCTTGGGCAACTTTTCAAACCAATGAATTTCCCATTGTCTGCATTAATTTTAAACAATTTTCGCAATTCGTTTGCTTTGTCTGGTTTCTTTTTTAATGGCACACGGTTCTACAATTTCTCCTACTTTTCTCATAAGTGCAATTGACGCTGGTCCAAAGCTTGGAGTATTAAATTTGCCGTGATTAAAACCCGCGATATGGTGTGCAGCATTTATAAAGTTATGGAAATGGTCCGGTTGGAAAATTGATGCTATATTAGTGATATAGCTGTCTAGCTTTTTCATTTCGATCGAAATGCGACCAAGACGACGCATTTTGTTTCGGATCATAGCTTGGTAGTGACCGCTATAACTATATTTAACCGCCCTTAAATTACCAAATTCTATTCTTGTAATTTTGTTGTTAGTCAGTTTTGGGTAATTTTTTCCCTTAACTACCTTACTAGCTCGAGGATGTATTTCAAGCAATGTCGCCCTAGATGCCGCTTGCAAAATGTTCACTTGAAATTCACCCTCTGGTTTAGATCGACAATTTAAGTTTACGTGGTTACGTAGGTTACGAAATCTTTTGCAAAATGTACAGGGAACATAATTTTTATTTGTACTCTCTTCCAGATTTGATCGATGGTGGGGAATGATTATGTCGTGATTTGAATTATATAGAAAGTTCTCTTCGTCCAACACTTGCTTCAATAAATGCTTACGTTTTGGATTATCTGAAATTATACACTGTGTCTCTTGAATTTCTGGACATAGGGAATTCCCATGTTAAAATAAACTATTGTAAATATTGGCTCCCCTAATTATTTTACAGTAAAATGTCAAATGTAAAACTTCTTAAGGAAAAAAGGCTGCTTCTTATGTTACAATTGCATTTACATTTGGTTCATCCGTTTTCGAGAAAATTAGAAAAAACTTAAGTGCTTTTTCGTAACTGGTCAAGGTTGCTTTGCTTTAGATAGACAATGCTAAGAATAATTATTAATAGTCATTGTAAATCATTCATTGTTCAAAAACAATTCATTCATCATTAAAACTTTATTTGGGACAGATTATTACTTTTTAAAGCAAAATTTGTTTATAAAAATGAATTATTACACCATTGAAGAAAAAGTAAAATTTATTGAATGGCATTACTCTGGCAATTCACTTAGAAATATCAGAGATTTGTACTCGGCTAATTATCAAAACCGGCAAATTCCAAGTGCAGAAACAATTTCAAAACTTATCAACTTATTCAAATCTACCGGTAACGGTAATAAGCCATGTAATTGTCAAGATATTAAACCTCTGGGGCAAAATGACAGAGATTACATGGCTTATTAACGTTACCGGTTACGAAAAACCTTAAGTTTTTCCTAATTTTCTCGAAAACGGATGAACCAAATGTAAATGCAATTGTAACATAAGAAGCAGCCTTTTTTCCTTAAGAAGTTTTACATTTGACATTTTACTGTAAAATAATTAGGGGAGCCAATATTTACAATAGTTTATTTTAACATGGGAATTCCCTATGTCCAGAAATTCAAGAGAAACGGTGTATATGGAAATGGTCAGTACAATTAAAAATTAAACAGTGGTAATAGTAGGTAGGTACTGTGGTATTGGGGAAACCTTTCAATTGCGTTAAATGCAAATTTATACTCAACAAATTAGTGTTAAACTAACACTTGACTTCGAAGTATGACTTTGAAGTAAATAGTGAAATTGATTAGGCATTTTACAAACTCTAAGGAAGGATGCCATTTGCGCAACTTGCTAGTAGGCATTATGTAATAACTATTAATTAATGACATGGATTTTAAGAGTCTTACTCTCTGCAGTTGCATAAAAAATATAAAAACAGACATTGTAAGGTGTAAATGGCAGTTCAAGTATTTTTTGTGATATCAATGTTCACCTCTTGTACACAGATAAACGTGCATATAAGCGAACATTTATTTGAAATGATAGTCAAAACCAGATCATTCCAAGTAATATCATGAAAAGCAATAAACTATGATCTATATTTACCTTTGTCCAATTTTACGATTTCTTTAACCAAAGGTTCCTCTGTATGTTTTCGGTGCAAATGACGAGGTAACTGAGTTTGTAGCGTTTTACAGAACGGGAAAAAGTTTATCTTCCCCACTTATCTTTTTGTCGTTTTTTCTTTTTCAGTCGCTGCTGTACGAGAAGACATATTGGTTATGTATAAAGATTCTTACCAATGCAAAAACTTGTATAGTGCTCAAACCTGACGTGTTCTTCAAAATTTGCTTCCGCAATAAAAACATACAAACATTTCTTCCGCCGTTTCACGTAAAGGATTTAATTCTAACCCATCAGTATCTATTACCAAATCCACTACATCTGTGTAAAATAATGATTTCAATAGCTATTAGAAATGAATAAATTTATGTAGATTACCGAAATGAACACTTGCTTCAGATACAGCATTGATTTCTTCATTTTGTGCTGGTGAAACGTCAGTACCCACGTCCACATTTTCAGTGTGCACATGACCTAAACAATGAATACTTGTTATGTTTATAACTGCGTTATCAACAATAATAACCTGCATTGCTTATTCTTTTTTGTATTGTCTTACTTACCTATGTCAACATACATTACAGCAGTTTTAATTTGGTACCATACCTTTCAAATTATTTTCTAATTAGCGTGATTATGAAGGTAAGGAATTTGTATTAATTGGAGTTTATAATATTCTAACTTTTGCTACTTTTTAAACTGAACTTGAAAAAGTTATTCAAGGGTACCTAATTGAATTGAATTTAAAAATTACGGGTAGGTAATTGTCGTCCTAATATAAATGGAGCATACATCAAATTATTATTGTTGTTTATATGTTTTCAGAACGCGTTGGCATTTTCATTGGTTTTTAGTGTTAATTATTGTATTAACAGTACAGTGCGTAATGGCAGAAATTGTTTAATGGCAACGTGGAAAGTTCCTCCAACTGTCCGGAAAGCAGTTGTGATAAACATTATACACTATCATTTACATCATGATAACAATGAGCCAGTAACGAAGTTATTCAAAAAGTGTCGGCCATGACTAGTATTTCGGAAAAAACCCTCTACAACGTACGTGATGAGTACAATTTCCCGCTGGACTACAACCTCCAAAGGAAAGGCTTAAGAAGCGCAAAATTTCTTTAAGCCGTGTGAACAAGTACGATGAAAGATTCAAAGGCTATATTCGTGCAATAGTGCACCAGTTTTTTCGGGACAACAAGCCTCTAACTATAAACTCAATATTAGCAAAAGTAAAAGGCGACGACAATTTCTCCGATATATCACGAATCACGCTGTATCGTTTGCTGCGTGATATGAATTTTGTGTTTGAAAAACGGGGAAGGAATAAATTTTAATCGACAAAAACGAAATCATCTCATGGTGTCATCGGTATATACGCGCTATTCGTAAATATCGTGAAGAAGGCTACAATATTATGTTTGTCGATGAAACGTGGGTTAACGTCGGACATAGTGTGCCAAAGGAATGTGTCAACACATCGATTAAATCTCAGGGAAAAACAAACATTCGTATTCCTTACCGGACACAATACCCCCAAAAAGTTAATGTGTGGACAGGAATTTTAGGCAATTCAATAATTGGTCCATTTTTTATCAACGGAAACTTGAATTCGGACAAATATTTAGAGATACCAGATAGTTCCAACTGTTCAACGCCTCAATATAAATTTTGATGACATTTGGTTTCGAGAAGACGGCTGTCCTGCTAATAATGCAATAAGAGTTCAACAGTTTTTGGAAACTACGTTCCTTAACTGTAATATTAGTGGAAAAGGTACTATTAAATATCTTCCTCGCTCACCTGGTATCGCGCCGTTCGAGTTTTTTGTTTAGGGATACGTATCCCAGCAAATTTATGGGGGCACAGGCATGAACGTACTAACAATTTGGACGAACTTCGTTCAAAATTACAGACTCTTTAAACAAGAAATGTTAGAAAACACCCGAACTGAATTTTATCACAGATTGGATTACTGCCTTGCGCAAGGTGGAGGTCTTTTCGAAAATCTTAGAAAGTATTGTTTTGAAAAAAGTGTATTCTGTTCATTTTTAAAAATAGTTGGTTTCTCAATAAGAATTATAATGCTAAAGTTAAATCTTAAACTTAAGTTATACTATCAATGTAAATGTTAATATTCTTGTTTGTAGCTCTCGTAAGTTTCTTCTTAGTTCTTCTTACGAGTAGTAATCGAACCATGTCATAAATCGGCAATTACAATAAACTTCGATGTTTGAGGTATTATCATTTAATGTTTAAGTGTCAAGTATTTACTTAATAGTTTCAAAGAACACGCGACTTTTCAACACCATCTTAATTGCTTTAGTTTCGTTAGAAATGTTGAAGCTAGATTGAAGGAGACTTAAGTAGTTCCTATTTTGTGCCTACATGCAAATATGTATAAGTGGCAACATCGGTGATGTTATGTCTCTCTCACACTCATATAATGCTTATTGAGTTTCTTTCTAGCTTATTATAAGTCAGACCCGCAATAATGCTTTTCCATACCTGTATATATATATATATATATATATATATATATATATATATATATATATATCATATATATGTTGAGATGATATGTTTGAGTGTTAAATATGATTATAATAAGATTATAGTTAGGGTGATGAAATTAGATAAATATATATGTAAGATCGTAAGTTACATAGGTTCATAATAACATATAACTGAATACATACGTGAGCTAAATGATTCAAGTTTTACAATTATTGGATTATAGTCATGGTTGTACAGGAGAAATTTGACATTAATAGTTTCCGATCACATTCGGAAGATATAAATTATGTATTTTTTTTAATATTGTTCATCTTATCCATTTGGAAAAGGTAAAGTCTGTTCTGGTAGCATAATCTGCTTCAGTTCTAAAATAAAAGAAAATAGTATGCATTGTATAATTTGTCGATAAAATAAATTGTATGATTAAAGTTAACGATAAAGACATTATTAGAAAGATTCATATAATTTATGAAATTATGAAGAATACTACTGAACAATTAGTGTAAAAGTAACTACAGTTGTGTTCAAAGGAAGTGTAGCCACATAAATTAATATTGTTGGTGCAAATTAACTCAATGTTTTGAGAAGATAAGTTATGGACATTTTGAACTTCGATTGTGAGATAGTATTTTACATTGTTGACTGTGTAGAAGTTAAAGTTAGCGTAACTATAATATATTATAATAATTATAATTATAATAATTAGAAACAAAATGATACTTCATTTGAAAATTTTCGAGAGAGTCTCTTATTAATCTAGAAGATGAAATCATGTTACTTTTGTTTAAAACGTGTAATAAAAATTTAAGATGGGTAAGTTTTTTATAAACTAATTGATATAAAAACAAAACATATTCGCAAAAAGTTAAACTACTGAAACAAAAGTGAGGTTAGAGTAATTAATAATAAGTGAATTGTTAAATTGATATTTCTAATGAATTATTAAATATTGTTATTAATTTTTTTTAATATAAACAAAATTAATTAACAACAAAAATGAAGTTTATTAATTTCATAGAAATTAGAAAAATTTTAATAAATTAGAATTGAATGCAGATAATTATTGTATTTAAAATTATACGATACTAAAATAAAGTGTTATGAAAAAAAATCAATAAATAAAATTGAATGCAGATAATAATTGCATTAAAATTATGCAATATTACAATAAAGTGCTTATGAAAAACGTTAATAAGTAACGTACCTGAAGAAGATCATGTTCGATAGCAATCACTGTTGTGCCAGCATACTTCGTCGGATCCACAATACAGCTGATTTGGCGATTGCCGCAGCAGAAGGAAGATTAATAAAGCTGTAAGTTATATGAATCGCATGTTAGTAAGCTACGTTCTGTTTTTGAATTATGTGTATCATCGATGTTTACATGTGTAAAGAATTTGAACGAATTAAATACCAGTCAGCGAATACGAACGCGAATCATTAAGTATATAATAATATTACTTCAGTTTAAAAATCAAATTATACTTAGAGTAACAGTAATTTATTTTAAAAATTATTATTAATTTTATTAAATACATAAATAAAAAGTTTACCTCGAGTGCGATTTGAACCTACGACCTGTACTTTGCTAGAGTACCGCGCTAACCAACTGCGTCATCAAGGTTCAAGCCCCAATCGATGTAAATTTTATGTTTATGTATGTAGAACTGATGTAAATTCTAAACAGTTGGTTAGCGCGGTACTCTAGCAAAGTACAGGTCGTAGGTTCAACTCCTACTCGAGGTAAACTTTCTATTTATGTGTTTAATACAATTAATAATAATTTTTAATTACATATTTACCTTTGAACTTATTCGTTCATAACAAAAACTTATAATAATTTAATATTAGTGAAGTTGCTTTGGTATGTGTGAATCCTTGCGATATTGCAGGCTCACATTCCATTAATATAAGTAATTTGATTGTAATATCATTATGTTTAGAATTTACATCAGTTCTACATACATAAAGACAAAATTTACATCGATTGGGGCTTGAACCTTGATGGCGCAGTTGGTTAGCGCGGTACTCTAGCAAAGTACAGGTCGTAGGTTCAAATCTACTGAGGTAAACTTTTATTTATGTATTTAATAAAATTAATAATAATTTTTAATTACATATTTACCTTTGAACTTATTCGTTCATAACAAAAACTTATAATAAAGTAATTTATTTTGTTGTTCAGCCATGGAACACACAATGCACATATTTAACATCATTATTTACAAACAGGTATTCGCATGCGCGCAATATGTTGTATAATTGGGTATAATACAAGGTGTTTGAATAAAACAATTTAAGTTGAATTAAAATTTAATTGCAAGACAGCAATTGAGTTATCTATTTAGTTTAATATGCATGTTTTATTTAATATCACCACAAAACTAGTTCTTGAACCCTATCCCTGAATTCATTAAGCATAGCAATTTTTTAACACACAAAAACGCCTGAGTTAATATTACTTATATTATATATATATATATATATATATATATATATATATATATATATATATATATATATATATATATATATATATATGCCCTCTATTGCAGCTTCCTGCTTATTCCCATGTTTTTCTCCACTTTTTCCTTTACTCTTTTCTGCTTTGTTGGCTTTACTGTTGTTTCTCTTAAAGGTACTTTGTTTATGGGTTGCTCTGATAGCTGCGGTTTATGTTATGTTGGTAATTAGGTGGTTCCCATATTATTCTTCCCGTTAGATGGTTTTTCTTTAGTCAAATTTTATGGTACGTAAAGTGTCTTGCTAGTGCTGTGCTAACGACAACGTTCACATATTTCCCTATAATAATAATATTTCATATTTCATAAATTTATTTTGACATCTTAAATAATTCTTAAAGCTCTTAACATTTACTAAAGATGAAAACTGTAATCAGTACCGAAAAGTATAAATTTATATAGAAATACACAAATGATACACGATTTAATACCTAAAAGATAATTATTATACCCAGACATACGTTGTTATTACATTCAACCAAGACCATATTTACATAAAATTAATC
The DNA here is from genome assembly GCA_036346205.1 of Vesta saturnalis. Lineage (NCBI taxonomy): Eukaryota > Metazoa > Arthropoda > Insecta > Coleoptera > Lampyridae > Vesta > Vesta saturnalis. The sequence goes on along the minus strand of JARFJB010000690.1, from coordinate 1,475,500 downwards.
AAAAAATGACGAGTTACTATACACTTTGAAATTAAAAAAAAAATGTTCCAAACTAAAAGCCGTATTTTATAAATTATTTGTATAGTGCACTTGCAACAACTGGTCTAATTATAGTTACACACTCCATCAGAATATTACATTTTCTTTGAGAAGTTTTGTTTGATTTTTTAATTGAGATGGATAGGAAACATTTTATATAATATTATACAGAAACCCTAATGCATTCGTGATTGTGCCTAATACAAATTTAAACCTACTGCCCATTCCTTGTTTGTACTTTTGTAACAATCTATGCATCTGTAGGGCAATAAATATATTGAAACACAGTTATAAATTACCTTAAATCATTTAAATTTGTCGAGGATAAATTATTGCTGCCAAAGGGTGGCGCAGGTGGTTTAAAAATCGATAAAAGTTAATTATGGTTTAATCAACGCAATATACGTAACACAAAAGTGTATAGAAGTAATTATTAATTAACATGTATGGAAATATTGATTATACTTTCTGAAATATGTATCTTAAAGTTATTTAAGTTAATTCATTGTCAGATTCAATATTTACTATATACAATGTTTTCTGACAGTACTGAATAAAGGAGAAATGTTAGAAATGAGATAAAGCTGCTTTGCAGCGTTGGAAAAGTTTTTCGGATCAAGAAAAAAATCTGTGTAATTTTCCGTAGCATTAATTGCCGTTTCCTTTGTGTACACTTATACTATAAATAAGTTAGAGCAAATATTTCTTGTAAATGAGAGGTTAAAATAAAGCAAATTGAGCTGATATTGGATATATAGTGGAGTTCAGTATTGATTTATAATCGAGGTAAGGATAAAATAAATCGTCGCAAATGATACACGTATAACTAATAGCAGTAGTTAAACGAAATGATTTTCATGAAAAATCTCTATCATTACACCTCATAACAAAAAAGATATTGCATATTATATTTTGATGTCTTGAAGATCCATTATTTAAATGACGAAGTTACTCATTACTTGGGTGAATGAATATAGTCGGAGGATCTACAACACCTGCTGTAACAGAATTTTCCTTGTATTCGCTTTGTATAGGTAACTTTAGAATTTTCATATAGTTTTCGATTTACAAAATGTAGTTAGTACAAGTAATAACTATCTTCGTTAATTTACTAAAGCGCAGTTACAAAACTGGGGTAAACATGACATAATAAATTATATAAATTTGGTTTAAAAGCTACTAAAATTCGTAAATATTAATAAACGTGTTTTATAGTGTATGAGAACTGTATTTCTTGTTTAATTTCGCTACAAAACAGCATACTTTTGTGCTTAACAATTTATATTATATTAAATAGAAATTATAGTATGATCTGCATCGTAGAAAACTGAATATTGTTTTATTCCAGTAGTTTTTAACGACTTAATATATATACATATACACATATATATATATATATATATATATATATATATATATATATATATATATATATATATATAGGAAAAAAATTTTTATTAACTAATTGCTTAGTGTTATCAGGCTTGCGGCTAACTAGGGTCTTAATACGTTTAAAACTCTTTGATATTTGCCAATATTTCGGAATCTTTTTATTTTGTTCCTTTATCAAGGCTTATCTAAGTTATTCTTTAAAACTAGCTGGTTATACTTCATAGATAAATTTACATTTTGTGATTATTTACCATTAAACTGTCATTGTTAATTGATGATTAACAGAAGCTGGAGTTACATTTAAAATTAATTAAAACATTTTAATTTTATACATGACAGGAACATGTGCTTGCATTGTCAACAATGCAAGCACATAACACTAACAATTAGTTAATAAAAATTTTTTTCCTTAACATTGTAACGGCTGTTACTTTCAACTTATATATATATATATATATATATATATATATATATATATATATATATATATATATATATACAGGTGTCCAAATTCTTTCCACAAAAGAAAACTGCAGATTCTAGAGCTGATTTTATGTCGATTTAAAGTAAATTACCTTAATACAAAAATACTTCCTAAGAGAGCTGAAGCTCTTGGAAGATGGCACCCTAACATCGGTTTAATTCAAAAATCTTCAAAATGGTTTCCCTTTAAATGATAGCGTTCTGTACACTTATTTAGTGGAATATGCCCAATCGTATGGCGTAAATATGACTATTTAGTCGTATTTATAAGAGGCTCGTTTGGGAGCGGCATTGGGCACTGTTATTCATAAGTTTTTTGTTTTTCAAAATTTCGCAATGTTAGCACAAAGTTTAAAAAATTCGATTTTTTCATAAAATAATGATACTCTTGTGTGAAGTCGCTACGACGCACCGTTTTCGAAATAAGTCGATTTGAACTTTTTATACTTTTATAAAATTGCCTTATTAACTTATGAATAACAATGTCCAATGTCCTGCCCAAACGTGCCGCTTATGAGTACTACTAAGAAATCATATTTACGCCATATTCCACTAAATAAATGTACAGAACGATATCATTTAAAGATATTTGAGTTAAACCGATGTTAGGGCACCATCTTCTAAGAGCTCCAGCTCTCTTAGGAAGTATTTTGTGTTAAGATAATTTAACGTTAAATCGACATAAAATCAGCTCTAGAATCTGCAGTTTTCTTTTGTGAAAAGAGTTTGTGAACACCCTGTATATATATATATATATATATATATATATATATATATATATATATATATATATATATATATACACACACACATACACAGTGACATTGCAAGTGAAATTGCAACAAAAACAAGGTAGGAATTCTTTAACCAAACTTGACAGAAACGTTTAACTACTAAAAGGTAGCAATTGATTAAAATTTCATTCATATGGATCAAGTGTTAATAGCTTATCTGGCAGTTTGTTCAGTTTTTTCGAACAATTTTGTCAGCTGTATATTGTGCGAGATTGTGTTCAGTTCTTTATTGTTTTCCCTTGTGATTGTTTGCTTTGAGGGTGTGATCATAACTAGAGTGCGCCAACGTGGAAATTACCGCCAATTAAACGAATTCAACAGAGGACGTATTGTAGGTTTGCGAAAAGGTAGTTTTTCGTTTAGAGAAATCGCAAATCGCCTTACCCGGAATCAAACCACTATCATGCGCTGCTATCAGGCATACACTAGGAGGAGTCAGGAACGCCGCAGAAGAGGAACCGGAGAGCGAAGAAGAACAAGTGAGGTGCAGGACCGCCATCATAAACTTATGGCAACAGGAGACCGATTCTCAAGTACCAGATCAACTGCCGATCAATGGTTAACTAACGAAGGTCGTCCTGTACCCCTTCGAACGGTTTACCGCATAATCAAAGCTTTCGGTTTACAATCCTATCGGCCACATCTTGTGTTACCACTAACAGCTCAACATCGACGGCAACGTTTGGAGTGGTGTAGGTTGCGACTGCATTGGAACCAAGAGTGGCAGAGGGTGGTGTTCTATTGCATGTTTGGGGATGCATGATGGCCGTACCAGGGTCAGACGAAGACGTGCGGGACGTAGAAATTTTCTGTTGAGAGGAATGTGCACCAAACTATAGGGATTATGGTATGGGGTACTATAACTTATGGGAGTAGGTCTCGTTTGGTATTCATCCGAGACAGCATGAACGCCCAACGATATGTGTATGAGGTGGTAGAACCCCATATTATTCTATTTATTCAGCAGTTGGAAGACCCACTTTTCAGCAGGATAATTCCCGTGCCCATATTGCAAGACGTTCTCTGGACCAATTTGCAGAGGACATTGTTAATCTCTTGCCATTTCCACCCAGATCTCTCGACCTTTCGCCCATCGAGCATGTTTGGGACATTATGGGGAGAAGACTGATAATCTTGCAGCATCCTCCGCAGACGCTGCAAGCTCTACAACACGAATTACAGGTTACTTGGGACACAATACCTAAAGAGGACATCGACCATCTGCTAGAATCAATGCCACGACGAGTAGCGGAGTATGTAAGCAACAGGGGGGTGGCAACCCATTACTAATGAAAATTATGTTTATATTTTGTTCTTTTTCTTTGAAATTGTAATTAATTGCTACATTTTAGTAGTTACTTGGTGTTGCAATTTCCATGTCGAGCATATATGCACACACACACACACACACACACACACACACACACACATATATATATATATATATATATATATATATATATATATATATGTATATATTGGAGGATGTTTTCCTTGTCAATCTTTCTTCGAAGTGAGTATATCATTATGAACCTTCTGCATACCTTGACCTTTTCGCCCTACAGTTGTAAAGTGTATTTGCGAATTAACTAAGTTCCACTGTTCCGTTTTTGTTCTTTTTCGATTTGGTTCACTACCTACATGCAATTCAGCAAAAAATCTCGTTGTTTTTGGTGATCTATGTCCCAATATGCGTCAAATATTTTATTTCTGGTTTCCTCAGTAAATTCTATACAGCGTTGTGGTCCACAGCCACGGCCATTAGCGCAAGGGTTTTCTTGAGTTTTCTTCCCTCTCTTTTTACTTTACTCTTAAGGCACAAATAGCTTTTACCTGCACACCTATTCTTTTTCCTTGCTTGTTTTTTCGTGTCATTCTTCTTTTTTTTACCATACTCCTCATTTCTATTTTCATCCTCATTGATTACTCTGCCGACACTTTCAAGTTCATTTTCTAGTTTATAATTACTATCATTCTCTGAAATTGTACGGTATTGCAAATTATCTCTTTCGTTTAATATTGTGAAATTACATTGGTATTTGTGGAAAGGTGCGATACACAGAACATATTGTAAGTCTAAAGATTAAAAAAAAAGCCGTTCTATCAAATTCGTAATGATTTACGATACTTGAAATAGTCATACGCGGATGCAAAAAGACACCTATTATTTATGTAGTTTTATGTAGTCTGTATGTGTGGAAATTTCTACTTACGTGACCTCCATGTATAGGGTAGTATTTCAGGTGTTGGTTCTTGATGACTGTTGCTTTGTCTCCCTTTCGGCAACATCCCATTAGCCAACTTCAAATGTTTATCCTTTGGTTACTACTTCTGAACCGATTAGTAGTAGTCGTGTTTACATTTTACATTATTCTATTGGTATTCCGTATCTTTGGTTAAATTCTCTATTACGTGTGACTGGTTCCTGTAACGCACATCCAATTTCTTTATTTCCGCTCTACAATTAGGTGTGACTACATTTTGATAAACTAATCTTGAAATCATATTTCATCATCTCCTATGTTTATGTTACCAATGTGCTTTTTCCTTTCCATTTCCTTCCTGATTAAAAAAAGCGTTAAATGCTGTAGGCTGGCTAGCATTATGGTACCTTATAAGTCAATGTTATGAACCGAGTCGCATTCTTTAGGGATCTTTAGTATGAACAATATATATATATATATATATATATATATATATATATATATATATATATATATATATATATATACCGGTAAACACAAAGTCTCTATACATTTCTGTTGAATAATTGATAATTCTTTTTTTCTTGCAGGCGATCGGACAGAATTCTCACCATAGACGAACGAACGGCCGTTGTTGTTGCGCGTTTGCGTGGGATGTCCTATAAACAGGTGTGGGAGGATTTCACCCGTAAATTTGGAAAGGCAGCACGTACAAGGTTGGGAATAAAGAATTTGCTTAACAAATTTAAACGTAGTGTTCAGGATGAAGAACGTTCTGGGAGGCCGTCCATAACCCCAGAAACGGTGGTATGCATGGAGGATGCAATCACACTTAGCCCCTCTGCGTCTACCAGGAGACTGACTAGAGAGCTGGGTATCTCACAATCCATAATCATGAAAACCTTGCAACACACCTTGAAGAAACGTGTTTACCACGTCCAGATTCTCCATAAACTGGAACCAGAGAATAATGCCGCCCGATAGGCTATCTGTCATGACCTGTTACATGCTGTGAAAGATGATAATCTCATGTTACATGTGTTGCTTAGTGATGAAGCAACACCTGCTATGTTGGACAGCGTGTTTCGGTCTGTGGAAGAACGCTGGCGGCTGTGCCTAGACTTGGAGGGCAATCACACAGAGGTGTACTGAGTTGTGTGTGTGTGTGTGTGTGTGTGTGTGTGTGTGTGTGTGTGTGTGTGTGTGTGTGTGTATATATATATATATATATATATATATATATATATATATATATATATATATGTATATATATGCATTCACTAAATCGTGGTTAGGGATTCTCCGTTTTACTTAGAGGAGTGTGTGCTATAGAAGCATATGGTTCACATTAAACATAGGACTTGTACTGCTTAACAATAAACGTTAGAACACCACATAAATAAAAAATCATTGGGTGCTCCTCATGGTTATATTATTATAGTAAACTAACATAAACAAAAGATGTAAAATACGGCTTAGATAATAAACTGTTCATTAGGATAAGCATACTCTTACCTCGCCGTGAAAATACTTAGATCGCTCACCATTTTCTCTTATACCATATACCTTGTACAAAATAAAATCATTTCAATTTTCTTCAGTATTCAGTAATTGACTTTACTTAAACAGGATCAGTGTCTGTAAGATTATCATCGCTCCTCTATCATAGCTGAAAATCGACTAGCGCTAAATTGGGGCTATACGTTGGGCTATTGAACACGTTCCATTGAAATTTAGTGTTTGCCGCGGTATGTAGACGCCGTAGACGGGCGTTGTTGTAGTTCAAAATATGTGCGAGACCTTTAAAAGACTCTACGTAGCGGCCGAGTTGTTGTGCAGTAAACAAACGCATGGTCTTCAGTTCCATAAGAATAGTTGTCCGCAGCCTTTTGTTGTCATAGGTGTCGGCATCTTTGGATGTGTGCATCATTGCTTTGACGGTTGTTATATTTCGATTGGATTCTGCTGAATACTTGACACGTCTTCTGTCACACTGGAACTCAAAAAGTCCTCTACTCTAACTTACATTCCCTGTACGGTGTTATCACTGGTTCAAATTTTTCTTTAGTTCTTTTTTTATTATTATACATTACTAATTACTACACATTACATTTCCTATGTGTAGTTGATTAAAAAAAAGTCAATGCATTGATGATAACATTTAGTTAAAAAGAAGCAACTAGTTTAATATCAAATAATTTATTCTGGAAAAAGTCCATCTCAAACTTTCACCACTTCATTTATTGTTCATAACCAAGTAAATATTATTTCAACAATTAATTATTAATTATTGTCTGTAACAAAGTAAATCTTATATCAAAAATTAATTAACACAAGAATAAACATAATCGTCGTATAACTTGATGTCCTAACAAGTTTTCAGAGTGCCCTTCTTCTCTTTCTAGGGAATGAGCTAGCCGATCTTGAAAGCATCGCAGAGTATTTCTTGTGAACTGCGGGTTTATTTCATTACATACAGTTCGAAATAATTCATGAAATATCATTGGGGGCCGCCGTATGGGGTCAAATCTACCAATCCAGCGTTCTTCAATAGTATTATTCAAAAAGTTTGTTAAGACATTAGTGGAATGCGCTGGAGCCCTATCCATTTGGAAATAAGGTTCAATAGCGTTCAGAGTCTGAATTGCCTGGTAAGATATGGCCTCGCAAGAGATCTAAAAAGTTTGCCGAATGAAGTTTTCACTCAATAAAAAATGAACCAATAAGCCTATCATTGATTATTCCAATCCAAACATTGACTTCTTGCGCATACTGTATTCTCGTTAGATTTTGAAGGTGTGGATTTGTGTGCGCCCAATACCTAAAGTTTCAAAGTTGACCTCGCCAGTCCAAGTAAAAGAAGCTTCATCTGTGAATACGATTTTGTTTAGAATGTCTTCATTTTCATTTAACAAATTAAACACTGTTCCATAAAAATCAGACCCTTCTTCCTTTATCTTCTTCAAAAAGCTTCTTCTTATTGGTGATTCCACTTTTTTAAAGACTTGTACACAGAACTGGATGATACATTATAGTCTTTGGCTACATCTAAAAGAGACGATATAGGCAGTTCTTTTACATAGGATAAGATGTTCAGCTCCATTTCATCGGATAGAACATGATTGATTTTATACATTTTACTGTGGGAACTTACAATGGATCCATCTGTTTTCAACTTGTTAAAGATATTGAGAATGGTCTTCACACACGGTGTAAGACCCTTTCTGGTAGGTCGTACAAGAATATTCCACTATGTGGATTTAAGTGCTCTTTCGACTAAACTCAGTTGAAGTAGGGGTGGGTTTCGGTTGACTCTTATTCTGTTAAATAAGTTTTTGACACCTCAGGTTTATAACATGTATTAAGCACGTTGTTAAATCTTACAAATTCTTTTTACATGGATCAACTTAGTATAATTCAATATATGTACATTTTAACTTAAATACTCAATCTCACAATTGTCAGGTAATTGTATTAAAATTAAATAAAACAATATCCGTGGAAAATAATTGAAAATAAAAATTCTATCGTACAAAAACTAAAATAAAAATTATGTTCTGGCTGGTGGGTAGGCCACCCACTATACATCTCGGTCCTACGGGCTTCGTACTGACGTGATCTATTCCCCTTGGTTTACACGTGTTTGGGTCGTTGCGGTTGTGAGTGTTTAATGCAAGGATTGATTGTCTTTCAGGTAATTTTACTTCCTATAATTTTACTATAATTATTAATACGAGATTTCTACAATCGAATTTACTGTTGTATATTTAGCACTGTTTGTTATTTTGTTTCTAAGATATACGGGATCCCGTTTGTCAATCTCTATGCAATTAGTCAATTTACTTTTAATTGTGTTTATAGTCACGGTAGTTTTATTGATGCGATTATCGGAAGGTCGTCTTTATCACTCACTACGGAAACTTCCTTGTATATTAAAAAGGTATAAAATAATGTAACGTGATTGTCAATGAATGTTTATAAGGTAAAATTGTAAAATTAAGTTAACTCGGTTTCTCTAAAACACGATTTATTATTTTATTTTCTAATACAAGGTGAAAATATACTATATTTTTAACACAATATTACGGCTGTTGATCGCTGATAGCAGGTCAATGTTATTGGTTTCAATGTACTTAATATACGTAAACGAGAATGAAATTAAAGGGGTTTGTAAATTAAGGATCTTTAAATAGGGTTAGGGATGGTTGACTAAAATTCTTGATTAGAATTTCTTTTTATTTAGTTTACAATGACTTGGAATATTTCCAAACTAAACTTGATTGTACTGTGATTATTTTTAATCGGTTCCTTTTAATAAAACAGTATTTTTGGAACAGGTTTGTTTTCAGGTGAATTCGGATATGCTTTTATAAGTTATAGGGGCTGGTTGAAGTTTATATATATATATATATATATATATATATATATATATATATATAATATATATATATATATATATATATATATATATATATATATATATATATATATATATATATATATATATATATATATATATATATAGAATCTAAAGGTTTACTATGACATTTGATGGATAAGCTCCTCTGCAGTCCAAGTTAGAAAACTCAGAGCTAGACAGAGTAACTTTTATTAATAGGGTATTAGAGGGATAAGCTCCCCTGCAGTCCAAGTTAGAAAACTCAGAGCTAGACAAAGTAACTTTTATTAATAGGGAATTAGGTGGTGGGTTTTTGTCCTCCAAAAAGAACCTAGCTAATGAGTGATCCCACAGACGTCGCTAAAATGCCTCGCTAACTGAATAGGACCGTAACGTCCTTAGGAGACCACCGAATTTCGTCAGCAGTTTTTCCTAAGTACGGTAATAATAGCTACTTCTCTCCAAATCGGGATTTATATGGGTATTAATTGTAAACAGGTAATTGCAACGTATTTTCTTTTGAATTAATTTGAAGTTCAGCTGGGAATATTCAACAATATAAGTTTATACTGGATATACTTTAAGAGTAGGTCAGGTTATGAATTATTCTCGACGGGAGAATTTTCAAGAAGTGCAGGATTTCGGATTGGTAATAATTTATATCAGGTAATAAATTATTATTGGAACGGAATTGTAGACGATATTCTACAGGAAATCTACGAAGATGAGTAGCGTAGACAGAGAATGCTGAATTATGTGTAAATTTCCGGTTTCATACCTGGTCTAAAAGGGGGGTTTAGGTGGGACGGAACGCGATGGGTTTGCACATCCACTAGGGGGGATACGGTGCGCACGAAAATTGTCGTTTGTTATTATACCTGGATTCTGAAAGCGTAAATGAATTGTTATTTACAAAATTATCTTTATAATTTCTTTATTTTAAAATTTATTTCGCTCGCCGTATTTCTGGTTCGTTACAACGGTATGGGTCTTTAACACTATTATCGTTCTGATTCCAGATTCAGTTGTTGTTCTTTGGTGTAACGATTCATAATGAATCAAGTTTTTAATAAAATGTTGGTGACAATCTGAGATTGACTTGCCGGAATAAATTATTTGACATTACCTACATTTATATGTATCTCCATGGTTTTTGTCAAAACGTTATCATCAATGCATTGATATTTTTTTTATTCAACTATACATATGCTATTTAATGTGTAATAATACAAAAAGAACCCGGTATATATAGGGTACCTCTAAAAGGTGCGGAAAAGATGCTACCACAAATTCGTCAGGCTAACATATGACGATCTATCCGGACTTACCTCAGTCCAAAAGTAGTTGGTGTCGGAGATACAGAGTGTCAAAAGTACAATTTGGATTTAGTTTTTCATAAATATTTTTTGTAATAATTTATGTATTGCCACAATATTCGGGTAGCGGGGGTTTTTCGGGGTGGAAAATTAAAGTATGCTCCCATTTTAAATGTAAAATTTAGAGGGTGCCACCTGCGGTACTATGTATACATTTAAAACGAAATAACTTTTTTGAGCCACAATGTATTTAACTTTTAAATAAACATTATTATTCTCAAACGTCTTTCAACTAGAAAAAGTATACCTGGTAAGAGTTGATTTGAGTAACCGTTTCTGACATATGTGGATTTAAAAATTTCACTACAAATGCCTACAATTCAACACAATATGAAGAGAAGGCGTTTTAATAAAATAACTATACCTAACAAGTGCTGTCAAATCGAATCTAAAAAAATTTTAATACTTAACAATTTAACTATACATTTTGATCATAAAAGCATGAATTACAGCCTATCTTTTGGTAGGTGAAGTTCGTGAAATTCGTGAAAGGCCTCTCATTGTGAATTTTATTCCTTTGCTGATTCTCTTGATACATTGTTACTTTTTTTGTCGGTATTGATGTTTTAAATTGCGAGTAGTACCGTAATATTGTGAAAGACACTTAGCAAGCGCCGTTGAATTATCAAACAAATTGCAAATTTATTTTCGCCATGGCTGTACAGTATATCAAAGAAGAAATGACCGATATGTTATTAGTTTTTGGATATTGCCAAGGAAATCGGTTATAATCAGCAGGGTAGACAGTGAAAGATGCCCCAACTGAAGACTACCAAACCATAAAACCTTCGGTTGAAAGAGGACTTCGTGAAACGGGTAGATGCTGGTAAACGAGGAAGATATTCTAAATCTGATTGAAGAAAATCCAAAACTCAGCAGCAGAAGATTGTGTTTACAGCTATGGATAAGCATAGATACTGTTAATAGGATAACCAGAGATCAACTCCTGCATCTATTTTATGTTCAACGGGTACAAGATCTTTTATCCATGATTTTGAAGCACGCCTAGGTTGCTACCGGTTTATCCAAGAACAAAGAAATCAAAATAGAAACTTTGCACGAAAAATTTTATTCACAGATGAAGAAGCCACTTTCACGAGAGTGGCATAACTAACTTGCACAATGAACATGTCTGTACTGAAGAAAATCCTCGTGCGACTAAAGTTACCCATTATCAGCATGAGTTTAAGGTTAATGTGTGGGCAGGAATTATTGACACTTTCATAATTGGTCATGTCATTTTACCACCTCGACTAAATGCTTCAAATTATTTGGAACATTTACAAAACGAATTACCAGACTTATTAGATCCCCGACCATTGCAACTTCGAAGGGGAATATGGATTATGCACGACGGGGCGCCTCCACATTTTACATTAAACGTACGTAATTATTTGAACGAACAGTATCCAAGTAGATGGAGTAGAGGCAATGATGCACCGGATAATTGGACAGCTTGATCCCTTGACATGGCCCCGATGGATTACTTCTTGTGGGGAAAAGTGAGAACCGTTGTATATTCTACGCCAGTACATACAGAATATGAATTAAGGAGACGTATTCAAACTAGTATTGACGCTTTGACAAATGATCACGAAATGCTACAGAGAGTCCAATTTAATTTTTTACGATGTATTAATCTTTGTACACACGAAAATTTTGAACATTTGTTGTAAGATTTTTTTTCATTAACTTTTTGTTGATAAATTTATTAACTGTTTTTACTCGAGAATAAAATGATAGTACATTTAAATTGTTATTGTAATTTTTGGTGTTATTCCTATGGCAATGCAATGGTGAATTTGAGTAAGAAATCAAAATTTTAAATCCAGATATCTCAGAAACGGTTGTTCAAATCAACTCTTACCAGGTATACATTTTTTAGCCGAAAGACGTTGGAGAATATGAATTTTTATGTAAAAGTTAAATACATTGTGAGTCAAAAAAGTTATTTCGTTTTAAATGTATGCAAAGTACCGTATGTTGCGACCTCTAAACTTTACATTGAAAATTAGAGCAGACTTTGATTTTCCATCCCACATTAACCCCCCCCCCCCCCCTGCAAAAACACTGATTTTCAATTCTCGTTGACAGTAGCAATTAAATGTGTCTACTCAAAAGACACATGTATGACATCAACGCTTTTAGTTTGTTGTGTATTCTATCTCACTTAGCATGTGAACTGATTGTACTGTCTTTGTTTTACTTATTATAAGTCAGACTCGCGATAATATTTTTCCATACCTGTATATATATATATATATATATATATATATATATATATATACAGGTATGGAAAATATTATCGCGAGTCTGACTTTTAATAAGTAAAACATGTAGTGCTATCTAGCTTCTTACAGAACTGACTTAGCTCGCATTACAAACGATTCGTGTGTCCGTTGAAATAAAGGATAATGTAAAATTTAATTTCTTCCCCTTTTATGGAAGACTGAAATATATTTGCGATATAAAACTTCTGCTGTTGTCTAATCAGTATCACTTAAACCAATTTTCCAATTACAGGAACAATAATTTTTTCCAGGGACTATAGGAAAACGAGAAATTGTCTCCATTAAAAAAATAATTCAATGTCGTTTTATCTATCATAAATATTCTAGTGCAGTCTTCTAGAGTCTGACCATATCCATTCGAAGATATAAATAATTTTGCAACTCTGAGATATTGCCATATATCTCTGCTTCTGAAATACGGTAAGCTTAGGGTGCGGACAAAGTACGCTCTTAAAACGCTCGTTAAAGGTTTAAGCCCTCAATGGGATATGTGGTAACGTCTTTGGAATCCAACGACCCACACTTTCTTCTAACTTCTTCAGTATAACAACCAGCTAATTAACATTTAAAAACATAAAAACAGGAACTGATAATGCAAGATTCTCAATGTAATGACAAAAAAATTGGACATTAGGTTGCCATAAATTTTGTAAAATGGTGTATATTTTGTAATCAAATTTAAGTTCCAACTTTAAACTGAATGCAGCCATAGTTGTACTTTAGGCTTTAACCCTTACATCTAATTTCTGTTGTGTTAAACGGTGCTTGAATGGAATTTTGTAACTGGTATTAGTAAAATTTTCTTTCTTATTCGGTACTTTTAATTTTGAATATAACAACAAACCTTTACTGAAACTTTAAAATGGTTTTAAAACAAACGTTATTAAATTTTTGAATAATGTTTATAACGACGCTTGTCTGCAACCCTTTAAAAATTGTTCAAGTCTTGAATAACAAAGCACTCTTATTCAGAAAAATATAGAAACGTGTCATTAAAAGTGGCTTAGAATTAAAGTTTAATGTCAAATATAAGGTCGTCGTATTCGAATGTTTATTCTATAACAATTTTATTAATTTTTTTAATTTTTGTAGTTTACATGTTCAAAATGAGCACCATTAGGGCGTAAATAAGCTTCATAGCGATTTTGAACATCATTGAACACGTTCATAAATAGTGGTTGCGCAGTTGTTGAAAATAAGTTATTATTTTTTGCCGTAGTTCTGCAATTACCATTGGTGCATCTTCAGAGCGGGATATTGACTCTTTCATCACACCCCAAATGTATGCATCGGGTGGCGTAAGGTCAGATGAATCTGAAGGGCAATCGAAGTCTGTTCCACGAGAAATGATTCTGTTTCCAAACCGCTCGCGGAGAAGTTCTAATGAGCGTCTGACTGTATAGCCTGTGGCGCCATCCTGTTGAAATCATTGCCTGTTCAACTGTAAATTGCGTGCGCGGTAATTGTTTCTTAAATCTCTCACAAAAGGTACGCTGATGTTCTGCCTGTAACGCTCTTTGTTAGCAGTAAGTAACGACCATGCCCCGATACAGCACACTACATCGTAACTCGACCACTGTGAAGTGGTTTTTCTACAATGCAGTCAGGGTGTTCAAATTCAAGGAATCGAGTTGTTTGTCTATTGATATAGCGATTTAGGTGAACATGACTTTCGTCTCAAAACGATACATTTTTCAAGAAATCGGTATCTTTGTATTCCAGGCTCAACACGTGTCCATAATAAACTTTTCTTGAACGTTTATCCACAGCGTTTAGTCGTTGTCCAGCTTGAATACGATATGAATAACGTCTTTGTATATTCTGAGTGTGGATGTTTCACGAATGTTTAATTACTTGATTTATTCTTTATGCAGACTGCAAAACCTGGTCAAAAACCCGTTCTTCATTATCGTTGGTACAAACTGTTCGGCAACCTGAAGAACCCTTGCGCTGACACAACACACTACCAGTGCGACAAGATTATGCCTTTACTGGGTGTAGATTTATTAAATTGCTCTCGATATCTTTCAAAAACTTGTTTCAAACTTAGGCCATTGCCCCGTCCACTTTCGTTCTACCATAAATACATTTCCTCAGTTGTCAGAACCATTTTCAGAGCGATTTTAACACGAACGTAATATTATTATGGCAGCTAATAACAAATAAGCCAAACATAACAAACAGACATAGCCCAAGCCATTCCATAGCCCTTCATATTTCGGTACTATTTATTTTGAGGAATACCGTATTTTTTCAATATTCTTGTTTAATTCAAATTCACACTGGCTACAATCACAACATGGAATTCTAAATAACAATTTCAATATTACAACTCAAATCCATAAACTAAAGGGGCAATTCCTGTCTTTTGCTTATTTCTCTAAATTTCAGTATTCTTAGACTATTTCTATTACTTCACATTGATTCCTGTAAAATTTTATCTCTGATTTATTTATATGCCAATTTCAGGATCGCCGTGCATGGTTGAAAAACGTCACTGCATATTATATAACTAGGTTCCGAAATCAAAACGTACTCTTTGTTTTGATTAAATAAAACAAAAATACGATTTTGGAACCATCACCATCAAGTATTGTACAAACACGCAGTCTGGTAGCGAAAATTAACCTATTTTCATACCAACTGGTCCAGCTGCTAAAAATGCAACAAACTGGGTCATAACAGTCCCAACTTAATATTTTGTAATATCATTGATTGGTTCAAAACTCAAACTTGAAGATTAGCATTCCCGTGCTATAATAAAGTAAACCCCATAAAACTACAAAGAATTAAACGAAAAATTTAAGTTATATTTGAATCACATAAATTTTAACGGTGAACAATTTTATTTATAAAAATTCGAGGTAGAGTCAATAATAATTATCTCCAAGTTTACATTCGTCATTTAACGGACAGTAAAACCAGAATATACAGATGAAAGTTTCACTCTCTGCTTGCAGAGATACGCCATTAAGGTGTGTTTAAGAATCGTGGTGTTACTGTGTTACATGGTCAAACCGAACTAGACGTCGTACAGGCTTACCAAGGTAAGGGGGTTTCCAGGCTAACTGCAGTGGAAATTTAAATTCAAACGCCTTACGCTTACCACAAAACAACAAATAACAACATGCAATTCGGGAAAAATTGTTTCTAGGCGCCACCACAATCTGAAACATCCAATTCGTGCACACTTTAGAAAAGCACGTTAAATATCGTCTCAGTAATCTTAATACACGTCAATTCAATTTTTGAAAATCTTTAGGTTCAATTAACATTAAAAATCAAATTATACGAAGCTTCATAAAATCTTGAAACGTACGTTATCGAAAACCTGTACATTCATAAAATCTGAGTAATAAGCCGTTATCTGGATACCTTCTAATTTACCCTCGTATACGTAGAAACTAATATCTATAACTATCTTAAAAATTCTTGAATAAACAAATATCACCGAATCTGAAAAATAATGATTTGGTCTATTAAATTTAACCACAAAAATATTCGGTTCAATCATTTAGCCAAAGTGTCAAAAGCTTTTAAACGATTTATGTAGCTACACACATAAAAGAAAACAATGAAATCTAATATTATTGGTTTCCTTTAAAACATTGATCTGTTAATAAGGTCTCTTACAATTTAAATAAGAAAATATGTTAACTAATCCTATCCACTGGGGTTCTAATTAATCCTCACGATGCATACACACTCGTCATTGATAGGCCGTCGCACTACATGCTAAATTAGATGCCCGTTTTCATTTATGCCTTTAAATGCGTACAAAAATAGGGCAATTTGACTTACTGAATTGCCTTTCAAAATGTGTCGCATAATATTTTAATTCTACTTAATCACTAAATTCTTAATTGTCCATAAACGGTCGATTAAGTGCTGTTAACAATCGTTAACCTCAGTATTATGAATGTTCAATACTGTTTAATTGCATTGATAAAGCTTAACACACATTTATTTAGTTACATCAAGGATCATTTCAAATTCCATTTCGATCACGCGGGTTTTTTTATACACAATACTTTTCAACCCAATGATTGCTGTTTATTACAACCCTGTTTAAACACTTCTAAAATTTTTCTAAAACCTTCTAATTCTTTTTAATTCTTAGTTTGTAAACGTTTAAATACTTCATTCCCAAAATGGGTATTTGCAGTAAACTAATATGCACTGCGACACTAATTATTTTCAAATAAAAGCCAGCATAGATCGTTATGCTTTCCTAAATACTCATGCGTGACCACCACCTTAAGTATAACTCTGAGCCCTACTGTCTCTGTGTTCTATCCTGTCACTCCTCCTTAGCCATTTTGCAAACCGTCATCATATTTTTCCCGCTACAACGAAAACAGCCTATTCCACAGGAATAGCCGGGCAGGTAAGCGAGGAACGGCGTCAACGTATTCATGCTCATTCTACAGATTGTCTAGATCTAAACTGAAATTTTTATGAGCAATTTTAATCTCACATTCCTTAAAATACAGTAGCCAAATATTACAGTAGCATTTAAATATTATCGTCTCAACCGGTGTCAAACATTCATACCACATTTAAACATGCTTTTAAATAATATTCAACACTACTAAAAATTCCAGTGGCGTAGCATTTACACCTACTTACATTATGTACACACAAAAAAAAATTCACGTTTATATATTTTCCAAAGTACGTCCTACGTACAACACAAGACTACATATAATCGGTGTGTCAAAATAATCTTACAACTGGCATCATCCAATATGTTTATTGTATCGTAGTGTGGTCGCTTATTGTGGCGATAAGTAAGCGAGTAAAAGAAAAAAAAAATGAAATTGAGGGTGTCTAATGCCAAAAATGGATAGACATCTCAAATCTGCAGCAATGGTATAAAGGGCACACTAGACTCCGACTTGCAGCTATTTGACCTAATGAAGAAATTTCTTACTTCTAATACATACTGACGTCAAATCAACATTGCATCATGGCCTATACGCGGAGTTATATAAAAACAGTTCTTCAACCTAGCGCAGAGATTAAATAAATGCACGAATCGAGACATTTTTATGTCGAAAGTAGTGTATTGATTGAGTTGTGTTTTCAATCGTAACTGATACTTTCAAGTTTCCTTTCTGGTGTTCAGACTCATAGTTAATTAGACAATGCAGTTTACTTACACACAAAAATTAATTTTGTAGAAAGTGAATTAATACGAAATATTGGCTAACGTTTAATCACTTTCACGCATCTTTTGTAGAAAGTACGCGATTTCTATTTTCGTTTCACTAAAATTATACCAAAAATCAATTTCGTGCATGCTTTCGTCTGATAGAATTTTAAAAAAGTGATTAATTACAAGGATACAGGCAAAGCCAGTTTAACATAAACATAAAATATACTATAAACCTTGTTTGTAATTGTTCTTATATAATTATAATAACAATAAAAAATTATAAGGGCTTGAAGGTGCTTTTCCCCATCTGCATAACACACTCTCAATCGGAAAACAAATGAAATCGAAAGATAATATTCTAAAATAAGTGGAAACATAAATAGATTATAAAATGAAGATTAAAATGAATAGAACTATTTGCTATGATATTGGTTTAGTCTTTTAATCTAAAGCTTGAAACATTTTGAAAAGATCTGCTGGTACTCAGATATTGTAGAGTTGGATTATCTCTAAGTGTGGAGACTAATCTTCCTAGTGTCTCATATTTCCAATCCGTTTAATTTCAACATCTAAAACGATTCGGTTTTTCTTTATTTGTTTGGACAAAGGATTTAAGTTTTCTACAAATAATAAATTGTATAAACTAACTTAATAAGTTTTTTCTGTATGTTTAAGGTATCATAATATATCTAAACTAGCCGCATTCTTGGAGGAGGTAACACATTTTGACTCTCTCCGTAAAGCATGTGCTATTCTTATAATAACAAATGATAAATATTTATAGATTTATTATTATAAAAGTAGTTACAAAAGATATTGCAAATTAACATATAGCTTAAACGAACGTTACAGTGCAAATGTACTAATAGTTACACAAATTACACGTATAACGTACAGGGTGACCAAATTTCGATGTTTTAATACGGAATCTCTAGTTCGTATAAAAAATGAACTTCGCATTCTCGATCTCATTTTTTGAGAAAAACTCAATGGTGCATTTCAAATTTGGCTAACGTCTTTTGTTTTCGAGTTACAGCCAAAAATTCAGATTTTCGAATTTTCATTTTATGGCTATACCACGCTTATTTATGAAAATCGTCAATTCTTTAAAAATATTCTTGAAATTCGAGTTACTGCATAAAGTTGTATTTTTTTTATATGGAACGCGAAATTCGGTAACTCCGTTAATCTTTATGACAGAGAAAAAATCTAAAAGGTGTGTAGCGATTTAAATTACAGCGCATATGAAAAAGGTTTTTTCAGATCTTTCCATCAATTGTTTTAAAAGTTGTGACGTCATCAATATTTTTTTTTAAATGACAACTTATATTTTTTATTTCGGTAGAGTTTTTCAATCTTTCTTCAATGATATAAAATTTTGAATAAGTTACATAAGAAAACATTCAAGAAAAACAGTCCCACAGTTACCGGGGTTTAAATAACAAACAAAACCCTGTTTTCACTTTGTCAACCGATATGTTTAGTGCGTTTTTAATTCCCTGGGTATAGTACTACTACAAAATGGCATCGCTCACAGAGAAACAAAGAATTGAAATTTTAATGATGATTGGGTATGGTGATCAAGAGGTATGTCGACTTTTCAGAAACAAATATCCTGATAAGCAAATAAGCCAATCCACAGTCAGCAGAATAGAAAATAAATTTCACGAACACGATACTGTGAGAGATCTTCCAAAAATATTTTACTGGAATTTCAAGATAATCCACATTCAACTAGTCGAAACCCAGCTTTGGAATACAATGTGAGCCATACCTCGGTAGTGAAGCATTTAAAAATAAAAAAATTGCATCCTTATAAGGTAAAATTAATCCATTAGTTATCAGAGATCGACTTTGACCTTAGGCAACAATTCTGTGAGCAAATGATGGAAATGTGCAATCGTGATCCAATGTTCTTGCGGCATATAATATTTTCCGTTGAGGTAAGTTTTTCCTTACATGGAACTGCCAGTAGGCAGAATGTTCGATGTTGGTCTAGGGAAAATCCGTACTGGATGCAGGAAGCTCATACCCAATATCCCCAAAAGCTCAACGTATGGGCAAGAATTGTCGGCGACAGCATTTTAAGGCTATTATTTTTGGACGCTAATTTGACTGGGGAAAGATACCTAGACTTTTTACAATTTGAAACTACCTGCATTAGCGATATTATTTCCTAATCAAAACGATCCCGACGTACCAAACAATAACATTTAGCTGTAACATAATGGTGCAGTAGATGTGCGACGTTATTTAAACGAAGTGTTCCCAGGAAGATGGATAGTAAGAAGAGGTCCAATGGAATGACCGACTAGGTCTCCTGATCTAACGCCATTAGACTTTTTTTTTATGGGGCCACTTAAAAACGTAGTGAATTCAATTTATAACAGTCTTGGATATTGTGAGACGATGCAAGGTCATCAGTTTGAATATTTAATGTAATTGTCGAACTCTATAAAGTTAAATCTCGATAACTAGGATTATTCTGTTAATTTAATTCATTAAATTTTTTAACTGTAAGACTGTTTTTCTTGAATTCTTTCTTATACAACCTATTCAAAATTTTATATCGTTGAAAAGAGATTAAAAAACTCTACCGAAGTAAAAAATAAAAAATATAGGTTGTCATTTAAAAAACATATTGATTACATCACAATCTTCAAAACAATTTATGGATGCATCTGAAAAAACCTTTTTCATATGCGCTGAAATTTAAATCGCTACACCCCTTTTAGCTTTTGTCGCTGTTTCTCTGTTCCATTGCATACTAAAATTCATCACAGCGACGACTAACATTATTAAGTATTGTTCTTAGTAGAGTATTTTCAAACAATTCAGTCTGACAAATCTTGATTGTAATTTTAATTTCCTTATTCAATTTTTCGCTATGGCCGTACCCTACGCTAACGCAGAAATGATATTAGTTTATGGTTATTGCCAAAGAAATGGTCGGGAATCGGTCAGAGTATACCAAAAAAGATTTCCAAATAGACGCGTTCCAAACCATCTGCTATTAAAATAGCAGAGGTTGAGGAAGAAATTTTAGAACGAGTTGAAGAAAATACGAGTCTCAGCACCAGACGCATTAGTTTGGAACTTGGCGTTTCTAAGGATACGGTTAACAGAGCTTTAAGTGGACAGTTAACATTTTACGGTTAGATGCAGAGATGATCGATAGGATTCAGTTTAACTTACTCCGTAGAATTAATCCTTGTGTAGATAAAAACAGGGGTCAACATCAACATTTACGTAGCGTTTAATTGAACAATTTATAATTTAATAAAAGTTTGCTATTTTGGACGTTTGTTATTGACTTTGTATGCTAATCCTCTTGTTCTTGGCCAGTTTATTCTATCATTCCTATGTTGTTCTGTCAAGTTCTGTTGTTGTTAGCCGGTTGGTCCTGAAATACGCTCCAAACTTCTTGGACCAGTCGTAAGCCTGGAAGTAAAGTGAGAAGGAGGGCTATGATGAAGTTTGGTACGCAACGAAACATTTAAATTCGATTACCACAGAAACGGCTGCTCGAAGCGACATCTACAAGGTAAACATTTTTTGAATAAAACATATCACGGAATAAGAATTTCTGGTTAGAAATTTTATATACCGAGACAGACAAAAGTTATAGAGTTTTAAATGTAGACAAAGGGCTGCTGGTAGCGCCCTCTGGAAGATACATAAAAACTATAATCAAATCTGGATTTCTCATGATAAAAAACCTATAGGTACCAAATTTCATGCAAATTCTGTTATTATTAAGATAGATATTTAAAAAAGAGCTTAAAAAATAATAACTTTGTCACCCTGTATTTCGAAAACTATCACCTTTTGGACTAAGGTAATTTGGGTTAGATCCTCATATATTGATCTCAGGAATTTGTTCTAGTATTTTGTACAGACTTATCGTTGGAATCAGAAAAAAAAATACTAATCTTTTGATGTCATAGCCAACTACGCATTCCATACAGAAAAATACAACTTTATGCTGTAACTCGAATTTCAAGGATATTTTTAAAAATATGATTATATCACTGAATTCTTATCACAAAAGTGCTTGCGGAACGTAGAAATAATTTTTTTCTATTTTCATAAATAAACGAGATATGGCTATAAAATGAAAACTGGAAATTCTTTGAATTTTTGGCCATCGGCGATTGTAAATTCGGCCGATGGTTACCTCATTAGTATAAAGTATATGAAAATTCGGCCGGTGTCCCAAATGTCCTTCAGAAAGGTACATGTAAATTCGGCCGATAGATAATTAGGGTAATGGGTTATCGATTAGTATTGAATGTCGGCTGCAAGAAAACGAAAGTAAACACAAATTGTGGCTTACATGTTTTACAAATTCTAACCTACTATTTTACCCTCTTCAAATAATTTAATTCTAATTCCAAAAATTGAGATTTTTTTTGTATAAGAGTTACAATGTTTTTCCAAACTCACACTATTTAATTTGACGTATACATCTACTGGAACTTGAAGTAGCGTCTCCAGAAGTATATACGGTGATGGACAATGGCCATTAAAGTTTTCGTTAAAATGCGCCTGAAATGATTCGCAAGCATTCGTTGTGCGGGCCATGTTACAAGCTGGTATGGTTGCAAACAGTTCCTCCGCAAAGCAATCTCCTACTTTGTTAGGATTTAAATACTGAAGTCCAAATGTATGCTTCAACCATTTACCAATTTCTGAATTTGGATTTTTATATTCAGGAACGAGACCTAATTCTTGAATCTTACGCCACCAACTCTGACATAAATGGAATCTGCACCCAATAACCGATACGTTTGACCAAACGGCTCTAACTGCTTTATGTATAGATTGTTCAAAGTCAATAATCACTGAGTTAGGTTGAAACAGTAAATTTGTGCTAAACATTTACATATAACCGACTCAAAACATTTCTTGTATGTGTCGCTGCTTTTATCCTTTAATAAACAAAAAAACAATGAGACATAGTGACCATTGCGATAACCATGAATAGTAAATAGTTGTAAAAAGAATATGGTGCAATACTTGAACGTGCCATCAACGTATATACTATCACATTTACGTAAAAATTCCAAATTGGTTTTGCACAGGAATATTATTATTTGTTCAGCGTCATTATTCACCGACACAAACTTTTCACCATGATTTGTTTCCCTTCCCTTGGAGTCGAGCACTGAGTGAACTTCTTCTATATTCTTAGGCAATGGTGGAAAATTTCTTCTGCAATCGTTGTAGATGTTTCCTTTAATGCAGGTAACATCCGATTCCGTCAAATTTCTCGGTGCTCTTTGTAGCTCCCTTCAAACAATTTTTGTTGGTCGTGTAGACATATCTTCTGTTGCCTTTCTTTTACAGGTATCACTTACTATCTTCCTGTTCAATTGGTTCTGTTTACGTTCATGAGAATGGTTAGTCTTTTCTTTGGTGATGACACGGTCCATTCCTTTCCCGATCGTATACAACTTCGCCCCACATTCGTTCTTCATAGTACAACGCCACTTTTTCTCCCCGCTTTGTAAAACATAGTTCTTACAAAAAGTGTAGTTATTAAAAACCAGAAGTGCGTTTCGCCGTTCGCTAATAATCGCACTTAAACCATCCATTATAATGAACGTTATGTGCAACACAATAAACGTAAAATGGCGCCTCAACATAATTTTTGTCTTATATAAGGGTAGCTCCATAAAAATCACGAATCAAATCTTGATTTTCTGTACAGTTATAAACTTTCTCTTTATTTCCAACAACAAATAATTTGGAATTTTCTAATGACACCCATTAAATTGGAAAGGCGCAATTAACATAAGGAATGGCCGAATTTACCACCCGAACGGAATGTTACTAGTAATGAGGAAATTAAAAACAATTAAATTGGTCGAGTTTTCATCTGCCATTGGTCATAACTCGAAAACAAAAGACAAAATGCACCATTGAGTTTTTCTCAAAAAAGAGATTGAGGATGCGAGGTTCATTTTTTCATACGAACAGTAGTTTACGAGATTCCCTATTAAAACATCCAAATTTGGCCACCCCGTCTACCAGATAATTTAGACGCTATTTTCTTTCCCAAAATTGGTGAAGCACGTTACATTTTCCTCTCTAATAATGAAAGTAAGAGTGCTATCTACGCGATTTGACCGTGTATCTGTATAATCAAATTGAGACGTTGATTACAGCATATTTTCCAAATTTAATGAATATGTCTATATTTCTCCACACATATTAAAACCGTTAGCGTAAGTAGATTTACGTGTTGCAGGTAAGCAGAATTTCGCTATCAATATTATTTTTGAAAGAAACTCATATAACCTGAAAATAAAGTAACCTAGGTACGCTACACAACCTTTTTCGTCATTGATACTTACCCCTGATGTTTTTATCAGTAAATCCTTTTACAAATTTAATAAATATTACTAGGTTAACTTTGAGGTTTCATAATAATTAGTATATTAAAAAATAAGTATCATATGACACACTTTTATCGCCGTGTTCAAATTTAGAAAGCGTACCGCGCAGTGGTGGGTAAAGGACGAGTGCGACAAAAAACACAGAAAAAAATTACAAATAAAATTGTTATAATATTTAAGAAATTTTGGTTTGGGAGATAGAATATTGACAACGTGGCCATTGTCAATAATAAAAGTAAATATCCACAAATATCCAAAAATATGAACACACATACATCAAAAACAGAAGTGTTTCATAAAGTAAAACATTATAAAACTCATTTGAGTTTCATTATGGAATTATTACAAACGCAAACACGGTTACCACAAATCACGAACAAATTCAAACCAATAAAATAGTACCTCAGTTATTAGGTACACTACACAATTGATCGAGGGGGATTTACTAAAGAACACAAAGTCTCTGAATTATCGACGGAACAATTTTCTAACGCAACTCCAAAAACCCATCCAACAATATTTTGTAGATCATTGTAAGATTTATTCGTGTATATAGTAAAGTCTAAAGGTTTCATTCTAAAACACATTAAATGATTTAGTGGACTTTATATTATTAGACGATCGATTCGCATGAGGCAGTAGAATCTGGTGTAACACATAAGGGGGTGAGTGCTGATAGCTCAGTGATTGCGAGTGGGTCTGGTGGTGTTCTGCATGTAGAGTGAATAGAATAACATAAATCAAATCAGGGAAAATCATAAATCAAAGGGGGCCATGTTTTTATAATCGAAAATACTGGTATAGTTAGTACACAAGCAAACGCTATTACTCCACCGCCATCCTCAAAACAAACCAAAAACCTGCCTACCTTTCGTACCGTTAACCAGGTAAATCCGCAAGGGGGCTACTGGAGCGGTGCTTTCGTAAAACCTTCAAAAGACTCACATACAATCACAGCAAAAGATTAGACTGCAAGATCAATTGTAAAGGATATCAGATTTATTTGCTTCAATTTTACTTTACCTTAACTTTATCAATGAATTCTTAAAAAAAAAGAATAAATTAAAAAACAAACAGTGAAACCTCTTATTAATTAATTAACGTTATAAGCTTTCGTCAAAATCATAAACAACAATAAACAATCGTCGTCACTGCAAAACCTTATAATTTGAAAAATTAATAAAATAACTAAGTCTGTATAATAAATCATTGAATAGAACAAAAAGAATAAAATTAAATCTCTAATTTAAATACCTAAAACTAAACTAAATGTCTGAATGAACATTCGATTAAATTCGAAACGTAGCACAAAGAAATTAGTAGTTAGATGCATTAATTACACACTTTAGATTAGAACTAAGTTTGTATGATAAATCATTGAATAGAATAAAGAAAATATATCTAATTTTCCCCTCAGATAACCCGAAGCTAAATATTTCTAAGTTTAGTAAATTCAGCTTAAAGAAGATGAATGAATTAAAATAAAAATTACAAGTTTATGTTACTGTTTTAGGCCATCCACAATACCTCTATGCATATTACGCAGTCATTGCCATAGATAGACCAACACCCATACATTAGAGGGTTAATAAGCATATATCAGTAATGTAGACATGAAGCCGCAAGGATGAATGCATTTCCCTGTACACGTGTTGGACATTTATAAAAATAATTCAAATTAGATGAAGCACTGTAATATTGACTTTGTTCAAAAAGTAGAGATAACGGATTAAGTTTTAAAATGAATCATTTAAAAAAACCTACAGATAACTACTTAAAGGTTAGCATAAATAAAGTACAGGTAAAATATTAAAAGCACTAATTCACAAAAGCATAAAGATAATTTTTGACTTAGATTTGAATCTTCCAGTCGTCTGATTTGATTATAGATCTTCGGGCTATCCAGAATGGTATCAATAGGTATCGGCGCTATTTCCAGTTAATGTAACAGTTTACAAAAGTAAGAAGTAGCTCAAAAGTAGCCAAATCGATTAGAATTTTCTATTCGGAATGTATGTATTTTCCTTAAAGTTACTAATCATAATGAGATAACTCTTGTGTTGATGGCTGACATTTTAACCTTAAATCCGCCTGAGCGTAAGAAACAACTAATAACCATTGATCATTCCAAATAAGGAGAAATAAATATAAAGCCGACCCTAATCGATGGATTAATGACATTAATGACATAATAGAAGCAGTAATAACCAAATGATTTTAACAGATATCTGCTCAAATAATGTAACAGCAGAAGTAATGGGTCTAACAGACCCCCCTAGCAAACTAACAGTTCGGGAAGGAAAAGAAAGCTTCAATGAAGAGTGAAATTTGAGTGATAACTCAGGACGAAATAGCCGTAACATCCCGAAACCCAACCTCGGCAATTAATACGAAGAAAAGCACAACCTTCCTGAAACGAAGCAGAGAAGAACGACGCGGACGTTATGCAGCGAGCACAACGTAACGGACGTTACTCCCCCCCAAAGCAGTCCCCACTCATACATAAGAAGCATATTCGCGCTAAGCGAGAGGACGGCCTGGCTCCAACTCCCACTGTGAGCCCTTCGGCAGTCAGCCGGTACTAGGTCATAGATAAAAATAAAAGGTAAACACAAACCTACTACGTTCTCCAACCGTACTCGTGGTTCAGTGCTGATAAAAGCAGAGCAACTCACCCCTATCTACTATAAAGGGTGAATCGGACATGCGGACACGGTAGGGGTGCGTCTTATATTCCGAAAGGCTCATAATTCTCCCAAAGAGGGAAATGAAAGGAAGTAAGGACAGTTAAAAGTAGATCGGTTTTCCAAAGATTAGCTTGGGTCTATGCTAAGAAAACGCAGCCTTCAACCGCGCAGCGTAAAGGAAATTATACCGTGAAGCAGTAAAACTTTCAAAACTAAAATCATAAATGAACTGGAGAAACTAAAAAATGTGCATACTAAATTGTTGAGATAGCAAAACGCATAAGGATTGTGAGTTTGGGTAGGTATGTGGTCGTCATCATCCCACATTCACCTATTCATCTATGCATACTGGGGGGGTCACGCCTCTGTACCCAACCCCAAACGGACTATAGGGCCGCCAGGCTCAAAATCCCGAAACCCGATACCAACCCGGGACATAGATAGTCGTGCTAAGAAACTCACCCAAAAGAGCAAAAAGATAGAGATGGAGGGCTCTGATGTTCGAGCAGCGGTTACACTCGAAGAACGAAAACAAAGTGGTGAGTGTACTCTTAATGAAGTACCCAAGACCTTCACACCCAACCAACTACCGAAAATAATGTATGTAATACAGAGAACAAGAGAGAGGGTTTGCGAGAGTAACCAGTAAGATAGAATGTACCAATCCAATGTCCAGCATCATTATCAAACGAAATTTGGTCGCCATACTTTGTCATTCAGCTTAAATTTCGCTGGTTTTCGTCGTAAATTATAACTCTGTTCGCGACAGTTATACGCCTTCGGTAATCGTTTGACAATGGTCGAGCGAATAGCCTCAAACCAAGGAGTGAGTTTTCCGACATGCGGAGTACGGTCGGAATCCGACCAAGTAACATCGTTAGGAACAGTAGAATCTTGTAGGTCTCCAAAACGCGAATAATCACGTCCAAAGAGAGAAAAATATGGAGAACATCCGATCACGTCATGTTCAGCAGACTTAACAGCACAGCCAATGTTTGCTAAGTTCTCGTCCCATTTGCGCTGGTTTTGAGTAATGCAGGAAGAGATAATGATTCTCAGTACTCTATCGATCCTATCGGCAGGGTTAGCTCTAGGATGGTATTTGGTGCGATATTCTGAAAAATTCTTAGCAAATTGCTTGCTGCGAAATTGTACACCATTGTCGCTAATAATGTACTGTCAAGTACCATAGACGAGAAAAATATTATCTAAATATTATCAGCAGAAGCAGGAGCTTGACGTAAAGGGAAGAAAAATGAAAATTTAGTGAAGCAATCGACCACTACCAGTACGTACGCATGTCCCTTAGAAGATCGTGGCAAAGGACCCACTATGTCGGTACATAACACTTGTCTAAGCCTAGTAGGTTTGCAACGAGGAGTAAGAAAAGTAGGTGGAGCACACCGTTCTACTGTATTAGCAGAGCAAACAGCACACTGACGGACGTAACGATCGACATCTGTCCTAAGAGCAAGCCAATAGTAATGTTGAGACACCTTCGCAACAGTCTTAGTTACACCAAGGTGGCCAGAAGTAGGAGAATCGTCGGCGTTGTTCTTTAAGCATTACAATAAGCCAACCATCCGTACCTGATCCTTCGCAAGGAGATATCTTCATACGGTTATAGAGGCGATCATCTTTTACGTACCACGAAGGGTATTTCTTGGGCTAAGAAGACGCCCAAGTAACAAGTTTGAGGTACCAAGGATCGCAGACCGGTAAAGTAACCAAGGAAGAGGAAGTAACATCAATATTATCCACTAAAGGAACCGAACGAGAAAGCAAACCATGGACTACATGTTCTTTGCCTTTGCGATGAACCATGGTGAAGTTGTATTGTTTTAAACGTAATTCCATCGAGCTAAACAGCCAAGCATTCCTTTCCGTAGTAGAGTGGTTGTGTTCTGCCGATAAAAATCGGCTGATATAGATTACTTTTCACCAGCATGAGAGGTTTGACTGAGGAGGACTGTCCCAATTCCGAAATTGGAAGCATCAGTTTGAATGATAAATTTACGAGTAAGGTCAAGACATGCGAGAATCGGAGAAGATAATAATTGTTTCTTGAGTAAATTGAAAGTCGTCACACAATCTGACGACCAAGTGAACGAAGCATTTTTGTTGGTAAGAGCGGTCAGAATAGAAAAGTGAGGGATGAACAGACTATATCAAGGAGCCACACCAATTACGTAACGAACTCCTAACTTCAACATGGTGTCCAGTTCCTCACCAACGATTTTATTGACAGAGGGAGAAAGAGGATAGTAACGTTGTTTTATCGGTTCAGCAGTTCTAGAGATCTTATGTGTAAGTAGTGCTCTCAATGACGAATCCATATGAGTAAAGGTATCACCAATTGTAGAGATGTTCGCTAAGAAAGAGAAAGAGCAAAAAAAGGAGTAATATGTTCTGAAGTGATAGAGCAAGCGCAGTATCGCTACTACCAATAACCAATAACCCGTTCTAAAGTCTGCTGCGAGGTGTATAATTTCCAGAAACCAATCCCTAAAACCAATGTCCGAGATACTTCAGGTATTACTAATGTGTCTGAGAGTACAGTTTTAAATTCAACAGTAACAGGTAGAAGAACACTTAACTATATTAGCTAAAGTACCGGAAGTAATCGAACCCACAGATGTTGAAACTCCTAAGCGATGGATAATCTCCCATCCCGAGTGTGCTAAAATAGTGCGAGAAACACCAGAATCCAACAACCCCCAAACGGATAGCCGAAGATACCAACATTAAGACAAGGACGTTTATCATCACGAACACCAGCAAACACAAAATAAGGAGGAAACGTTGTTTATGATAAATACCACCAAATGGATAACCCGAGATTAGTGAAGTAGCAGGATCTTCACCTCGGCTAGAAGATCCAATAGTAAGCTTCCATGAGCCTTATTGGAGCAATCAGGACAATAAATCTTAGCAACTTCTGGTTTCCCACACCCGTAATAATGTTTACGCTGAGGACGAGGAAAGCAAGGAGAGATATGTCCTACGTTAGAACAATTATAACAACGATGGGTAGAGAAGTAGACGAAGGTTTAGGAGAACCATCTGAAGCAACTGTTGGCTCTAAGAGCGTCTGTATAGGGCCAATACTCGAGGTGGTAAAAGAATCCGATGAACAACTCGCGTAGGCTAGGCTAGGTTCGAGTAAATTAGCAGTTTTCTTAGAAGGTGGAGGTCTAAATGAATCGATGGAATATTTGTTCTGCTCGATGCGTTTACCATAAGCCAATAATTGTGCTATGGAACTAACCTTAGTTAGTGCCAACACACTCTGATAGAACAGCGTTAAATTACGTCAAATATAGTACTATTGTTTCTTTTCCGGTAATCAGGTAGACAACCGTTGGAATAACCTTTGCATGACAGTAACGTAAATAGTCATAGTTTCCTAAGAACCCATAGTGCGATGTTTAATTTATTCCAATAAACGCTCATCATACTCACAAAGTAGTAATTCAGTTTCCAGTAATGACACCAAATACGGTGTATAAAGCGTTTCACCAATAATGAAATTAAGCAGTCAATAGTACATTCTATCTCTTAACAGACAGACAAATACTTATTCATTAGATGGTTAAGAAACATTAGCAGTAATGCACATATGAAGCCACAATGATGAATGCAATCCGTTGTACAGGTTTTCTACATTTACAAAAATAATTAAAATTAAATGAAGCACTGTAACATTGAGCTTGTTCAAAAAACACAGATAATGGATTAAGCCTTAAAATGAATCATTTCAATTTTTTTACGGATAAGTACTTGAAGGTTTGCATAAATAAAGTACGGTAGGTAGGGCCATACACTAATACGCATTCAGGTGTATTTGTATTCACAAACAGGTGAAGCATTCAAAATACATATTCACAAAGCATAAAGATAGTTTTTGACTACAGTTGTCTGATTTGACTAGTGATCTTCGAGCTATCCAAAATTCTATCAGTCAGTATTGGATTGATGCGATTTCCAGTTAATGTAACAGTTTAAAAATGTAAGAAGTAGCTCTCAAGTTTATAGAATTGTGTTTATAGTTATCGGACCCCTAGGATAAATGTGTTTATGGTTGTCGAACTCACTTTATCTTAATACCAATTCAAACAAAGTTGAGTTTCGAAAGAAATGGTTACGTTCGTAAACCAAATTCATGAGAATTTTCTAGTCGGAATGTATGTATTTTCCTTAAAGTTACTAATTATAATGACATAATTATTGTGTTGATGGCTGACAGTTTAACCTTAAATCCTTAAAGCGTTCCAACTGAACTTAGTAACTTACCCGTGCTTCTCAATCGGGACAGTGCACGTTAAATACGAAAAATAATTTATTTAATTTAGCAAGATTGTATACTTAAGAAAACGCTAAATGAGGAAATAATAAAAATGTCTGCTCAAGTAATATAACAGTAGTGATGGATCTAACAAGAGCAACTTGCGCTTATCCATATTAAATATAAACCACTACAACATTAAAGTAGAACAACTGTTGGAACCACAGACGTATCGTGAACTACCAAAAGATGTTACAACAAGATTTCTTTCAAAAACGATTCCCATTCTATTCCGAAAGAAATAAAAAAGAGACTAACTAACTCTGAAGCTCTGCTACCAAAACTATATGGTTTACCAAAAATCTATAAACATAATGTTCCTTTAAAGCCTATTGTTTCGTATACACATAATCTTGCAAAACATCTTACATGTCTATTACAACCTCACATACGTAAACAACCCCATTAGATTAAAAATTCTGCCGACTTTGTGTCGAAAAAATACATAATTTCAAAATTGAAGAGGGTGA
Source organism: Vesta saturnalis (assembly GCA_036346205.1). Taxonomy (NCBI): domain Eukaryota; kingdom Metazoa; phylum Arthropoda; class Insecta; order Coleoptera; family Lampyridae; genus Vesta; species Vesta saturnalis. The sequence continues at coordinate 1,443,461 of JARFJB010000690.1, read as the reverse complement.
TATAACGATCAGTTTTGATGTTGTTTCACTTTTTACAAAAGTCCCCTACATTCTACAAGAAACTATTGAATGTATTGACGATATTTTTCCTAAGGATACAACCATTCTTTTTTAGCACTGTCTTACTACGACCTATTTTTAGTGGAATAATAAATTGTATGAACAGCTTGATGGTGTAGCAATGGGTAGTCCTCTTAGTCGTGTTATAGCTAATTTTTAGATGGAAAATTTTGGAACATTAGCGTTACAAAATACACATAAAAAACCTTCAGTTTGATATAGATCTGTAGATGACAGTTTGTTATGTGAAGACATGAAGAAGAAGCGCTACGTGAATTTTTAATTTTTATAAATGGTAAAAGAAACTAATGGAAGTTTACCATTTCTTGACATATTAATATCTAAAACTAGTAATTCACTATCTTTTAAGGTTTACAGACAGCTGACACACTCTGATAGATACTTGCATAAACTATCAAACCACCATTCATGTCAAAAAATTGGTGTAATCAAGTCTTTAGTGAATCGAGCAAAACGAATTTGTGATCCTGAATTTTTGAAAGATAAACATAAATATTTAACAAAACCCTCAGAAGCCAATGGCTATTCACTTATTGATTAATAACGTTATTATACCTGCTAGACATAACCATAAAGAAAAACCAGTTCTTAATGTAGGTACTGATTTTCTTCTTTTTATAACTAATGTTACAGATAGAATTGAAAAAATCCATGGCACTAGGACTTTTTAAACCTACAAGAAAAATTAAAGAACATGTAAGGTCACTTAAAGATGTTTCCAACCCACTATCATCTTCCGAAGTGTATAAGTTATCTTGTTCACGTGGGAACCATAAAACCTAGTTTTGAACATATGAGAGTTTGTAGATTAGGTCAAACAAAGAAGACTGCGGTAGCTGACTATGCCTTAAATAATTTAAATCATGACATTTTATTTGATAATATGGAGATATTGTCAAGACAAATTCATTACTACGCGTGAAGCTATTGAGATATATCAACACCCTAATAATTTTAATACACAAAAATCTCCGTTTAAATAGGTTTTGGCATCTTATAATTAAAAAAGGTATACTGGTCTTAATTTGAATTCTAGCTTTTGGTATGTCTAGCTTTTTGCTGTGTTTTTTCCTAGGTCTTGAAGTAAATGCTTTACTAAATGTTAAATTACCACAGCACTATAATTTAACATACGTAGTTGAAATTAAAAATTAAAATTAAATATTACAGAAAACGTACTACATTATCTTTTTCATTGTTAAATAACACTTGCATTTATTAACAAGGCTATTTCTTTGTTAGATTCGACTGAATTATTTTAATTGATGCCGAGTTTCTATTTTTGAATGCCTTTATCATTTTCAAATTCAAGTTTTTCACAAATTTACACTTACAACTAACTTGATTAAATTGTGTTAAATTTTGAACTTTTCGTATGACATTTTTCACAGTTAACCTTCGACCGTTAGAGGGTGTTCTAATTTATCATCTTTAACTATATGTAATTTATTAATGATCTAGTAATTCTTTACTAAAGTTGTATTCCATTGTTGCCTTTATACGTTTATCAAACTATTATATTAATATAGCAGGCTTACGTTTACGTGTTCAGTTTTTCAAATTTCACAAAATTGTTTTAACATTTCTAACAATTTTGAAAGATAATATTATTACTATCGAAGATCTCTTTAAGTGTTATCGAAACGCTTACATTGTATAACTTAAATATACAAATACAACATATAAAAACCCAAAAAAGGTAAGTGTTTTAATATTATTGGAATTTTCCTTTTAGAGTATAATTAAAGGGTTGAAGGACATGTGTAACATGAAATCCAAACATTTAAGTTTCTTTTTACATTGTATGTAGAGCTTTATTATGTAATTATACAAATCCGCTAGTACTTTTATGCAGATGTAGGTATACGAGAATGTTGAGTGGAGACAATTTTTTAGTAGTATTATGTCGTAGGTTTTGAAAAGCGCCCTTCATTTCATTAGATTTCGATTAAAGCTTGTACTGTTGCCATAACGATATTTTCAAACAAATGTTAGCTAATTCTTTTAGTGAAATGTTCGATTCTAAAACAATTCTAACATTTGTAGGTAATCTTTTTAAAAATAATTCTTTGTAAAATAATATGTCTGGAAATAGATCTGCTATTTTTTTCAGTTTTTTAAGGACTTATAAAGGTGTTACACCACCCGTTTAGTTTGTATCAAGGAAGTATTGAATTGTGATATAGAGGTTCGTTTAATAAGCTCTTTTTTCAATTTAAAATATGGAGTTGCACCACTGGTATACATAACTAGATCTCTGAATTCCAAATCAATGTCTGGTTCTGGAGCAGCTACAACATAATGACTGATTCAATTACATTAGTTAGTTCATGTTTATCCTAATTGAGATTGATCATAATGTTCTTTTACTCTTGCGCTCAGCAATGGTTAGAAAGCAGAATATTATGACTAAATAAAAGTGTTACTCCATTTAATATAATTATACTTTGACAAAAGCAAAAATACGTTAATCTTTCACTTATTAATAATCAACTTTTTATCAATTTTATGCTTTTTTTATAATATTCAGATAAATCACTACCTATTATAAAAATCAAATCACTATAAAATAATCTCCATGATTTATAGGTATCATTTGCTATATCGCACAGGTCTGTTAAAAAGAGCGTTCCCTATAAGCAGATTGTTAGCGTCATGTAGTTGATCAATTGTAGTATTACAGCTTAGTTCCCATCCCCACGCGAGACGTTTTACATTCAATACCCCTAATATTATTACGTTCGCTTCATGCATTAAATGAAATAGTATTTTATTCATTGCAGATACTATACAACGATTTTGTATACGCGCCTACTTACCTGTTACATTGAGCAATATGGATCTAACATTTTTATACAAGTATGTGTTTTGAAATCCCCTTATACTATACAGGGAACACTATACTAAAGGGAAGTTATTGCAATCATGACAAAATCCTACCTCTAGGTTTCGATGGATCTTCACGTTTTGAGGGTCTGGCTAATAGTGCAAAATCGTAGATACGTATCAACTTTTGGGACATGTAGGACCACCGGAAGTATCTGTTAACCTAAACTGTTTTCAAATGTTTTCAAGTAAACTAGTCGTTTAAATCGGCCTATCCTACATGCATGAAATCCACTGAAAAACTAATCGATATGAAAATTGAAGCTGATCGAGTTACTAGAAATGGTGTCTGAGTACAAAATTATTCTTATATAGATTCAGTCTTTTAACCAAGATTTTGGACTAAGATGCTACCTAATCAATAAAAATCGTAAAAAAAACCCATGTATATGTAGTTTCAGCTTACTTATCGATCTAAAAATGAACAAAAACGGTAAAAATTAAAAATTTGAAACAATTTCTTAACGTGCTAATTAAAAATATTAAATATAAATGAATCGAATGGCCAAAAGGTCGAGTGATAGGACTTTTTTTGTTAAACTTGTTCTTAAATTTTATTTTAAGATGAATTTACATTTTAGCATGGCGGACTTGTTAAAAATTTTGTATAAGCGTTAAACGTTAGAAACTACTTAAATGTATTCTGAGCTATTGTTTTAAATATAAGGCAGTGGACATTACCTATATTAATATTTGAAAGTGCATCTTAAAACACTATTAAAATATGTGTCAGGTAACTAAAAAAGTTCGTGCGGTTTTTGTATTGTAAGGTTATTTTAACGCATCACGTATGTGCAGTAATTTGGTAACCTATGTAACGTATTTTTAGTGCAGCTGAAGCGAGTTTGCATGAATAGAATTTTTTTTGTGTGCGTAATGTAAGTTGGTGTAAATGATACGCCACTAGGTTTTTAATGAAGCCTTAGTTATCGTATGAAGGAATATTTGAATCTTATAGAAAGATTTTTCGTGCTGAAAGCGTTTAATTTGGTTAAGAAATAATGTTTGGAGTATTGATACGGCACTGGTAAAACTACTGGTCTTTGAACTAAAGAAATGGTTGTAGACGCGCGAATGAGTGAGTTTGTGGTATATTGAAATTGTTTTAACGTGCAATAAGGAATATGGATGCATGTTTTTGATTGTGGAAATTTTTGTAATGTTGTGCAATATTGCTAAATTGAATGCGTATGTGTACGTAAAGGGACATTAGAATGGGATGATTTCGCGAAAATGACGCGGAAATAAAATTCGCGCACATGCAAAATATATACGAAAAGACGAAGAACGACCTGGTGAATATACTGAATGCATGTGGTGATGATAGATGATTTACTCTAGAAGATTTTACAAATTTTCACGTAAGATAAAGACAGCGGCGGGTCTTGTAAAGCGTAAAAGTAGAACGACTGCAATAACCCTTACTGGGATTGATAATAAGTAGACATTCATAAATGAAACAAGTATTAAATTGAGGGTTGTAGGAAAAACTATTTTATATTATCTTTCTTCAATAAATTAAAAGTGCTTATGCAGATCTGAAAATTGAACAAGTATTTTGTTAAAGGTGTTTAGTACAGCGCGTGAAATTACAAAAGTTTTATAAGCTTAAGGTAACCACTTAAGTGAACGGGCCGAAAATTGTAAAAGTAACTTAAAGAAGTGGTGGTTTTATGAACGTTTGAAGTATATTCGTACAATCGTCACCAAATACAATTCGATTGTATAAAAAAGCAAGTAAGAGATTCGATACCCAAAGGGGAAGCAAACATACTCTTTGTGTTAAACGTGTATGTAGTAAAGACCTAACATCTATGCATAAATACGATGTTATGCTAAGTTAAAGAAAAACAAAAGGACCTTGATGACAAGTGAATGAAGAACTGTTGGCGAGTGCGTTCAAGGAATATGGTTGTTGTGAGTGTACCCAAAGTGCTGGTCAATTTATAGGCCGTTAGTAAATAACGGATTACATATCACCGATTAAATGGATTACATATCATACCGGCAGAAAACATATTAAATGACCTTTATTGTAAGAATTACTTATGACTTATTGACAAATACGAGCACGATCACCTTTTTAAGATAATTTTCTTCCTCTGCTTTGACGATCATTCATTTAAGTTAAAATAAAAAAAAGGAAATCGAGCTGTATCGGTATTTTTGTGTATGTTTAGTTCTAAGATTTGGGGATTTTTAATTAGGGCTAGTTGTTTGTTTCGACCACGGATGTGTAAATATTTATCCACAATATATCTACAAAGTGTTCAAATTATTTCGTTGTTTATTTGTGATATTGACATAACTGTTCACATATTTTTAATAATCGAAAATAATCTTTACTTTATTTCATTTTAGAGATTAACAATCGATCTGACATCTTATATTGGCCAGATCAATTCACAAAATTTCAGTAAAAATTTGGAAAGTAAAGCAGAACATTAGTAACAGAATGCTCCATTTTGATTTAGTATTTCCATAAAGCAGAACGTTTATATTTGAAGTGATAAAGCATAAACATATTTATGAATTAAAAATTATTATTAATTTTATTAAATACATAAACAAAAGTTTATTCATAGTTGAACCTGACCTGTACTTTGAGTATCGGTAATCAACTGCCATAGTTCAAGCCCCAATCGATGTAAATTTTGTCTTTATGTATAGAACTGATGTAAATGCTAAACGTAATGAGATAACAATCAAATTACTTATAACAATTTAATATTAGTCAAGTTGCTTTGGTATGTGAATCCTTGCCATATTGCACGCTCACATTCCATTAATATAGGTAATTTGATTGTTATCTTATTACGTTTAGAATTTACATCAGTTCTACATACATAAAGACAAAATCTACATCGATTGCTTAACTTCATTAGCTTATATCTAGGTTCAAATCTCGAGGTAACTTCATATTCAATAAAATTAATAATATTTTTTAATAAAATATAAAAAGATCATTAATGAGGAAAGCACTAATCATTCTAACGTTGAGTTATTTAGCAATTAACGAATAGTTTTCATTGAGATAATGAATATCGTTAGATCGTGTCGCTGATTCATTTTGTGTTAGAGGTTTTTCTAAATTGGGCATTGATTATTTATTTAATTTTGAAGTTCATTAACTGTTGCAGATTTAAATTGGTAGATATACGAGGGACATTTTAAAAACTACATATGTTAACGTTTTATTTTTATGAATTGGAGTTTCCATTTATACAGGGTGTATTCAGCAAGTTATAACGACCCGTGTATCACTAAATTTTTTGAAGTTTTGAGATGATTTGTTTGGAAGTGTGTTTGACTTTGAGAAGTTAGTGTATGAGTTTATTGTTTTCCACAATCAAACAGGATTAATTTACCATCTCGCCTAAGACGTTTTATTTTAGCAAAATTTAAGGTTGTGGTGCGCCAAGGGACATCTTCCCCGAACTGAGCTGTATAAGTTGTGAATTTATGGTAAGTGTAAGGTGTTTGAACTTGTTATTCAATAATTTTACTCCTTATCTCGACCCCGCCCATTTCCACTATAGCTGGGTTCGTAACCCGCTTACAAAGGTAAACACGCCTGACACCTAGTGCGGATTGGACGTGCAGCAGTATACAGCAGAGTGCCATGAATATTTTTATTGTTGATCGATAGCAAATGTTTGTTTTCTGTCATTCACTTTAGTACGAATCCTTCTTTTATCGAGTACATATATATTTGGCTACAATTGTTTAGTTCCGAATTTGAATCGTTGAAAATGGAAGCGAAACCTTAATTCGCGGTTGTTTACTCTATTAATACAAACATGGTATTAAAGCCGCAGCGGCGGCGAGAAAAATATTTACCGCATTCGGAGATGATGTCGTAAGTAATCGGACAGAACGGAAGTGGTTCAAGAAATTTTGTTCGGGATATGTCAGCTTGACCGATGAAGCACGCTCTGGATAACCGAAGATCATAAACAATGATGATCTCGAACAGGTTGTGGAGACAAATTCCAGTGTAACGTGCCTACAGCTTGTAGAAGTGTTCAGCGTGAGTGATGAAACCATTCGTTTGCACCTTCATGAGCTAGGGAAGACATAAAAGTTAAGCAAATGGGGCCCATATGAATTATTAAACGATTACAAGTTAACTCGTCTTACCATTTGCTGGGAAAACATTTTACGCAACAATAATGAACAATTTCTTGATCGCTTTTCGATGAAAAGTGGATATTATACTCCAATTCTGAGCGTTCGTATCATTGGTTGTCGCCTACACACTCCTAAAGTTTCCTTGCACCCAAACAAAATTTTATTGTGTGTTGGGGTGGAGAGCGACCAGAATAGTCCATTACGAATATTTGGAAAGAGGTGAAACCATCACTACGAACTTATATTGTGAACAGCTTCTGCGAGTACAAGCAGCCCTCAACCAAACACAGTATTCTTCAATTAATCGGAAAAAAGCGCTATTCTTACAGGATAACGCCAGACCGCACTTGGCTGGGAAACGTTACCCCACACTCCATACTCTCTGGACATTTCACCAAGTGATTACCACCTTTTTTTTTCTTTACATAACTACATGAGACAGACAGTTCAAAACAAGAATTGATGTTATAAACGCAGTCCGTCAGTTTTTTTTATTCAAAGTCCCTAAAATTGAACACCAATTGGTGTTACGTTGGCAAAAGGTCATTAATCGCGATGGTGGTCATTTCGGTGAGTAATAATGTATTACTGTTTGTTAACAAATATTTTTATTTTACCATACAAAAACAGCACGAACTTATTTGGTTACCTGATCTTAAACAAAAAGTGAAAATCCTTGCGAAACTTATTTTAGTTTTTGTTTTAGAGTAGCATTAGAGTGTTGAAGGACATGTAAAACGTGAAATCAAGGGTTTACTATCCATTATGATTTTTGGTTTAGTTTTCGTGTTTTAATCACTAAAATTGTACCTCGGTAACCCATTCTGCTTATCATTAGCTTTTTAATAACCCAATGACTTGTCATCGATTACAGTACTATTACTGTTTTCAACCTTGAACACTCAACCTTGACTGCCACACACTTAGCTACATTTTAAACACTTGGGCATCTGCCTCAGGTTGAGGTTGTTTTGTGCTTTTGACTGAAAGTATTCCCGTACACGTTACCTGTGTAGCGTATCATTATTGAGAGATGCTCTTCAACTCGTATAAAATTCAAATGTTCCATTTGTATTTATAAATGTTTGTCCAACTTTTGCTTTAGGCAATGACAAGTAAACGTTACTAAAATTATTAATAATTTTATTAAATACATAAACAAAAAGTTTACCTCGAGTAGGATTTGAGCGTACAACAATTACTTTGCTAGAGTAACCCTCTAACCAACTGAGCTATCGAGATACAAGCCCCAATCGATGTAAATTTTGTCTTTATGTATATAGAACTGATGTAAATTCTAAATCTAATCAGATTACAGTTATATTACTTATATTAATGAATTACTTATGTTAATGGAATGCGAGCCTGCAATATCGCAAGGATTCACATATACCAAATGTCATTGACCCGCACGAATAGATTCCATGTAATCATTTTATTGGTATACCGCGTATCTGGATTTGTCAGCAGCACGTGGGATACAATCTTTCAATTGGTTAGTTCCACAGTTTTTGCTTTTATAGCGCGACGTTTCGGAAGCAGACAGACTGCTTTCGTCATCAGCCTTAGTCACGAGATGGACTGTTTGCGCACGTGAGTCGAATTCGTATATGCTAGTATTTTTTTCCAAACACTTGACGACTCTCTGATTCGAATTTTGGAACGGTACACTTACAAGTCTGGCGCCTTTACCGCTTAGCCACTGAGTAATCCAATACACATTTTTAAAACTGACATGCATATTAAACTTTTTCGTGGTTGGGCATTAGTTTGTTGCGCCGTAACCTATTCCGCAGGTGTATTGCCCTTATGTTGTTCGCACATTATTGGGATCCATAAGGGTTTCGTTTCTAAACTACACTCGAAGTGCGAAAACAGTCCTCTCAAGACTAAGCCGAACGACAGAAGCAGAGTCTGCTTCCGAAACGTCGCGCTATAAAAGCAAAAACTGTGGAAATGGGCCGATAAACTCAACCAATATGAGTTACAAAACACTTATAATATAGAACAATGTCTCGAGTTCCATTGTGCAGTCTGCTATTTTTCAAACAGGGTTGCTTCAGTGAAATGTATCTATCTTCATTAGCAATATCTCCTTTAATTTCTTTTATTACTTTGGTTGTATTATCAATACAATACACATTGCGCAAAAAGTTTATCTGTTCATTGCATTTTTTAAGCATTACAGAAAAAGCACAATTAGGTGCGCCTTTTCTGCAGCAGACTTACTTATCTGATTTACCACCATGAAATTTAACAATATTTAATTTATTAATGATCTAGTTATCTTTTACTAAAGTTGTATTCCCTAGTTGGATTTATACTTATGCTTATACTTATGTTTGTGTTTTCAATTTTTCAAATTTCACAAAATTGCTTCAACATCTTTAACAATCTTGAAGGATAGTACTACTGACGAAGGTAACAGTAAATGTTATCGAAAAGTGTAGATTTGCATAACATAAATATAAATATCGCCCCAGGCCCGATTCTATTCATAATTTACATTCACGATATGATACCTTATCTTATACAAAAGGATAAAAACAGCTTTATTACTTGTTATCTGGATGACACTAACATTATAATCAAATCAGACACTCAAGATATTGTGTTGAAAATCCATTCTATCTTCAATAAACTGAAATATTAGCGCAGCAAGAACAACTTAATTGTAAACCTTGACAAAATCTTTGTAGTTCATTTTAGAAACTCACATAAAACTTGTAGCATCAAAAATTTGTAGATATAACCAATGTTAGATATCACAACAACTTCAGAATTAAGTTGGTCCCATCATATTCAAGATGTCTGCTACACCCTTCAATTATTAAAAGTCTTATTCAGCAGAGCACTCTGTTAACGCTGTAGTACCCCATTTTTCATTCACACATTCTTTATAACATTATCATTTGGGCCGGAAGTGGACAGGTTGAACGTATTCTCAACATTCAAAAACGTGCTGTTAGAACAATATGCAATCTTTCCTTACTGACATCTTGTAAACCTTATTTTGCAAAATTACGAATTTTAACCGTCATCGACACTTACATCCTTGAAGCATGCTCTTTTGGTTATCAAAATAAAATACCTTTAAATTATCCGATCGTTGTTACAATACCCCTCACAAAACCTTACTAAGTATTGGTAATCACAAAATAACTCCTTTTCAAAAGAATTTGCTGTATAGCTCCTGCAAAATATTTAACGGATTACCAATCTACATTCGACAAATTAATAATTTGGCAAAATTTAAAGCAAAACTTAAAAAATTTTTACACACTAGAGCATCCATCCCGTAAAGGTAATTTGTGCCACGGCATAGCTCAGTGGTGATAGCGGGGTTCTTACTTGATGTTGTAAAAGGGGCACTCGTAACAACTCCAAAAAAGTCAAATTCGGGTAAAAATTGTCAAAAAGGCGCCACCTCTTAATAAACATATTTATAGCAGGAAAACGTCATAAACAGATCTCAGATTGGCCTAACAGGACACCAAAACGTTCACTCAAAAATAAGCTACTTTACTACCAAAAATTCTATTCCAAAAATATTTACGCGAAGTTCACCTAAATTCCAATGACATTCTAAGCTTTATGTAAAAGCCGCAAAATTGTGAAAATAAAATTCAAAACTCATTAAATATTTCGATAAATTCAGCGCTAAAATTATTATCACAAACAACCAAAAATAAATGAAAATACGACAATTCACTCTACAATTTAAAACACAAAAATACGTCCCTACAACAAAATGAAGCGTGATTGAAGATTTACAAAAACCTAAAATTCAATAAACGTCGATATCGGGAAGTTTTTCTAAATTCGAGAAAAATACAACAAATAAGAAACTGCTTACCTTTTGGCAATTTAAGTCCATGAATGATGTCTGCAATCGGTAGGTCGATACCTATAAAAGACCTTCCAAAATATTCGCGAGTATTCGCAATACCCTCGCATTCAAATTTAATAAGTTGTTTGGTCAACGACCGCCTCACTTCATAATTACGTTACTTTATAATTTAAAGTCTCTTTTAAAATTACTTGTTACATTCAATATGTATTATTTCAATAACGTTGATCACAATCTAAATGATCGATACATGGAGGTTGTCACTGCAAAATTATTTAACTTTAAAGTAAATCGATTACTACAAATTTCCAAAAATATTTAACCTTTCAATTTATTACTTTACGTCGGGAAATCGTTGGCGCAGAGGATAAAGTTACAGTAGTTTCTAATCTCTTAATAAAACAGTTACAAACATTAACAATGGTCATGTATTAGGACATTTACATATTAAATTTTAGTACAGTTACATAAAAAAACATATTAAATTTCGCAATTCCAAAGGCATAAATCTAAAGAAATAATGATCAAATCTTGTCAGCGCTTGCAAGGCCGTTTAAGGTCAGTTACTATCTGTTATAAATAAATACCTTTCATTAAATACAACGGAAATAATACAAAATATCGGTAATATAAACTTTCAATACACAAAATTTACACAAATAAAAAAATTCAGGATATAAACAATAAATTGGGAGGATGGATACCCTGTTTGTAAAATTTCCTGAAGGGCCTTTATACGATAATTTACACAAGCAGATGAATGCACCCTCCATACATACACAAAAAATTAAAAACGCACACTTTATTATTGTCGCCCAAAAAAATAAAAAAATAAACGTTACTTTACGTAACACCAACCACAAAAAAATGTTCTTCTTACTCTGAACTACAATAATGATGACCGCAGGTATATAAGGGAGAGACTGCTGGGTACACGAGGAGACGCTCGGAAAAGAGCTATACTTAAGGGATGGTCGCGCGCGAGTATTTTGTGAGATTATAGAAACGATCTGTGCTGGTTTTTATTTGTAAATAATTAGTGTGGCAGTGCATATTAGTTTACTGCAAAAAACCCATTTTGGAGATGAAGTATTTAAACATTTACAAATGAAGGGATTAATTTGTGAATTGAGAAATAAGTATTAGGGAGTTTTTTTTTAAATGTGAGAAGTGTTGAATCAGATTTAAAGTAAAAAGCAAACATCGAGTTGGAAGTATTGTGTGTACAGAGCCGCGGACCCAAAAAGGAATCTGAAGTAATTCATTATGTAACAAAATAAAGTTGTGTTTAAACACTTATGAACTAGGTTAGACAGTGTCGGGCATTAATGGTATTGGTTCAAGTATACGTGTGAATTTAATCCAATGTGTAGGAACATTTAAGAGTTTTAATGTTCAAGTATAAATAAATATATTCTGTGACTAACATTTGTTTTTCGAGAAGAGCGGGTAGTAAATCAGATTACACCATTTTGTTTTACGCGACGGAATACGGACATTTAAGATAGTGAAACCCCGTCGATGGCGGCTTATCGGTGACAAGTGTGGGTACATATTAATGATTAAATTACAACGAATCAATCTAGTAGACATATTATACCGGAACTTATTCATGTAAGAATAATTTTAGATTTTTTAATGGTAGAAGTTTGATTTATTTTTAGAGGTGTCATTGTTTATAGTGTTTTATTTTGAGGCAATAAGGATAATTAATCTACATTACCGTTATATGTTTAGATCATAGGATTAAGGGATTTTTAATCTATAAGCAATATCTGTAAATATTTTTTAAAGTTGGTAATACAGATCCATTAATTAACTTGTTTGTTTATCTATTTAAACTGTGATTCCGTAGTCTAAAGGTTAAAGGTGAACGAATATTACAAGATTTCATTGTTTTCTTGTGGGAAATTACATAAAGGATTACACCGTTTAAGAGTAATCAAACTTCTGATATTTTAGCATAATGATTGATCTGAGAATTGTTAATTTAGAGTCAGATCGATTGCAAAGTTTACTAATTTTGCATTCATTGCATGTTTAAATACAATTTTAAAGAGAAAGTATTCAAATAATATTTGATAGAAAATAGATGATTCATAAATGACAGCACTGATGGTTATGTCTTTAAAATTTGTAATTCCAATTAATGCTTTTGTGGTTAAAAATTAATAGACCGAGGTATTATTTTTCTAAACTGGATGATATTTCCTTATTTCAGAATTTTTATGACAGTAATATTAATCTAAGTGTATAAGCAGGTAAATTAGAAAGTATCCAGATAACGTTTTGTTACTTTGATTTTATGAATATACAGGGTGCGATCAATAAGTTTACGACGACCCGTATACTTCCAAATTTTATTAAGCTATGGATAAATTTATTTTTAAGGGTAACTGAATTTATAGATTTTCAAAATTGAATCGACGTGCATTAAGTTTCCTGAGACGAAATTTAGCGTACTATATTAAAGTGAAAGTGTGATTGAACCTGTGTATGGTTTTATTGAATAGGCTACAATTCTGTCTTCCTCACCTAGAGGCGATTTTTCCCGGATTGAATGATGTTATTTGTTGATTCATGGTAAGTATAGCGTATTTGAGACTAAATTTCAATCATTTTACGTCTTATATCGACCTCGCCCGTTTCCACTGCAGTTGGCTTGGAAACCTGGTTACCTCGGTAGGCCTGCACGACGCCTAATGCGGTTTGATCGTGTAACAGTTCATGTTGCTGACACTGTGGCTAATGCATTATCGAAAGCTTTATCTCGGAGACTTGTTATAAGATGTGAATGATTCTCATTATCAAGTTATAAATAAGGCTTTGTAAGCTTTAAAGAGGAATGTGTAATTATTTTAATTAATTCTTGTTCATTAATAGCTGTTTTATTTAAAGTTGACACTGCCCTGGAGCGATGGAAATGTTTAGAAATAATTTTATACTTGGTATCCAGCCCAATTTTTTTAGCTGAAATTTTCGTTCACTTAGAAATTCGTTGATTCTTATAGGAACATTTTTGTACTAATCTTTTGATGCATCATTTTCCCAAAACGGATTGGGAGTTGCAACCAATCTGTCAGTCGTAATATGGTTCGATTTATGTCACATTTTATAAAATATTGTTATTGGACATATGTCAGGGTTTTCTATGTTTTTATTAGCTATTTACTATCACAACAAAAGATCTATGGAGGAATTTTCATTCCAGATTTTCTACGGACTGCTCGGTTTCCAAATTAAAATTTTGTTGCTTACAAAATTCACTAAATAGGTTCCAAATAGAGGATTGGCCTTTTTTGTATTTTGTGGTGCTGATTTCTAAATTTCCGCCTCGAAAATATTTCCGAATCTCTACGTACTGGTAGATTACATTATTTGATATTTATTAACTATGCTTTCGACATTTAAAACTGTTAAGTGACGTGGCGATTCATAATAAATAAACAATAAATGATCAAGTTGCCATCGTAATTTAATTTATCCGATATGCGATATTTTCTTCATTCGTTACCTCCTTCAAGGTTTCACTATTCCTAGCGTAACTAATTATTCTTAGATTATCATTTCTTAATCCGTATCGAAAAGGATTTATCGTTAACTTTTAATTTACTCCTTTTGAAATATTCATCAGTCCTACGTTACCTTCGGACTGCGAAATCCTCAAATCACTGGTAGCACAGTTTCGTAAATTTTGATTGTTTTACCTTGTTTACACTACAAGTCTTTTTCATAACAAAATTAACTCTAAAATCTTATTAGTTGGTCTATACTTTCATACCTTTTTTAGACTGAACACTTCCATTTTACGTGTTTGAACTGTTACACACACAACACACACACACACACACACACACACACACACACACACACACACACACACACACATATATATATATATATATATATATATATATATATATATATATATATATATATATATATATATATATATATATATATATATATATATATATATATATATATAAACAATTTTAAACATTTTATTAGCTATTTACTATCACAACAAAGATCTATGGAGAATTTTCATTCCAGATTTTCTACGGACTGCTCGGTTTCCAAATTAAAATTTTGTTTTACAAAATTCACTAAATAGGTTCCAAATAGAGGATTTTTTTGTATTTTGTGGTGCTGATTTCTAAATTTCTAAAATATTTAATCTCTACGTACTGGTAGATTACATTATTTATTTATATATATATATATATATATATATATATATATATATATATATACAGGGTTTTCCACGGTAGCCGTTCGTTAGAAGTTTATGTGGTTGGAAACAATTTAGAAATCTAAATTTTTGGACTTAAGGGTTATTTAAGATTCTCTTTCATTCTAAAATATTTTCAAGGTCATGTTACTTCCAGTATATTATTTTATTTTTGGATTCTTGACAAAATTTTAGGATGTCTTATAAGGGTTTCCTATACCTTTTTTCAACTGTTTCTTAGATATCTTGATTTTTTCAAAAATTTTGAAAGATGTAACCCTATTTTCAACACTGCTTGTCTTACTTATTTTTGACTGATGGAAAGTGCTTCTGGAGTAGACAGAAGCATAAGAACTATACTTTTGAAATACTCATTGACAATTGATTTATTGCATACATGGTGTTCAAAATTTGATGAACTATTAAACAATTTTCAAAGTTGAAAAACTTTGTTAATTCAAATGTGACACCCTGTATATTATTGGATGAATAGATGCAGCATTTAGTTATGCATCGTTTGGCTATAACATTACCTATACCTATTATCGACAATTTTCTTGTTAATTAATATTTTCTACTTTAATGTGATTTTTGACAGAAACTGAAATGTTTTTCAAAAATAAAATGAACTTAATTCAAACTACACAAATTCTATTTTATCAAAACAATGAAATAATACAAGAAGATAACAAAATTGAGAGCATAATAACAAATGAAAAACATAAAACAATTATTTGAAGATAACTAGAAGAAAAGTGATAAAAAAGATAAAATGAATCATTACAAATGTTCCACATGACCGCCAATTTGATTTAACCATTTTATAACTCGTATAACTCCGTATTTTTTATAAAATCCGATAAAATTCCAAAACTGCAATCTAGTGAGCCTTGATTTTGACACGCATTAAAACATTGTTGCTGATTTAATGTCAAATCAGTACAATTTAAGTAATTTTGTAATTTTTTAAGTATTTTTTTAAGTACTGTTTATAATGGAATGTATTCAAGAATATTCTAACAATGATTTATTAAACTTGTTTTACACGCATGGTGAATGTGGACGAATTGTTAGGCGAGCATGCAGGTTGTTTAACGAACGGTATCCACACCTACCATTAATGACACCTGGAAAATGTGCAAGAATTGAAGCTCGATATATTGCAACTGAAAGTATAAGGGCAAATCGAACGCATTTAAAGCCAGTAATAGATAATGAAGTTAACGAGGTAAACGTGTTAGCTTATTTTCACGCTTATCCACGAACTTCAATTACAGCAGCTGCATTAGATTTGGATATTTCACAAACATCAATCCACAGAATATTAACGAAGTATAAAATGCATCCTTTTTCGGTAATAACTGTGCAAGGATTACATCTTGGTGATCAGGCACGACGAGTTAACTTTTGTGAATTTATTCTTGTACAAATGACCGAATATCCGAGATTTCTTCACAACATTATTTGGACCGATGAATCAAAATTCAGTAGAGAAGGAATTTTCAATCGCCGAAATAATCACTACTGGGCACAGGATAATCCTCATGTAACAAGAGAACGTAATCACCAGTTCCAATTTAGTTTTAACGTTTTTTGTTTAGTTATAGATAATAGAGTGGCATATCAAGTGTACGATGAAAATTTGAATGGGGCGAGATATCTTGAAATTCTCCGTGGATTGTTATGGATTTTCTAAATACTCTACCTGCATGTGACAGGGCAAGCAGTTGGTATCAGGTGGATGGTGCTCCCGCACATTCCACTATAGCTGTACACCAACAGTTGACATTGATGTTTGAAGATCGGTGGATTGGCCCACAAGGACCTTGGAACTGGCCACCGAGATCACCCGATTTGACGCCCCTGGACTTTTACCTCTGGGGTCGTATAAAAGAATTAGTGTACTCTAGGCCAGTTCAAACTAGAGCAGAATTGCTAAGTCGTGTTTCCAATGCATTCAATAGTATGTGTCCACACGAAATTCGGCGATCTATTTCGCAAGGAGTATATGATAGAGTTATAAAATGCTTAAATCAAATTGGCGGTCATGTGGAACATTTGTAATGATTCATTTTATCTTTTTTATCACTTTTCTTCCAGTTATGTTCAAATAATTGTTTTATGTTTTTCATTTGTTATTATGCTCTCAATTTTGTTATCTTCTTGTTTTATTTCATTGTTTTAATAAAATAGAATTTGTGTAGTTTGAATTAAGTTCATTTTATTTTTGAAAAACATTTCAGTTTCTGTCAAAAATCACATTAAAGTAGAAAATATTAATTAACAAGAAAATTGTCGATAATAGGTATAGGTAATGTTATAGCCAAACGATGCATAACTAAATGCTGCATCTATTCATCCAATAATATACAGGGTGTCACATTTGAATTAACAAAGTTTTTCAACTTTGAAAATTGTTTAATAGTTCATCAAATTTTGAACACCATATATGCAATAAATCAATTGTCAATGAGTATTTCAAAAGTATAGTTCTTATGCTTCTGTCTACTCCAGAAGCACTTTCCATCAGTCAAAAATAAGTAAGACAAGCAGTGTTGAAAATAGGGTTTCAAAATTTTTGAAATAATCAAGATATCTAAGAAACAGTTGAAAAAAGGTATAGGAAACCCTTATAAGACTTATCCTAAAATTTTGTCAAGAATCCAAAAATAAAATAATATACAGGGTGTTCTATTTAAAATAAGGAAGTTAGTGGCGACTTCCGGTATAACCGGAAGTAACATGACCTTGAAAATATTTTAGAATGAAAGAGAATCTTAAATAACCCTCAAGTCCAAAAATTCAGATTTTTAAATTGTTTCTAACCACATAAACTTCTAACGAACGCCTACCGTGGAAAACCCTGTATATATATATATATATATATATATATATATATATATCTGTGATCTTTTCTTTAAAATTGTACACCTATCTACAATTAGATTGTGCCCCTTAATAATCTATTCAACCTTAGAAACTACTACACTCATTTTGATTTTGCAATCTTCATTATTCGATTTTAGATTGATTAAAGATATATTAATATACTTAGAAAATGATTTTTTAATGAACCAACATCTTCGTTTCTTAGTTTGTTTACTTTGTTTGTTTGTGTATGTAATGCAATGCGCAATTTCTGATCAGTAAAATACTTAAGGTATCGATAATAATTTTAACAAAATGTAACATAAATAATGTCCTACTTTCGTCATTTTGAAACCATATTTTTCATGTAATTATCTTACCAATTTATTTTCCTTTAAATTAATTTCTAATCTTTAATCATACATACTTACGTAATCTGAACTAATAGATTTCCGCTTTTCCGCTTTTCTATGATTTTTATTGTAAATACCTAAACTCAGGTTTCCATTACAACAATAAATTACACACATATAAATAATTGAGTTACATAAAGTTGACTAAAATTTTCTGTCTCAAATAGTTGCTCTCTGTTCTTTACGTTTAACGCCTTTTTGTTCCCATAACCGTGCTAAGGTTTTCGTTTCCATTTCTTCTTCCATTTTGATACGTATTATGCCAGTTATGGGAATAGTTACTAAACTATGCCACTTTTTGTTTGATAATTGCCCTTTTCTGACTACTATTTTATGTTATCTATGGTTAAAGTAACCGTGCCCAATGTCACTGACAATGCACTCGCGGTACACCTGCTACTTTTTTGAGTTGTCACAGGTTCTTTTTTCTTCCAGGATTACCATATGGGCACACCTGCTACTTTTTTGAGTTGTCACAGGTTCTTTTTAATTTAAGGATCTTCGGAATAAGTTGGACTTGGCATATAAAATAACCTACGTACTAAAATTTGATAAAACTATGCCCATATTTCGTCACATTATGTACCTGTATTCTTTCTATATAATGCTTAATATTGGTTCAAACTGAAGACTTATCGAAGGAAGCTCTGTTTCGTTCATTCCTAACGATATATAAGTAAGCCCCCTTTTCCCGTATTTCTTGGGCAGCTTTTATCTTATTACGGAAGAAGTTGACATAATTTCTTATATTACTACTTATCCACTACCTCGAATGTGGGTTTCCTTTTTTAAGGTCTTATACCTCGCTTAATTCTATTATACTGATATATTTAGGCAACAGTACATGTAAATTGCGAAGCGCTTAGAATTTTTCTAGGGGGTGCGGTTTTTGAGTAATAATATAAACTTGCACTTGAAAAACATCTTCCAAATATTTTTTTTACCAACATGGTGCCCCAAGCCATAATGCTTTGGAAGTGAGGAATTACTTAGAAAACCGTTTCCTAAATCGTTTCATTGCAATATTCGATTCAGTATTATGGCGGTTTTGATAAATTATGTTTTTTAGAAAACTCTATACGAAGAAATCCAGTATTGACAGATATGAAAATTGTGGCGGCCATAGCACAAAACTGCATGTTACAATCCAACGAATTGGGAAACGGTTTTCTAAGTAATTCCTCACTGCCAAAGCATTATGCACTGGGTCACCGCCTTGTTGAAAAAAATATTTGGAAGATGTTCTTCAGGAATGTCTATATTTGTATTTATGAAAAGTTAAGAAAGAACGAAGCTGATGGTTGTCAAGCCAACTATGATTCCCATTTAAAAAAAGTTTATATTATTACTCAAAAACCCCACCCCCTAGAATAATTCTAAGCACGCCACTGAATTCGGCACTTCGCAATATACAAGTAGCGTTGACGAATTATATCAGTTTAATAGTATTAAGTGAGGTACAAGACCTTGAAAAAGTGTAGAAATACCGACGTTTGGCTATAAGTCGAAAACAAAGAAGATAGTAAATTTTCGATTTTCCATGAAATCTAGATCAACAAAGTAGTACGTGAATGTAAAAACTGCAAACTTCTATCTTTGATAATAACAACGATATATTTAAAAAACCACTAAAACAACGAAATCGGGACACACGGTACAATAACATTATCAATTTTTATATACTTAGCTATCAGCCTTTAGAAATCCATTTGTTAGTTTTATAAACATTGTCTAAACAATTTCTACGATTATTGTACAAGGTAGGGTAATTACAATTCTCAGCGATATGTACATAAACACAATAATATAATAAACAAAATACTTAGAATTCCTATTCCAGAATGTGATTAAGTATGTGTATAATGGCAGCAATATAAAAATAGAGTCGTTATAGGCAGGCAGTGCATATATTTATCATAGTATGAGGAGAGTAAATATACAATTTGGCTTGTTAAAACGAGGTTCAGGATAGATAGTTTATTTCTTTAAATTGTGTTTTCCAATAATGGAAATTTCAATCACGCACAGTTATTCAAAGAAAACTATTTTGAAACTTATTCTTATTCTACGCCTTTAGCTCCATGCATTTGCCACTTTGTTGAATACTGACGGACAACGTTAAAGTTGAAGGGTTTTTCAAATAGTATACGTGGATTGTAAAGAAATGATTTTATTATGCTCACTATCGTATAATGTATAATTAGTTTTTCAAGTAGCTCAGACTTTATTTAATTAATCTAATTCTCTTCTTGTTCCTGTCGTGGATTAAAAATAGTGTTATGTAATAATGTTTTTGTTTATAAATTTCGATTGAATTAGCAGTCAAAGCCCCAACCTGGTACTAATCCACCGTTTTTACCTGGATTTTAGTAAATCAGCGTTAAAATTCCTAATCCGTATGTACGTAGTATACAGAAAATCTTAATAGCGTTCCTATATTTATATCGTTAAGGATCCCCAGGGATTTGCTTTTCTCGTTTCCTGACATATTAGAAAACAAATTGCTGTTTTCTTAACTGATCCCTAAGATATATGGCTTACATATTAAAATGTACAAGAAAATACTTAGCAATCAATGGAATACAATGTTTACTTCTCATTTCACAAATTGTTTTTCTTTATATCCAGCTTTATATTTTAACTACATAAAAGTAAAAATTTTCGAGAATGCTAATGTGCAGGCAGCTCAATGAGTTGGATTAATTACGATACTCCAGAACTTGGAATTCGACTATTGATTTAATAGATTCACTACAATGTATACGCTTTAAAGGGATATATGAAATTATAAAATTTTAATTTGACGCGGAAAGTGATTATTATAGAACGATTAATCACTTTGACAGGTTAGATAAATGAAAGATTTAATGGCTTCTATTGGATTAGAAAAGAGGAAAATTAATAGAAATGTAAATATTTCATTAGATAGCACAGAGACTGGGATATACTTAGAGTACCTATAATTTGTGTTTGTTTAAGTAATTTGAAACAAAGTAGTTTTATTACAGGACCAAATACACTTTAACATCTTCAACATACATTTTACATACTATGTTTGATATGAATGCAAGAGCACACTCTGGTGTTTCTGAAAGATAATTATAGGCATAAAATAAACAAGTAGTAAAATGCAAAACATTACTTTGTCTACTCATATAAAACAATATTATTCATAATATGTATGAATAAAACCAATTATGTAAGGTATAATTAAGGTTTCAATTTTTAATTTTCCCATGAAAATGTAATCTGTAAATAAGTAAAATAGGTATGATAATCTTTTCTTTACCACAATGAATTTTTTGAGAGGAACAGAAATATCTATTCAGTACCTAAATTCATCCGTGAATTGCGTGATACGAGCGCATGCGTGTATATTATGACACTATTATATAGGTACTCTGTGACATAAAAAATGCAACACCAAGATGGCGTTGGAATTTTTGGAACAAACTTGGCAGAAATATTTAACTAGTCAAATGTAGTAATTGATTAAAATTTCAAAGAAATTAAAAAAAGATAAAGGCATTTTTTATTAATAATCTGTAATTCACGCCGGAGAGCTTCTAGTGTCATAGGATTGGATAATTGCTTGATTCTTCTACCCTTCTCTCACACATGTTCGATGGGCTAAAGGTCGGGAGATCTGGTTGGTCACGGCAACATATTGACGTTAGTCTCTTCGAAGCGCTCCAAAATGCCTTGCAATGTGGGTACGGCCATTATCCTGTTGGAAAATCGGGTCCTCCAGCTCCTGAAGGAATGGAAGATATGGTGTTCTACCACTTCATCAATATATCGGTTGGCGTTCATATTGCCTCGGATGAATACCAACTGAGACCTGCTTCCATAAACAATAGTACCCCATACTATAACCTCTACACTGTGATGCACATGCCGCTTAACAGAAAACTGCACATTGCGACGTTCTCCACGTCCACATTTCCAAACAGAATCGGATTCACCACTGAAGACCACCCGATGCCATTCCACGTCCCAATCCAGTCGCAAGGTACACCACTCTAAACGATGCAGTCGATGACGAGCCGGCAGCGGAAGCACAAGATGTGGTCGATGGGACTGCAAGCCAAAAACTCTAATTCGACGGTAAACTGTACGAATGGTTCCAAGACGTCCTTCGTTTACAAACCATTGGCCGGATATTGCTCTTGTACTCGAGAATCGGTCTCTTAATGCCATTAATCGGAGATGGCGGTTCTGGACCATATTTGTCTGTCTTGGCCGTCCACTTCCTCTTCTACAACGTTCTTGACCTTCTCTAGAGCATATTTGATAACACCGTACTACACACATTGTGGCCAAATAGTGCGACAAAGGTCAATATCTCCTGTACCATCCAAGATAGCGAAAAAATTTTTTCAGGAGTTATTAAGGGTTAAAAGGTTCATCCTCTAAAATTTTTTTTGAGTAGACAGGGTACTCCAAAAAGTCGGCGTGGTAAAAATGTTATATTTTTAAATAGGGCACCCTGTATACCTTTACATATTTTAATTCACCCTAAAATTCTGTATTTTGCACCGTAATTCGTACAGTATCATTGCAACGTTGCCAATTAAATTGAAAAACTTAAATTTGTGAAAAAACATGGCCCAATGAAATTTGTAATATTTATTAACTGGAACTGGAAACAAAACGGAAAACGGAAATGGAAAGAGGAATAATGACAGAAGTCCTCTAAGATAACACAGATTATTGTTTTTCTACAGGGTGTTATTTATACCGTCATTCCAACCTTGCAAACTTAAACCTAATTTTTGAAAGTTTTTTAAATGAAACGCCGTTTATTTTATTACTTAGGTTTGTAGGAAATTTAATCCTCTTTAACTTTTGTGAAGGTCTTCCTATGCCTATATTTACTAACTTTGGTGGTATTTCAATTTCTACTTAAACTCCAGCAAGAAACTGAATATTTTTCACCATTGTCGTTTTTCTAGTCACCTATGACATAAAATAAAAACAGAATATTATCATTTTAAATAAAACGTCAGTTTGGTACTTTGTTTATTAATTACCATCAAGATAAACATGAAAGCAATGTATCCGTAGTGGAAGATGTGCCACAAAAGCTTCGGGTGTTCATTAGAAAACGTCATCAAGTTGTCGGCTGTTACATTTTAGTTCTGTCAAAGTTCAAGTTCAAATGAAATAAGAATCTGCCCAAAGCCAAATTGATGACGTTTTCTAATGATGATCCAATATTTTAGCGAATCAAGATTGTGGACAATTCTTAAAATAGATTGTTACATAATTAGTTGTTTAAAGTGGCTCCGTTTACTTGAATACACAATTCAATACGTTTTTGAAAAGCATGAGACATGTTTCCACACATTTCCCGAGTAACAGTTTGAAAACAGTTCGTAATACGAATTTTCTCTCGTAGTTGGTGGTATTTTATATATCTGATCTTTTATAAATCCCCATATATACTGAAATACATTTTTGTTAAATCTGGTTATCTATCCGGTCATGGTACTGTTCATTTAAAAAGTTAGTAAGAGGTCTTGTATAATGCAAAGGGGCTCGATCATGTAAGAACCAAAGATGTTCACGAACGTAATTTGGTATCTGAACGATGAATCGCGCTAAATAGTATTGTAAGAGATCCAAATATGTTTGTCCGCTTACTTTTCCCTCAAAAAAATACGGTCAAATAACATAATCTCCTACAACTCGTCCCCAAACATTTAAATGCCATCTGTTTTGTGAATGGGTTCTTATGAAGTGGGGATTGCTTGTAGCATAATAATGAAAATTATGCCTATTCACGTTTCCATTTTTGCAAAATGTTGCTTCATCACAAAAGAATATTAAATGTACAAAATTTGATTGTTCTCTCACTTTCTGCTGCTACCATGCACAAAAATTCATTCGCGTCTGAAAGTCTTCTTCATTTAATTCTTACAATAACTGAACATGATAAGGATGCATTTTGTTTGCTGTCAGTATATTCTGAAAGGATGATCGACTAATATCTAATTGATTAGAAATATCTCTTTGGCCAATGTTTGGATTTTCAGTTACTGATAAAAGCACGTTTAATTGATTTTCTTCGGTTAAAACACGTTTTGTTCTTTCATTTTTCTGATAAATTACACTTCCAGTTATTTGAAATCGTTCCATTACCTTCTCAAACGCCCTTCTGTTAGGTTGTCGTCGGTTCGGATATCCCTCGTGATATATCCTCGTCGCTCAGTTTTTGTCGCTAGCTCCTAGTTCAAAAACCATATCCACCAATTCGGCATTTGAAAAATTTATTTTTAATAATTTTTGATGAAACGACATACTAAATTACTTTAATTGTTACACAATTGTTAACACAGTAGAAAAAATACAAAGCTGACGTTTTATATAAAATAATAATATTTTGTTTTTATTTTATGTAATAGGTGACTAGAAAAACGACAATGGTGAAAAACATTCAGTTTCTTGCTAGAGTATAAATAAAAATTGAAATTCCACCAAAGTTAGTAAAGATAGGAATGGGAAGACCTTTACGCGCGTGCGTGCGTGTGTATGTGTGGGTGTGTATGTGGATTTGGATGTGGATGTGGATGTGGTTGTAGATGTGGATGTGGACGTGGTTGTGGATGTGGGTGTGGGTGTGGATGCGGACGTGGTTGTGGTTGTGGTTGTGGGTGTGGGTGTGGGTGTGTGAGTGTGTGCATGTGTGCATGCGTGCATGCGTGAGTGCGTACGTGGGTGCGCGTGCGTTAGTGCGTGCGTGCGTGCGCATGTGTGCATGGATGTATGTTAGTACACACGATAACTCCAGAACGCAACTACCTACGTACTTAAAACTTTGTATTTCAGCTTTTTTCCCATTTGGCTTAGAGCTAATCAGATTTTGGGAGAAATCCAGCAGCGGAGAGGGGGGTTTATTAGGGGTAGTTTTTGGTTTTTATCAAATATTTCTAAAATAGCTGCATATTTCAAAGATATAAAAATACCTGGATATAGGAACTTAAACAAATCGATTAATTATCATCTATACAATTTTTTGTTATGACACGTAATTTAGCGGCAAAAAAATTCATAAAATAGAATGTATGTGTTAGTGTAATTTTTTTCATTATCTGAATAACGTTTGATTTTATAAAAAAAAGTGTAGACGTATTTTTTAAAGAAAATTTAATTTTACATAAATTTTCTTTAAATAAAAAGTTTTTTCATGTAAAGGATAATAAATGTAAACATTAAGTAAATATGCTTGAAAATGCTCAAACTGTATTATAAATATTTATTATAGAAGCTGGCGGCTTTGGAATTTTTTGTTATGTTAACATGTAATGCCTATGAATCTCTATCTGGCATGAAGTTTTAAATGTCATTCTGACATAGATTACTGTTAATGTCTTTCACAATGTTGCCTGTTTTCGCTATAATCGTATAAAAAAGAGGTTGCATAGTTATACTAAAAAATTTGGATTTAAAATTATTATTATAATTATTTTCTTTTAATTTAAGTTAGTATATAGATGTCCATTAACCTCTATCTGTCATGAAGTTTTAAGCGTCTAGATTATTGTTTTTGCGTTTACAATGTTGCTTATTTTTGTAACGAGCTTCTTATAAAAGATGTTGCATAGTTATCCTAAAAAGAATGTTATTAAAATTATTTCATTTCTTTTAATTTCCATTTTTTAGGTTGGTAGGGCGTGTGGTGTCCCACACTGGATATTTTCTATCATTAGATTTGTGCAAAAGCACATCAAAGTTTATGGTAATTGTTTGTTTACTCTAAAAAACTAAATATACGTTTTCCATTCTCAGATGGTCATAGAATAACTTTGTGGTCTATTTATACGAGTTAATGTGGAAAATGAAGACTCATTGACAGGTGTGATACAGCCAAATACAGAAACAGTTTCATACGTACGTGGTCTTAAAGGCTTCACAATGATTGTAAAGTACTTTAAGTGTATCCTGTTCTTTGATTTCTTTATTTTTTTAATATTTTTTAGACGGTACTGAAATACCTAAAAAACATATTTAATTTAGAAAACTTAAAGAATAAATTATTATAAATATAAACTTCAAAGTATAGTATGAACGCATAATTTAAGCTCTTATGTGATTGTTCTAAAATCAAGCCAACTGTATCAACTTCACGCAGCTATAAAAACCTTATTAATAGATAGCATGTTTTTGTTTTTATGTGCATTATGTACAAATTTTTGTAAAAAGAAATGGAATATTTTTATAATGTCAAATTTTTCTAGTAGACTTATGATTTTGTAGAGTGCACAACTTTCTCTTTTAGAGTGGGTACTGCCCCCCCCCCCCCTCCAGCAACGGGCGTAGTGTATTGTTTTGATCATAAACGATATAGGTAACATGATTGGTTAGTCACGTTTAACACCATATGGTGATGATAGCAAATTAATCCTAAGGATCGATGGTAAAAAATACGCTTGCATTTCAAGACCTAAACGTTATTCAGTAAATTCTATTACCGTTAAATGAAAAAAAAAATGTAGCGATATCTTAAAGAAGTGAACCTGTATGAAAAACTTGGGAGTTATAGCGTGTCCCACTAGAATGTATAAACGACTTTAGTTTTGAGTAACAATGGTCTCTCTCCCCATTAAGATATAGCTAGCGTTGAGATGCAAAGAAATTAACCGATCACAGGAACTTTGAAAATAGGTGCGTAGAAGGGGCCCACTTGACGACAAAATAGATTGGGGCCTGGGTGGGGCTAGGAGTTGTGGTCGGCTTCTTTTCAGCGTTCTTTTCAACCCCTAGACGAAATTTTCAACCCTTGATGATATTTTTACCCATAATTAGTGACCTTTTGACTGGGGTTGGCTTCTTTTCGGGGGCCTTTTCAACGCCTTGGCTGAATTTTAGCCCCTAATTAAGGTCCTTTTGGGAATATTAAGGGTCTGTTTAAGGATCTAGCCCCCTGGTTAGGTGTGTTGGATGCCCCTAGGGTGTGGTCTAGCTGCCATTAGGTTAAGAAGGGTGTGAAGACTACATAAGGCCCTTATGGCTTCATTAAGGCGGGGTTAAGACTAAGCTACACCCTTTCCTTTTACCTGATTGGTTGTACGTATATTAAGGGGAGTGTAAACCACACCCACTCTTTTTACCTGGTTGATTGGGCGAGTGCTCGCCCTCTGGCTTCTGATTGGGCCTTAGCCCCACTACTTAGCAGCTGTGTTCTGATTGGAGGACTAAGTCTATGCATTCTGATTGGTTATGTCGGGAAATTTGAATTTTCGTTTTTAATTATGAGTCATAATTAAATTTCTGGGGCGCGGGTGTTATGTATTAAGTTGTATCATCATAACCCTTATAATAATGAATCATAATGAAAACCTTCGGCAACTTTGGTTTGGTGTGAATTTTGAATTTGTATTCTAATAACAGGGCCTTAATGCAAATTTTTAAGACAACTGAGGGCCACGCAACTTGGGGAGGGAGGGAGAGAGGGAGAGAGAGTGAGAGAGAGAGAGAAGATTTGATTTGTCTACAACATCAAATGCCTTTGATAAGTCACACATGACACACGCTGCTACCTCATCATCTGTTACACCACTTAAAATATGCGATATAACACTTTGTATAGCTGTTTGCGTAGATTTGCTTGGTACAAAGCCATGTTTTTTTTTATCGAGGTCCCGTAAATTTTAGATAATATAGTAGGTAATATTGAAATTGGTCTATAGTTACAGATTTCTTGATCATCTTTACCTTTGTGTAACGGTTTAATTTTAGCTACCTCTAGAGCATTTGTAAATATTACAGGTTGAAAACAATTATTTTTTGTGCCTTCATTCTGTAATAGGATTATTGAGATCGTAAATACGTGTGGAAGTTATGCGGTTTCCGACCTAGGCCGGCCAAAATAATACTAAATTACAGTTGGTATTCGTTGTAGTGACAGAACTGATAGAATATTCGACATAATCGACATTTGACATAACACTAAGCCTAATCGCATTACTGTACACGTGTACGCTTCCGTTATTATGTCAGTATTATTTCTTTATAAACGAAAAATTACATCTATAAATTACTATAAAGTAAGTCAAGAGTAGTAGTAATAGCAGATCCGACAGAGAAACACGTGTTTACAAATGCTCCGTGCATTTACTTAAACTTGTAGTGTTCGAGCTAAATATAATGAGCTTAATTAAGTAGACGTGAGCTAGAGCAATGTTTTGAGTAGGAAAAGTGCAAATAGAGTTTTCTTCAAGCAAACAGTAGCTAGAGACCGGGTGTTGCGTGTTTAAAAAGTTGTTTAAACCAAGAATGATCGGCAAGATAAGGGTAAGCTTTATATCCCTATATGCCTTGTTAAATAAATAATTTTTTGGGACCAGTTTCATTATGGTACGAACTGTAGGTAGCTAATTATACTGTTATCAGACAGCTGACAAAGATAACCTTATCTTGAACGCGATAAGGTCGTACGACATCTCAAACGAAAGAGAAGGAAAAACCATATTAAAAGACACTTATCCGAAATCAGGAACCCTTAGAGGGCTAAACATAAAAACGTTTAACGTGAACTATTAAGTGTAACTGATAAGGTAGCGCGCAGATAACGAAGCAAGATAGAGACTTCTGTTTTTTTTGTGTTAAACTCAAGAGTAAACGACGATTAAAATGGGCTATTATGCACACCTGTAGGACAATCGCAAGGGTAAAACAAATTAAAGTGGGTTAATTAAAAAATTCCATATTATTGAAATTTAAATTGAATTTTATTAACAATAATGCAGAGCAACACATTTATTTTGAATATTATTTATTATTATTTATTACATTAACGGGAAGTTGTGAGCAATGAATAAGAGAGAGAGGAGGAAAAGAAGCAGAAAGGGAAAGAATATTTGGCAAGGACAAGAAAATAATAAGGTCTCCAGACGTTCAGCATTCAAAGGACCAACAGAAAGAGAAAATAAAAATCAAGAAAAGTGATGTAACAAAAGAAGAAACAGAAATGTGAAGGAATTAATAAAAGAAATGGTGGTACAGATGGAACAAAACACGAAAGGAATAAGAAATGAAATTAAGGCAATGAACGAAGAAATGAAAGAAAGGGAAAAGTCATGGCTGACAGAAAAGGAAGAATTGATAGGGAGAATTGAAAAGATAGAAAAAAGCGAACGAAGAAGAGAGAAGGAAAAGAAGGAACAATATTGTAATGAAGGGGTGGAAAAGCAAGGAGCCAGAAAAAGACACACTGATGATGGAAGAGGAATTAAATAGAAAGGTGGAGTTCAAAAAAGTGACGGTGATAGAAAAGAAATGAGATGGTGGTGTCGAAGATGGAGAGATGGGAGGAAAAGCATAAAATTGTGGCGGGGAAAAACAAACTAAAGGATACAAGAATATATATAGACTACGACCTGACACGGGAAGAAAGGAGAATACAAAAAGACATACGGAGCAGGGCTGCAGAAAGAAGAGCGTAGGGGAAAAAGGTATGGGTAGGATATAGAAAAATGGAGATTTATGGAGAAAGGTATATATGGAATGAGAGAAAGAGGAGTTAAGCAGAGAAAGAGGAGAGAAGTGGGGTAACAGAAGGGCAAAAACTAATAGAAGAGGATGTGGAAACGGGGAAAAGGAAACGAAACGTAGATGAAACGGAAAATGAATAATGGAAAGAGAAAAGAGCAAGAAAAGGAACTATGGAAAGAGGAAAAGAAGAGATAAAAGAGTTAAAAGTACTATTCTCGAATGTGGTCGGAATAAAGAATAAAGGCCAAGAGTTTTGGGAGTTCGTAAAGGAGCAAGACATGGTGGGATTACAAGAGATATGGATGGAATAAAAGGAATTGGAGTGATGAGAAGGTGAAATTCTAAAGGAATTCGAATGGGAGGTGCAGCATGCGGTAGGGGAGAACTGAAAAGGGAGGACAAAGACGGGAATAATAATGGGAGTAAGAAGAAAATGGTTGAATCAAGAAGAAAAAGAGGAAGTGCAACAGAGAAGAGGAATCGTAGAAAGGAATGTAAAGCAGGGCAGAACAGAAATAAAAATAATGATGATAATAATAGGAGGAGATTTTAACGCGAGGACAGCGGAAGAAGGGGGAAGACAGTAAAAGAAACGAACGAGAAAAATGCAGGACAAAGTGTTACACAAAGAGGAAAAGGAACTACTGGAAATGTGCAATGAAAGAGGGTGGAAAATAATGAATAGGAATAGAGAAGAAAGAGAATTTGGGGAGTAGACGAACATCGAAGGGAAGGGAGAATCAATAATTGATTACGTTATAATGAACTAAGAGGTAGGGGAAAAAGTAAAAGAATTCAGGGTAGGCGAGAGAGTAGAATCGGACCACCAACCGCTCGAAGTGGTAATTGAAGAGGGAGTAAGAGATGAGAGAGAAACGGAAGAGTACATAACAAAAAAAACATGGCCAGAGTGAAACATAAAGAAGTACAAAGAGAGGATAAGGAAGATAGTATGGGAAGGAGGAGCACAAGAAAGTGGGAAGAAATGAGAACGAAGATGGAATAATCAACGGAGAGAGTCAAATTTAAAAGGTGGAAAAGGGAGAAAATAGGTTGGAAGAGGTCCTGGGATAGTGAATGCAAGGAAGAAAAGATGAAGGCAAGAAGAAGATTAAGATAATGGAAAAAGGCAGAGAAAAAGAATATAACAAGGGAGTAAATAAATATAAGAAGACATGCGAAAGGAAAAGGAAGAAAATAAAAGAAAGCAATAAGAGCAGGACAAGGAAAGAAGAACAGAAGAAGAGGTATGGAAATATTTAAAAAATGAAAAGAAGAGAAGAGGGACACAAACGGAAATACAAATAAAGGAATGAGAGAAACTCTTCAGAAAGGTGCTGGTGGGGGAATGTGGGCAGAGAAAGGAGAAAGAGTACAAATGGTAGACGAAGAAGAAGGGACAAAAGAAGAAGTAATAGAGGTAATTGGGAAAGTGAAAAAAAGTAAAACGGCGAAATAAGACGGGATACAAGGCGAGGAATGGGTCTACGTAGGGGACAAGCTAGCAAAAATGATGACGGAAATAATTAATAAAACATGGAGAGGAGGATTGCCGGAGAGATGGAGAGTAGGAGTAATATGCCCGGTATACAAAAATGGGGACAGAAAAGAAGTGGAAAATTATAGGGGAGTGACATTATTAAACACGGCATATAAAATATACGCGACGGTACTAGAAGAAAGGCTACAGAACGAGATAGAGGAAAAGAAACTGAATTCGGAGGGACAAACGGGGAGAAAAGTGATAGATAATACATATATATATATATATATATATATATATATATATATATATAAAAGTTGTTTAAACCAAGAATGATCGGCAAGATAAGGGTAATCTTTATATCCCTATATGCCTTGTTAAATAAAGAATTTTTGAGACCAGTTTCATTATGGTACGAACAGTAGGTAGCTAATTATACTGTTTTAACGACTATCAGTGTTATCAGACAGCTGACAAAGATAACCTTATCTTGAACGCGATAAGGTCGTACGACATCTCAAACGAAAGAGAAGGAAAACCATATTAAAAGACACTTATCCCAAATCAGGAACCCTTAGAGGGCTAAACATAAAAACGTTTAACGTGAACTATTAAGTGTAACTGATAAGGTAGCGCGCAGATAACGAAGCAAGATAGAGACTTCTGTTTTTTTTGTGTTAAACTCAAGAGTAAACGACGATTAAAATGGGCTATTATGCACACCTGTAGGACAATCGCAAGGGGTAAAACAAATTAAAGTGGGTTATTTAAAAAAAATTCCATATTATTGAAATTTAAATTGAATTTTATTAACAATAATGCAGAGTAACACATTTATTTTGAATATTATTTATTATTATTTATTACATTAACGGGAAGTTGTGAGCAATGAATAAGAGAGAGAGGGAGGAAAAAGAAGCAGAAAGGGAAAGAATATTTGGCAAGGACAAGAAAATAATAAGGTCTCCAGACGTTCAGCATTCAAAGGACGAACAGAAAGAGAAAATAAAAATCAAGAAAAGTGATGTAACAAAAGAAGAAACAGAAATGTGAAGGAATTAATAAAAGAAATGGTGGTACAGATGGAACAAAACACGAAAGGAATAAGAAATGAAATTAAGGCAATGAACGAAGAAATGAAAGAAAGGGAAAAGTCATGGCTGACAGAAAAGGAAGAATTGATAGGGAGAATTGAAAAGATAGAAAAAAAGCGAACGAAGAAGAGAGAAGGAAAAGAAGGAACAATATTGTAATGAAGGGGTGGAAGCAAGGAGCCAGAAAAAGACACACTGATGATGGAAGAGGAATTAAATAGAAAGGTGGAGTTCAAAAAAGTGACGGTGATAGAAAAGAAATGAGATGGTGGTGTCGAAGATGGAGAGATGGGAGGAAAAGCAAAAAATTGTGGCGGGGAAAAACAAACTAAAGGATACAAGAATATATATAGACTACGACCTGACACGGGAAGAAAGGAGAATACAAAAAGACATAAGGTATGGGTAGGATATAGAAAAATGGAGATTTATGGAGAAAGGTATATATGGAATGAGAGAAAGAGGGAGTTAAGCAGAGAAAGAGGAGAGAAGTGGGGTAACAGAAGGGCAAAAAACTAATAGAAGAGGATGTGGAAACGGGGGAAAAGGGAAACGAAACGTAGATGAAACGGAAAAATGAATAATGGAAAGAGAAAAGAGCAAGAAAAGGAACTATGGAAAGAGGAAAAGAAGAGATAAAAGAGTTAAAAGTACTATTCTCGAATGTGGTCGGAATAAAGAATAAAGGCCAAGAGTTTTGGGAGTTCGTAAAGGAGCAAGACATGGTGGGGTTACAAGAGATATGGATGGAATAAAAGAAATTGGAGTGATGAGAAGGTGAAATGCTAAAGGAATTCGAATGGGAGGTGCAGCATGCGGTAGGGGAGAACTGAAAAGGGAGGACAAAGACGGGAATAATAATGGGAGTAAGAAGAAAATGGTTGAATCAAGAAGAAAAAGAGGAAGTGCAACAGAGAAGAGGAATCGTAGAAAGGAATATAAAGCAGGGCAGAACAGAAATAAAAATAATGACGGATGAAAGAGACAATGGAAAACCTAAAAGAGATGATAAAAGAAAGGGAGGAGGGCATGATAATAATAGGAGGAGATTTTAACGCGAGGACAGCGGAAGAAGGGGGAAGACAGTAAAAGAAACGAACGGGAAAAATGCAGGACAAAGTGTTCCACAAAGAGGAAAAGGAACTACTGGAAATGTGCAATGAAAGAGGGTGGAAAATAATGAATAGGAATAGAGAAGAAAGAGAATTTGGGGAGTAGACGAACATCGGAGGGAAGGGAGAATCAATAATTGATTACGTTATAATGAACTAAGAGGTAGGGGAAAAAGTAAAAGAATTCAGGGTAGGCGAGAGAGTAGAATCGGACCACCAACCGCTCGAAGTGGTAATTGAAGAGGGAGTAAGAGATGAGAGAGAAACGGAAGAGTACATAACAAAAAAAATGGCCAGAGTGAAACATAAAGAAGCACAAAGAGAGGATAAGGAAGATAGTATGGGAAGGGGAGGGAGCACAAGAAAGTGGGGAAGAAATAAGAACGAAGATGGAATAATCAACGGAGAGAGTCAAATTTAAAAGGCGGAAAAGGGAGAAAATAGGTTGGAAGAGGTCCTGGGATAGTGAATGCAAGGAAGAAAAGATGAAGGCAAGAAGAAGATTAAGATAATGGCAAAAAGGCAGAGAAAAAAGAATATAACAAGGGAGTAAATAAATATAAGAAGACATGCGAAAGGAAAAAGGAAGAAAATAAAAAGAAGCAATAAGAGCAGGGCAAGGAAATAAGAACAGAAGAAGAGATATGGAAATATCTAAAAAATGAAACGAAGAGAAGAGGGACACAAACGGAAATACAAATAAAGGAATGAGAGAAACTCTTCAGAAAGGTGCTGGTGGGGGAATGTAGACAGAGAAAGGAGAAAGAGTACAAATGGTAGACGAAGAAGAAGGGACAAAAGAAGAAGTAATAGAGGTAATTGGGAAAGTGAAAAAAAGTAAAGCGGCGAAATAAGACGGGATACAAGGCGAGGAATGAGTCTACGTAGGGGACAAGCTAGCAAAAATGATGACGGAAATAATTAATAAAACATGGAGAGAAGAAGGATTGCCGGAGAGATGGAGAGTAGGAGTAATATGCCCGGTATACAAAAAAGGGGACAGAAAAGAAGTGGAAAATTATAGGGAGTGACATTATTAAACACGGCATATAAAATATACGCGACGGTACTAGAAGAAAGGCTACAGAACGAGATAGAGGAAAAGAAACTGAATTCGGAGGGACAAACGGGAGAAAAGTGATAGATAATACATATATATATATATATATATATATATATATATATATATATATATATATATATATATATATATATATATATATATAAGGTGTCGCAAACTGATTTGCCCACCCTATAACTTGATAACGAATAAAGGTATTTGAATAAAACAAAAATTATTCTTTACAGCTTTAATTTGGCTATTAAAATTACCCCACTTGAACTACTCTTGAAAATACAACCCCCTCCCTTAAAATTTTAAACAGCACCTCCTATATTTTTTAATAAATTATTATGCATGTTATGTCCACGAATGTGACCATTTTTACAGAATTAAAATCGATCACTAATTACGGAAGAAAATGCAATTTTTATTTATACATTTATTTATATGTTTCAGTAAAGTCGGTCATGATTTACTACGAAGCACTTATGGCAACAATTTTATCGGAAATTTAGCACCAGAAATTAAGTAGCCAGCTCGTTCCCCAGATTAGATTATTGCAATTAGAAAATTTAATATAATTAATTATCAATAATTTATTCCTAACTCTCTTAAACGGGTAACATATTTCAGTTTGATTTGTTTTATTATGGTTGTTCACTTAGTCCATCATGGCCGGCTTGACTGAAACATAAATAAATGTATAAACAAAAATTGCATTTTCTTCCGTAATTAGTGATCGATTTTAATTCTTTAAAAATTGTCACATTCGTGGACATACCATGCATCAGAATTTATAAAAAATATCGGGTGTGCTATTTAAAATCTTAAGGGA
Source organism: Vesta saturnalis (assembly GCA_036346205.1). Lineage (NCBI taxonomy): Eukaryota > Metazoa > Arthropoda > Insecta > Coleoptera > Lampyridae > Vesta > Vesta saturnalis. Next base: position 1,407,915 of record JARFJB010000690.1, on the reverse strand, counting down.
GGGGGTTGTCTTTTCAAGTGGGGGTAATTTTAACAGCCAATATTAAAGCACATTGGGTGCTGTAAAGAATAGTTTTTGTTTTATTCAAATATCTTTATTCTTTATTGTTGACGTCGTACAAAAAATATTGTGTATCACTCCACCATAAAATGGTTTGCCAGTACTCACAAACACCCATTTTCTCGCCTTGTGATACAAATAACTATATCAGGTACGATATAATTTCAGAAAATGTATCAGGGGCAGTTTTAAGGACCTTTATAGGAATGCAGTCTATCTCTACAGCAGCAGTATTTTTTACTTTTGCAATAATTTCAATGATGTTCAACAGATGTAGAGGAATAGAAGAATAATGAAGTTGACATTGAGTTAGGTAGTTTTTAAAGCAAAATTGACACATGGAATATTACGTAATATGAGTTTAGGGGATTGCAAAAGTAGTTGTTAAATATATTACTTATTTTTACCGGATCATGTCAAGTATCCACAATTCTCATATTTACGTGCTTGTTTGAGACTTGATAAACCTCCAAGTAGATTTTGAACGATTATTGGAATTATCCATATATTTATTTATGCATGATTTTTTTTACTGATAGAATTACTTTCTTAAAAATTTTGCAGTATTCGTTGTAATAGGATTTTAAAACTGGATGATTAAATGATTTACATAACATGACTAATTGCTGTCTGATGTTACAAGACGTTGTAATTCCCTTTGTGATCCAAGTTTCTTTTATTGTTTGGTATTAAACTTTTTTATTGGAAGGATTTTATTACGAGCTTCATTTATTATATCGCAAAATATTTTTGGTTTACTTGCCGACTTGAACACATCCGTCCAGTTAAAAGTTTTCAAGTACTTTAAAAATTCTTTCATATGATTATTATTCTAAATACGTTTATAATACATCCTTGACGAGTAAGTTTTACAATAACGTTTTATTAACAGAGATTATTTGAGCATGATGATTTGAGAAGTTAATTTAAGAATTTAGTCGTTTAAGCGCTATGTGATGTTACCCTTGTTGGTTTGTTAAATACTAATCTCATACTATATGAGAACAACATTAACCAAAATTTATTTTGTAGATTGGAGTCTAGTAAAGTATTAATATTACAATCACCTGAGATAAAAATGTGGTAAAATTTTAATGTTCCGTAGGCTAGGAGGATTTGTTTAAAAAAAATTGTCACCTGAAGGTGGGCGATAAGTAGATAGTACAGAATTTAACAATATTACACTTTAACGGCACAACACTCCAAATGTATTTCTGCACTTAACTCACCAATTTAATCTAAATTGGTAAATTGAGTTGTATTCTTCACTAGAATGGCAGATCCGCCATGCCTGCGTTTTGTCGAGCAAAAAAATAAGCAAGTGTGAACCCATTTACCGTTAACAAGCGTATTTTATATACAGTGCCCGTCTAAATTCCTTTCCCCCTACTGATTTTTGAATCACTTGGTATATCGCAACGAAATTTGAAGGGCTTAAATAGGAAATACGGCAGCTAACAGTTTTAAAATGGCGGCTGAGCACCATGTTCAATTACATTTTTCTCTAATATACTTTACTCCTAAGTTAAATTATTTTCAAAATTTTAACGTTTGGAAAGTGATATTTTGGTCATTTCAAACCCAACCGAAAACACGAATGTTGCTTTCAATCAAGTTGGAAAAAAATCGTAGTTTTGATTGAGAATTTACACATTCGTAAGCTTCTAGGTTTTCGGGTAAGCGGTACCTAGTCTTTATTCTCAATAAACTCTCTTTACGCCTCTTATTAGTCGGATATATTACTACAAATTAATAATAAAATTTAGTTAGCAAAATGTTTTACCGGAAGTGACTAAAACCCGTATTTCATTTTAACCGGAATGTCACTTTTCAAACATTAATATTTCGAGAACAATCAAATTTAGTCGAGTGTTTAAAGAAAGATGTTAAGAATTATGAGCAGATTTCCAAAATGGAATAATATACGGGGGGTTCTATTCAAAAAAGTAAGAAGATGGCGCTCAGCCGCCATTTTAAAACTTTCGATAAAAATGTAGGTTTTTATCTCGTATTTAAGCCTTTAAAATTTCATTGCGATATACCAGGTGGTTCAAAAATTAGTAGGAGAAAACGGACTTTAAACGGGCACGGTATATTCAACCAATATTCCTGAAAACGCAATACAGAGAAATTGTTATTAAATTTGTTTAACAATATTTCTAAATTTATCAACTTATTTACAATACTTTGACTGTTTAGATGTAATAAATTAAAACCGCTTTCATCTAGAACTCTATAATTAATTGACACTTCGGGAACATGGTGGATGAAACTTGAATTAAAAAGACATATAAGAAATATATTCGCAGACTTCAGCTTTCCTCTATTATTTAAACGTAATCCATGACGACTAAAATCTTCTTCGATAAAAATATTGTCACGTGTGGTTAAAAGGTACCGTATACTTTTTTGTTTGCACGAACTTTAGTATATTTAATGGTATCCAGTCTTGTGAATCGGGTATAGAATATTGAAAATGTGGATATATTTGAGTACTACTTTAGTTACCAATTTTTACCTTGTTTGAAGATATCTGGATTTATTACAAATTGGAGAACCATGTTTACGAACAGGGTATAGATTTTTCGGTTTGTTTGTTGTTAATAGATTCATGTAATTAATGGTTCCTCCTATTTACTTTTAAGTATCGTTAATTATCGTTTAGTTGAGTTAATATTTCGTCATTGAAAATTGTTACTTCAGGAAACGTAGCTTATAGATTTAAAATATAGACCGCGGTATCTTGGGTGTCAGTTTGATAAATTTATTTTATAAAGGCAAAGAGTGTGGTTTTTAGGTGACGAAAATAGATCAGGTTAGATTGATGTTTTTCTCGAGGTAGATTGAGGCTAGTGAAGTAATTATTTTTCAATTCGGTTACCGAAACCCATCTCGTATTTACCACGTTTACGATTTGAAGAAATGGTTTTTGATGATTGGTGATTTGTCGTGAAATATTATGATGGCGCAATGTATTAGATTATAGGACCTTATAAACATTTGATCACGTTTTGTTTATTTTTGTTGTGACGTATATTTATTTTAAATTGATTAATTAATTACCGTGTTGACCAGTCATGTTTTTTGTTATTTGAGCAAGTCATTTTTACGTGAACGTTTATACCGCAAATGTATAATGCACTTCGAGTTTAATTATCGCAATTTTTTCAGATTTTAAATGAAGCTTAAAATTTTATTTAAGTTTAAGTATGAGCTTTGCGTAGATATATTTGAAGTAGAATTTGCGGTAAACGTGTGTCTTCTCTTCGCATTACGGTTTCCTATTAGGCCATTAGGCCATTATTTAAAGATCTTGTTCATACGTTTTTCCCGCTATAAATTTATTTAACAGGTGGCGCCTTTGTGACATTTTTTCTGATTCATGATTTACCCTTGTTATGTTTTACGGATTACGAGCTATCCTGTCAGTAAAATTAGTAACCCGCTCACGCCCTTTTGCCACTGAGCTACCTGCCCATTCCTAATCTGTTACTTCCGATCTACTGCCATTTTCACCCGTAACAGATAAAGTTTAGCGCGCAACGTGTGAGGCTTGCGTTTTTTTGGGGTAGTTGTAAATTTTTATATCGAGTTTATACACTTGTTTTGCGAGCATTATATTGAGTGTAGAGTTAAATTACGTTGGAGGATTTTGGGTATATTTCATAGTGTTCATAATTTTTGAATGAATTTTGGAATTCTTGTATTACGAATTTGACTGGTTAGGAGCTTACTATTTATCGCTTTGGGTTTTGTTAGCTATTCAGATAAGTCAGTTTTGCGAATAATAATGTTTATTTTGTCGTAACGCTTAAACGTGTATGAATTTTGATTTGAGTGAAAGCCTTCACTTTTGTGCCATACCGTCCCGATTATGGATTGTTGTTTACCGTGTGCTCCGATATAAAACTCTTTACCGTGTGCTTCGGCACAAATTTTATTTATCGATGTATTTGAGCATACCGTTACCGGATTCTTTGTTTGTTCTAGTTGTTTTTCGTAGCATTCTCTGTAGAATGGTTTAGTTGAAGTTACCCAACTTTGACGATATTTAGGTTAACCGATTTTGAATTTTGTAGTTAGGAAATGTTTTCCGGTTTGTTCGTTAGATTAGGATTGTCAGGATTAGGTTAGCTTTAGTTGTTGGTTAGTTAGGATGGTCATGCAACTAGTCTTTCTGGTAGGTTAGTTTTAGTTTGACAAGTTTATGTTAGTTTTTTTTCTCTGTTCGTTATTTCAATAAGTAATTTTTAGGTGAAAGTTTATATCGCAAATGTATAAGAATTTCGAGTTTAATTATCGCAATTTTTGCAGATTTTAAATGAAGCTAAAAATTTTATTTAAGTTTAAGTGCGAGCTTTGTGTAGATATTTTTGAAGTAGAATTTCAAATAAAGGTGAGTATTTTCACTTCGAGTGAACATTATGGTTTCCTATTAGGTCATTATTTCAAGATCTTGTTCATGACGTTTCTCCCGCTATAAATTCATTTCTAAGGTGGCGCCCTTGTGATATATTTTTCCTGATTTAAGACTTACCCTTGATGTGCTTTACCTATTACAAGCTATCCTATTAGTCAAATTAGTAACCCGTATGCGTTATTTTTCCACTGGGCTACCGGCCCATTTGTTATATGTTACTTCCGATCTACTGCCATTGTCGCCCGTAACAATATAATTAACAGCGATATACATTTCCCAATAAATTAACGTACTACTGAAAAGCAAACAAAAGTTTAAAGTCAATTTTTGTCAAAACCACTTATCCGATTTGGGCGATTGTTTTTGAATGATAGGCCGTCTTTTCCAGAATGTTACTGTAATAACTCTAAACGCATAGAAACTTTTGTTTATAAATACCGGGAGTAGCAATTAAATCATATTTTTTTCATAAAATTTGTAACACCCTGTAGAGTTCAACAGTTAAATTATCATAATAACTTTTAATTACATATTTACTTTTAAACGTATTCGTTCATAACAAGTTAAATTATCAAGTTAAAGTTAAAATCACACTTTAACCTCATCTTTTTTTAACATTTGGTTTTTTATTTACTCCATTATATTTCTTATTACACGGGAAACTCCATTTTATACCGTAACATGATTTTGTTGATTTTAATTAATATTATAAGCACTTCAGTAAGTAGCAGGCTATGGGAGTACCAGCAATTGTCAAAATACTGAGGTGTACTGTCAGCGTTGGTGCTTACATACTTTTTGCAATTTCCTTTATTGATCAATATGCAGCGTGAAACACGAAATTTTATTCGCGAAGAATGTACTCGAGCATTAATATTGTTTGAGGAAGGTTGGAGTTACTGAAGAATCAGTAAACGATTTAATGTAAGTCAGACAACCGTTTCGCGAGACGCAGAAAGATATAGAGAGACTGGAAGTCATGGTCACAGGCCGAGACAGGGAAGGAACCAACTCCGATTCAGGAGCGATGTTTAAGACTCACAGCATTAAGGCAACGTTTTGTAACAGCTCGGACCCTTCAAACTCAGCTTCGAAATGCTAATGGTTTAGAAGTTTGCACAGAAATTATTCGTCAGTAACTAAGGGAACATAATTTGGGAGCTAGAATTGCTGCGCGAGGTCCAGCGTTAACCAAAGTTCATCGGAAAACCAGGCTAAATTTTGCGAAGCAGCATCGTAACTGGTTAGTTGCTGAATGGGAATAGGAGTTATTTTCGGATGAGTACTGATTGTTTGTACAACAATAACCGGCGTATGTGCGTATATCGACACCCCAATGATCGGTATGATCAGTGTAATTTCTCGCATACCACATTATTTGGAGGAGGATTTGTAATGGTTTAGGGAGGCGTTTCTTTGATTGGTCGCACGGAAGCCCTACAGCTGAAAGATACATGGCACAGGCTTTAGATTAACCTGTAGTTCCATTTGCACCATATATAGGGCAAGATTTTTTATTGATGCAAGATAATACCAGGCCTCAGATTGGTCGAGTTGTTGGAAATTACTTAGAGGAAGTCGTTGTCGGTATAATGGAATGGACAGCTCGGGGCCCGGATTTAAATCCGATAGAGAGTTTATGGGACACTCTTGGGAGGAGGTTATAAGAAGAACGAAACTTGAATACTCTGGAAGACGTACGGCAGAGACTGATTCAAATATGGGAAGAAATGGACCACAATCGCATAAAGTCTCTTATTTTAAGTATGGGCTATCGTTGCCAAGAAGTTATTCGTGCCAGAGGCGGAAATACTCACTACTGATACTTTAGATTATTCCTTTGCATGTTTGCATTTTTTCGTTGTTAAATTTGGATACTAATTTTCAATAAAATTATGTTACGCTATAAAATGGTGTTTCTCTTGTAATAAGAAAAATAAAGGAGTAAATAAAAAAAATATTAAAAAAAGGTAAGGCTAAAGTGTGATTCTAATCTTAATGCATAATTTAACAGTTGAACTCTACAGGCTGTTATAAATTTTATGAAAAAAAACACGATACAACTGCTACACCCCGTATTTATAAAAAAAGGTTTCTATGCGATTAGAGCTATTACACTAATTACAATTAAAAAATCTTCCAAATCGGACAAGTTGTCTTGACAAAAATTGACTATAAATTGTTGGTTACTTTTCGGTGGTGCGTTAATTTATCGGGGAAGTGTAGTAGGTTATTAAACTATTTTCAAGTTCATTGCTAATCATGTAATTAAGATTATAAACCTAAACTGTCCACTAAAATTCGAATTTTGGGTTTTACGGTTAATACGCTTGACAAAACCTTATTATCTTTGTCACATTATTAACAAGCTTTTTATGTATTTTTCAACAGTTGATAACTTTGGAGTCACTTATAGCAGCACCTATCGTATTACGAGGTTCAAAAAATTCTGTTTTTAAAAATATCACTTTTTGGTTTAATATTTCCGCGCATTTTTAATTTGTCGCACTTACAATTGTTTAAATTTCAAAACTTTATAGAATGCTTATACACACACAAACAGAAATGTGTATGAATCAACCTATTACACTATCTTCTTACGTACTTATTGGTAATCACTATGTTAGTGTAATGCTCCAGGTTGAGTATTACTTTATTTAATTCCACGCTAATGTAGATTTTGTCATAATTGATTTTGTTACAGTGAACGGGGGGGGCTTTCTGACTCATATAACTCTGAAGAAGGTATACGAAAAAGGTTTCATACGTGTATTTATAAATCAATGTGCTGCTGGTTTTATATTATATTATATTCTTGATAAAGGTAGAATACTAGTCTACCGAAACGTAGAATTTAAGAACAGATTTCAACAAATTACACGAGTATCCGAAAGAAAAAAAGTGTCTTTTAATCTAAATATATATATATATATATATATATATATATATATATATATATATATATATATATATATATATATATAGGTATCAAGTGCACTCTGTTGAACCCGACATTTATCAGGTCGCTATGAATCCCGAAGTTGGGGTTGCTAACACAACTCGTTTTTTTTATATACTCTTAGGTACTTGTGAGTACCGACAACGTTGCCGCCGTAAAAGCAAACTGTAGCAAGATAATCAAAGATCAACAATATAATATGACATACACTAAAATGGCTAACTACGTTGACAATACATTTGAGAGCTTTAAATATTTTTAAAGTTAAAATAATACTTCTTTAATTCTTACCGTAATTAAAATCAAAGTGACACGTCCAATAAATTAGTAATTTAGTAATGCTATCACCTTCAGTATTTTAAAATTTTTCCTACTTTTAACAATAATAGATTTATCCATGATTGCACTATATTTGAAACAATGCACTTACTGGGTGCTTGTTTGTTATATTATAAGCAATTTTCTAAAGGTACTCTATAGATAAATCGTTGTCAGCTCTAAAGCTTTGTTCTTGTTATATGTATAGAGTGGTTAGAACTAACACTTTGTTTTAACACAAAAGTTCCATTCATTTTTTTAACTTAAACCCATTACTCATTATAATAAATAAAATGCATTGTAATTACCGTAAAGTTTTTAAATGGTATATAATTTAGTCCTTATAATTAACCAGTATTAATTAGTTATTTTGCGCTAATTAAGAATATAATAATGGTATTTTAAAAATAAACCAGAACATTTGTAATAGTTAATTTTTTCTACATAGTAAACAAGGACAAGAAGCTATACTAAATACGATTGCTTTATATTTCATATTTGGATTAATACTACTGAATAGAACAACAATATGAACTTATATATTTTATCGTAATGGCGATTGCAGAAAAAGTGGACCAATTGGATACCAATTCAGTTTTTTAGAAATCCATAAAGTAAAAGATAGTAGTAATTTATTATATAAGTAAGCAATGTTACAAATATTTGACGAAAAAGTTTAGCTTGTGAATATTTTGAATAAACAGGCTAATTTTTATAAGCACATATATAATAACTCACGTATAGTTTAAAGTATTTATCCAACCCTTTCCTATAATCGATTTCTAGCAAAACAGTACAAATGTATGAAATTTATGCTTTAGTAGGTTTATTTAATAATTTATAGCAAACTGAAAGATTTAGTGGATATCAAAAAAGCTGAGTTTAGGTTTGTTCCAGAGGAGTTTCAAACATAGTATAAAAATTAATTTTTAGGGTTTGAAAATTGGAAACTTCAAACCCAAGAAAACTAAAAGACTATGATGTCAAGGGCCAAAATTTAACTTAATATTCTTGCTTTTAGTTATTTATTTGGGGTTTCATAGAGTGCGCTGATACTAGAAATTACCGGTGTTTGCCTTTACGATGAATTGTCCTGTTTCAATATTATACATATTGTATACAAAGGCAATTATTATATATGTACATATATTGATACTCGATACCAAGCAGAAAGCTTCATAGTTTTACAAAGAAACGTTGGTAAATTCGTTTGACTTGATTACAACATGCGTCTGACAGATCAATACTTATGTACTGGGCAAAGTATGCATTCTACTTTGGCAACATTTCTGGCGACCGACGGGAATCATTAACACATTTAAATATCAGTGAGTGAAAATTGCCCATGGGATATGTGAAAAATTAAATCTCTTTTAAATTGACATTGAGAAAAAAATGCAGGAAAAGCAATATAGTGAGGCAAATGGCCATAAAACTAAGAGCTGCAGCCTGGCGCAGTACAGTGTTCCACAAAATAAATCTAATTTCACATTCAGCATAATGTAAACATCAATAAATAAGTTTTTAAGGTAGTCTTTAAAAAAAAGTTAAGTAAAAGGAATTAAAAAAATGAAAAAGTAACATAGTGTTCATGTAAAACTATGTCACTGGTTACCTGAAGTAAAGTTTAGGTCTCCACTTTAGCCTATAAGTTACCCTATACTTTTGATATTTTAAAAGTTGTTTAGATGGGTTAATTACGTTTTTAGAACAGTATCCGAAAAATTAGTATTCGTCTTGTTTTTAACAATTTCCTAGTATTATTATGAAAAGTAAGGCTATCACGATTTTAATAATTCTTATATTTGAATCACAAAGTTGACTAACTGACTGATCTACCCATCAACAGTTCCAAACGATTTAACCTAGAGACATGAAATTTTCAGGTATGAAAACCTACATGATGGAGGTGTAAAATAAGAAACGATTTAAAAAGATGCTCTCCTTAAGAAAATGAAACATGGTGTTAAAGGTCGATATCATTTTACATTCTATTAGGAGATTAAAATTTGGATGATAAGTTCCTTATTGAACAAGAGTGGATAGCAATGGTCGGTTTTTCACAATTTTGGTAGGTAGGGAAATTAAGGGTTAAAGAGAAGCGGAGGGTAATGGAACGTATCTGCCGTTTGTAACCATACGAGCTCCAAATTTCTTTTAGAAATATGGAGCCCACATTTTTTATAATTTCAGTATTAATAGGGACAAAATGCAGGGTCGGCTTGGTTAGGAGTGACATCCAATATTTGATTTACTACAAGTGGAGACTTCATACTCAACAAATAGACGCAAAAAAAATTTTTTTTTAACCAGGACTGTACTTAAATGTTTTATAAAAATTTTAAAATGTTTTTAGAATATACCAACAAATTGTTACAAAATATGAAGTACTCGTGTAGAACCGTAACAAGAATATTTTAAATATTATACAAGGCCGACTTTAGACATTATCGCCGAGAAGAAACGTTTCACATTTAAATTAAAAGGGCGATTTTTACACTGATAATTGGGTAATTGTTTATGTTTAAGTTGCAATACTACTTAATGCAACTTTTAATAAGCTCCGCGTTTACAATACCAGTCCAAGTTGTTGACCAAGCCGCGGATAACATTAATTGTAAATGTAGCGTTGAAATTAGTGCAAATAATTTTAAATTTGTAACCTTTAACAACAAAATCGTTATCGTAATCTGCGACCAGAGTAGATAGTTCTACATTTCATACATACACAGGTGTTACAATATTATATAACGTTCGTAAATAAGAGATTTTGTATTAAAATTAAGCCAATAGCAACCATTTATGTGTTGTCTTGGTTGCTAAAGCTAATTGAACATAATTCACCCATTATTTTAACGGAAAAGCAAAAAATTATTTGGTGTGCAATATTAGTAATTCACGCAAAATTTAATTTTAAGAAGTACATTGAGTTTTAACATTAAAATTGAATTCTTGACAACTACAATATAAAATGTGGCATTTACGTGGAACTTATCTCACATGTAAGTGAAGATACAAAGTACGAATTAGTTTAATATTTAATATTGTTTGTTTTTCTGCACTTCAAACTGAAAACAGTTTCCTATTTTTTAAATTAGTTCTGTGAATAATTAAGTATTCCGTCAATTCCATACAATCGATATAATTTAAGTATTAGACAAAGGTCTTTGGTTTAATCGTCTTACGTAGGTAGACACATATCTTTAAATTGGTTATGTGGAATTTTCAGATTATTTATTCTCCGTCCTACCATATCCCACAAATGTTCGATTGGTGATAAGTCCTGGTGAACGAGAAGTCCATGGAAGCAGATCAACATTACCAGTATTTAGAAACTCCATAGCAACACTTGTGGTATGCGGCCGCGCATTATCTTGCTGAAAAATTAGATTTTCTATTTCTTGCAGATATGGCAGTATTACCAGTTCAAGAACGTTGTTAATATACCGATTTGAATTTAATGGTCCCTCAATAACTACTATAGGAGATCTGCTTCCATGGCAGATAGCCCCCTACACCATCGCACCTTTAGTGAGAGCAGTATTTCGTTGTACAGAAAAGTGCCAATTGCGTCTTTCTCCGGGACGTCTTCTAACCAATCTGCGACCATCATGAGCCTATAAACAAAATGAGATGAGTCGATTCCATTTTACATTCCAATGCAACCTCTCGTTACACAATTGCCGCCGTGCGGTACTATGGCGTGGAGTTGGAGGTAAACAAAGCAACGGTTAGTATGGTCTGAACCCAAAAGATCGAATTCTCCGATAAGTCAATCATCAGGAGATTTGATTATCACTCAATCCTCTCCATCTGTCACCGATTTCCCATGATGAAAAACGATCCCGAAGAGCTACAAGCCGATGAGCACGATCTTCACGATCAGTAGTGCGTCTAAGAGGTCCGAGACGCAAACGTCTTCGTTTCTCACTATTATCTGACCATCTTCGCTAACAAAAGAAAATCGTTACGACACTGCGTACCACGCGAGCGGCAACACCACTTGATAATCCGGTAGTAGACCGATTACTTTGTCACGTTCAAATTCGGTTAACTGATGGAAATTTGCACTATGTAGTACGGGAGTCACTATTTCAACTTTAATGTGTTTACTTATTAAGCTTACATAATATGCTTAACATTGACAGTTTGATAAGTTGGGTCGGGTCGTTAAACCGATAGGACGTGTTTAAGGTAGCTCAAGCTTCTACCCTCCGTTAGCGAAACAAATCCGCATTAAAATAACAATTTACAAATTACTGTATAGTAACCGTAAGTTTTTAAATACATTTTTATACCCGGCGGTTTGAATATTAATAATAAATAGAGACAATAATAATCTAACCAGTAGAATTCTTGTAACGTGCAAAAAAGGCGCGCAAATAACATTTAAGATTGCTATAGGATTGAATTTCTACGAAAAAATACGGCTCTTTTAAACCCATACCAGAGTGACTGCTAATACTCGTAAAATTGTAAAGTAAACTTAAAGCGCAAATACCACGCTTTTGTCTTGAACTCAAACAGGTAAACATTTCTGCAATAACAATGAATCATAGAGAACTAATAAAATAACTTACAATATTATACCACGGCAGCGCGTGGTATAAAATAATCATAAATACGTATCTGTAACTGTAGGAAAAATAGACCTAATGTGATTCATAAAAATGTACAGTTTTGTATTGTAATAAACCCCGTTCTATAACAAACCCAAACGTAAGTATTGTCATAAGAATCATTTTATTAGCTTAAATGATAAAAATAAATAACTAGATCGAATCCGTAATCCAAAGTATAAAAAAAGCAAACAAAGAAATTAAATTTTTTTATCGGTTTGAATATTAATAATAAACAAAAATAATAATATTTTGAACAGGAGAATTTTTGTAATGTGTCAAATGGTTCTTTAAATAAATAAAAAAGACGCTTAAATAATATCTAGGATTGCGATAGCAATGAATTTCTACGAAAAAATACGGATCCTTTAAACCTATACCAGATGACTGTTGAAACTCATAAAATCGACTACCTGGTAAGTCTTTGGACGTGTATCTTCGATTTCAAATTGAAAAGTTAATCCAACTTTTAATTTGGGTACTATATTAAACTTTAAGTTTAATTATAACATAATACTTTGACACAAAATTAAAAATTTAATCTAACTGTTACCATTGTTACTATATTTAATTTTAATTGTACTTAATTGACCCTAAAAGTAGGCAATTAAAGTCGGAAGGGCTAACCGGGTCATTTATTATTACCCTTCAATTAAATAAAAGTGAAGTTAAAAAATAGAAAAGTTAAGTTTCAGAACAATAATATAAGGATTTGATTAGCTTAAAATGGCAATAATATGAAATTTGGGACCTAAATTATAAACCAAAATAAACAATTTATTCCAATCTTAATGCTGTCAATACCTACGAAACTAACCATAAACAGATTGGGTTACTATACAACTTATTCATGATCTTTTTTAATTAGGTTAATGAATATTCTGCTTTGTTTTCAGTACAATTACTGTATTCAGCAATCGTACAAAAATTTTTTTTTCTTGTATGATGCAATGTAAACTAATTAATGCATCCTTTTCAGCTCTAATATTCTACAACTTCATAGGTAGAAGGCATATATACGTCATTCCGCCCGATGCAATATCACCACCTTTACCATGGGCTCCTTAATATTGGTGCTCCAATTTTCTGAGTTCGGTAAGGGCTGCAGTCACTTTCTCCTTTATTCCTTATGCAATCGCCAATACTCACTAGCCAAGCGTGGCGTTTTAACGGCTAAACCCTTAAAATGACGAGTTCTAAAACAGAGGCGATAGCCCAGGTGAGTAGGGAGACACGTCCACACTCTCACATCTATTCGTCGATCCGCCCCATGGATTCTGGGTTAGACAAAAATACGTCAATGCCAAAATCAAGACTAAGAAGAGCAAGACCTGCCAGGAATTAAATTCTCCCCATTCGGGTGCCCGGGAGGATGGGACTCAAGCGACCTCGGTCATCGAAAGTACCAACATTCGGATTCATTACTGCAACATACATGGTATCAGGTTCACTGCTGTTCACCAACACTTTGAACTAGTGCCACCGGACATTCTGTTTCTATCAGAAATACACGTCTCCCCTAGAAGCACTGATTAGCCTGACCTTCAATTTCTCAGACACAAACTCCACTCTAACATTCGCCTTGAAGGCGGAGTATGTGCGTATACCAAGGACAACGTAGGTTGCAAGAGAATGTCCACTTTGGAAAACAACAAATTTGACGCGACTTGGTTCAAATATTCTGGGCCCCAATTTGTGAAATTCTACTGTTGTTTGTATAGGTCTCCCAATGATAATAACTCCCAAGATCTTTTTGATTACCTTAGCCTGAAAATAGATTACCGCTTAGTTTCCACAGTTTCCATCTTGCGATATTTCAATTTTGTGAGATTTTAATGCCCACAACTCCAAATGGCTTCAATTTTCATCTACCACTAAACCCGCAGGTCATAATGCAGAAGCATTTGCTGTATCCTGTGATCTCCTTGGCAACCTTCCCCTGGAGTGAGTATTGCTTGAAATGGTCTTCCTCTTCAAACATTGCTTTTTTAATAACTGAAGTTATCTTGATGGGTACGGAGTTATACATTCCTAAAAAACATAATCCTGTAGGTCATGCCCGTTCCCAACCCTGGTTTAATACGGCTTGCACTGATGCATTTTCGCAAAAGCATGAACTCTACACCAAATGCAAATCCAATCTCTCGAAAATAACGCCAACTATATTGCGGCAAGGAATAGTTGCAAAACCATTATCGCCAAGCCCAAAAAGATGTTTGAAGAACGTAAATGCAAAGAATTAGTTTCATGTCCTTTGGGTGGTCGTAAATTTTGGTCATTAGCTAACGCCATTAGTCAAAACTTTAGTACATATTCCCTTACCCCCATGATGTCTTGCGACGAAGCTGTGGTAGCTGATCCTGCTGGAAAAGCCAACCACTTTCTCGATTAGTTTGCATCAAATTCATGTCTTAATGATTCTGGTAAAATTGTGCCGTCGTCCAAATCTACCCCATACGCTATTAAACCAACCCACTTGCGTTACAAGTTCCTAGAATCATTAATTATCAATAAACTTGACTTAAATAAGGCGACTGGCCCTGGCGGTATTCCAGCTATCGTTCTTAAAAAATGATTCCAAAAGCTAATGCCTGTATGGTTCAAACTCTTTTCGATCTCCATGTCATCTGGAAAGCTTCCCTCATCGTGGAAGTTGGCAAATGTCTAAGATATTTCAAAGGTTTTTGACTAGGTTTGGCACAAGTGCTTACTTGCCAAGCTCACTTCGTTCGGCTTATCCGATACGCTCATCAATTGGACATCTAGCTTTCTTGATAAAAGACGTATACGCGTTGTCGTCGATGGCTCCCTTTCGAAAGAAACTATTATTAACGCGGGCGTACCCCAAGGATCAGCGATAGCTACCACACTTTTCCTGCTATACATAAATGACCTCATTTCCTCAACAACTAACCCGATACCTTGCTTTGCACACGACAGTACCCTATATTGTAATTCTTCTCAGTTTTCGCACAAGTCTAGACAGGACGTTAAGGTGAAAATGGGACCCTCAATCAACAGTGACTTACAACGAGTCCTTGAATGGGGAAGAAATAATCTACTCACGTTCAACGCCGACAAAATCCAGTGTTGTCTTGTGTCCGCCAAGAAAGACCAATCATTTCCTGCTATATATATCATCGATCCTTTCACGGGTTCACCACCTTTTGTCAGCCAGCTAAACAGCTGCTCGTAAACTGGAATTTCTATACAGATCTAAACAGTACTTCACATCACAGTAACTCCTTTTACTAAACCGCATCCAAAAAAGAGCTAAAGGCTTATAAATGACTTCTGACTTCTGACCTACAGTCTCTTGAGCATAGAAGAATGGAATGCATTACCCAATTCTTGTTTTCCTCCAAACTTTGCTTTAAGTCAATTTAAGGTAGCCACTCATAAACATTTCTCAGCAGCCTAAGAATATCCCTAAACCTTCCCAGTGTTCGAGAGTGCTTTAGCACGTTAGGAAAATCTTAGCCTGTTCTGGAATACTATAAGTAAAAAAAAAGTAACTAATGTCAAATGAAAAGAAAGTTTTTTTTTTAGTGTCGATGGTTACTTGATTAATCTTTATTGTATCTTGCTGAAATTTTCATCGTTTATTAATAGAAAACACACATTATGAAAATTTCATTAAAATACATCACCGTTTACTAAGTGTTCATTTATTTATGGCGGCCAGTATACATTATTAAATATGATGGCACCTTTTCATTTAAATCTTGACATGATTTCCCTGTGTGATTATTTTATTCTTATAGATTCCGTTATCTTAGAAAAAAGATCAAGAAAACTTATCTTTATTATTAACTAACCGTATTTTGAAATTAAAGCGTAAAAAAATTTAAGAGATTAAAGAACATATACAAAAAAACAAAATAATTTTCACTTAGCGTTACAAAGCATTGTAACGTTATTCAAAGTGTCAGGTTAAACCTACCAAATTTTTTTGTGTTTTAATTTGGAAGCATTAATTCAGATTAATTGCTTTATTGACGTTGAAGAACCTTTCATATAAAATGGATTTTTGTTTCGATTGTAAAAGAATCCAATTACTTTTTATTGTACAAACGTAAAACATTTTTATTATATGACCAGTGAAAACAAAAATCATTAACTAGTTAAACGTTGAGAAGGAATTAAAAATTAACCTGAATGTAGTATTTGTACGTTTCTTAATTAATGGGATTGTAAGTAGGAACTATTTACATATTAAACGAACTACCTACTCGAAAATGCAAAGCTTTACATTGAGTACAATTAAAAATCAAGGGCTTGCCTAAATATGCAAACACAAATATTTAATTGTAAATGGCTGCTATCAGAACACAGTTAATGTACCATAGCTTTTGCTCGCTCAACAAGAAAATAGAGTAAATACAAATTTAAATGTAGAGTTGTGGTAACCACATTTGGCATTGTTTAATGGCACCATTGGAGTTATTGAGAGCACCGTTTGCAATTGCGATATATATTAATGAATGTGTACATTTATTCGAATTTAAATATACCGCACGCCATTTCCTCTAGATAAGTATCAACTAGTAATGATCGTTAGCAAAGTGTTTTTGACGCAAAATATATTAAGAGTAACGAGTAAAACTATTAGTCATTTTAGGGCGGTTGTTGAGTGGTGAAGGCAGTATGGGTCAAACTGTGTTACTTTTTGCCGTTTTATGCAGCGTGTTGTTGTATGCCGAGACACAGCTTCATATAGTACGTAAGTCAATCCATCAAGCCGTTATTAACGTTTGCGCTTTGTGCAGGATAAATTGATAATATGACGGCGTACTCTTGTGCCTTAGATGTGAGAGGTTCTGAAAGATCATTTATTAAAATGTTCATTAGTATAAACAAATCTAATAAACGTTTCTTCAGTCTTCTTGTATAATTCTGCATTTACAAAAATAATTAGTAACAACAAAATAAAATATATCGTGACCATTAAACTATAACGATTTCGCGTTTAAACTGAATGTTTACGACGAATTAACTGCAAAAAAGAAAAACAATTCTGCTTACATAAAAGAATAATTCCGCTGTTAAGTTTATACTTGTTTTACTGCTTTCGTTCTGCCATAAAATACTACAAGCTGCGGTAATTTTATGAAATTTGAATAACAATACTTCCGAACATAACTATTTAAAATAGAAATTTAAATTAAAAAAAAAATTCAAATTTAATGGTTTACGTAATTACCATAACAACAAATTTAACATTTGATGACAGATACGTTCTTGTAAAACTCTCGCTTTCGCACACAATCTGAACTTGTAGCTACTAAATTGCATTATTTTTTCATAAGTATTATTAATGGGTGTAGAAAATCCAGGCACTTAAAGATAACAATGACTTATTTCAGGGTCGCAAGATACAATTTCGAAAAATGGCTATGTGTCCTGGACAAAAGAATTCTCCTTTCGTATTTGATAATGTGGTTTTTACTCGAAATGAATACGGAGCTACAACAGCAATAAGCTTTGTTATGCATGTAAAAAGACAAGTGGAAAGACTTACGGTAAGATACTGATACATGCAGATTTAACAATACTCTGAAATTCAAAATGAGACATGCACACCTGCCTACTTCAAGCACAATATAATAATTTTATATTTTTACTGTAATACCTATAGAAACATATGCACACGCTACTGAATATTGTAAGAATCCATTTGTCGCAATTTATGTACATAAAAGCACACTGTCGTGAAAATTACAAAACGTTTGTTTAGTAACGCTAAAGTTATGATTTAGCTTTTTATTGTCAAACATTGGGATATTACAAAAATTGAAGCTTGAATTGAATAAGTATTTAAGAATACCCTAAACACTAAAAACTAAGTACTTTAATTTATTAAGTATTATAAGGCACTGCTACAAGAATAATAATTGCTTTTTGTACAGATCACATATTGTATATGATTGAAATATACATATTACTACGATTTAAATTATTAAATTAAAGTCCCAAAAGGATGGCCCACAGAAAAGCAAAATTTTTTTTCCAAAATTTAATTAAGACCGTTTTACAGTGAATCCATAATTTACATTTCGTATAGAGAGAGTTTTCGACGCAAAAACTTCTCATTTCACCGCTACCTTAAAAACTAGTGTAATTCATTTTATAATTATCCTACTTTATTTTATCGGGTCCCTGGGCAAAAACTAGAAATAAGCAAAATCCTTACTGTAGCTATATTATAGGAGTTTTCTACTATCCTAACCATTATGGTGGTTGCCGCATCACATACAGGGAAATTAAGAGAAAGTGAATAAAGCTAACAGTATATCTTTAAAATACCTGGTTTAAACGTTAAACAAAGAGGCGTGGTGTATCAACAAAATGATATCGATGAGTGAATATATTTCCGTTGATCAATGAAGAAAGAATGATAGTAAATGATGATAGAATCAATCAAATACATGAAACTTCCATAGTAGTAGAACAAAATATTCCAGAAATTACTGAAGAGAAGTCATAAACTATTTGCTTTTATCCGGTATAAAACAAGGAAACGTTCAGATCGTCAAAATAGTCGATTATTAGGTAAAACGTGTAAGGTGATTATTATTGAGCTTAAGTTTGAGCGAAATACTACCATTTTATCTTCAAACCTCAAATCAATCTCTTTCGGAGTGATGACTGATGACAAGTGTGCATCATTCTGACAGATTGTTTCTATACGAAATTTTCTATCAAAATCACATTGTCCTAACCCCGTTATTAGTTTCAATCTGAAATTTTCTATCAAAATTTATATTATCCTAGACTCATTATTAGTTTCAGCTTCATTCAAGGCGTACGTGATTTGAAACACACAAATAAAAGACAACTTAATCTATCGAAATTGACAGTTTTAATGACAAGTTTATCTGGTGTAGCATAACATACTACCTTACAATCTATAAAATGGAAATTAAGAAACAATTAATGCATTTTTTAGGATAATTATTCAACCTCTATTGTAATAAGTTAAAATAAAACAGGCAACATTACAAAAACAACAACAATATTTTATGTCAGATACACGTTTAAACTTTCATGTCAGATAAAAGTTAACAAACTAAATACAAACTCGAAAAAAAATTCTAAATCCGTCCGTTTTTACAGATTTATGGTGTCGAATACACGAAATTGCCCTTATTTAATACGCTCATATCGATATTAGACAATATTGTAAAAACAAAAACAATAATCGTCAGATGGACGTTTAAAACTCCATGTCAGGTAGGGGTTAATAGTCTTATAATGATAACTTAAAAAAAATTCCAATGCCGCCCACACATATAATACAAGGTGGGCCATATGTCGGTTGTCACTAGTAATCCTTGGACGTTGTTTTGCCTAACGTAGTCGTAGTATGTTATGAACTTGACTACAATCACTCAACAATTACACCTAAGTTGGTTGACACTAGCAGTTTGAGGTTATTCTGTTGTAGTTTGTTGTATGATATTTAATCAACGATGAATAGAAAGTTAAGTACAGAACAGCGTGTATTTGTGTTACAATCATGGTGGAAATATGACCATAATTACAGTATTGTTTGTGATTCGTTTGTGAAATACTTTAAACTCGATCTCTACAACGATTCGGAAACTAAATTTAAAATTCGAAGAGGCTGAGTCTGTGGCGGAGCTTTCTCATTCAGCTAGACCAGTGCCTATAACTACAAAAGAGAATCTTAATGTTGTTGCGCAATGTTTTTTGCAGTCATCTACAGAATATCAAAGGAAAGCGTCCAATGAGTATGGAATAGCAAGAACTAGTCTACGAAGGATGCAGAAAAAGCTGAAATTGAGAGCATATTGGCCTACTTTACTCAAGGCCTACATGACAATGATCCTGACAGGCGTTTGGAATTCAGCGAGTGGTACACAATTAGACATGAAGCTGATCCCATGATTTACAAAAACATTATTTGGAACGACGAAGTGACTTTTAAGGTGAACAGCAGAATGAACAGACACAACTGTGTCTACTGGGATTCTACGAATCCACATCCGGTGATGGAGACAGAATTGAACGCTCCTGGCGTGAGTGTATCGGCAAGGATTTTCGTTGATTTTTTTAATAGGATTGTAAATGCTGAAAATTACTTGGATGTGCTTCATGAAGTGTTCATAGAAGTGGAAAACAGTCAATTATTTGAAAATCTCCAACCGGTTAAGGAAAAGTTTATATAACAACAAGATGGAGTCCCCTCATTATACACTTATTGTGATAGACTTTCTCAGTGAAAACTGTGTTGAATGTATTGGCAAACGGGGCACTATCAAATGGCCTCCACAATCCCCAGATATCACACCCATCAATTATTCAGTCTGGGGTATGGTAAAAAATGACGTTTATTCCGTAAAGATTCGTGATGTTGAGCATTTGAAGGAACGAATCCAATCCAAATTTAAAAACCTGCAGTCCCTAAAGATTTGCGACAAGGTTTATAAATCAGTGTTCAAAAGATGCAATGTTCATATAGAACAGCGAGGAAATCACTTCGAGCTTCTTTTGTAGCTAATGTTTGTAGGTTAACCTTTGTAATAAATTAGTACGTTATACCAATAAAGTATTTGTATTTTCATTTTGGCAACTAGCTTATGGCCCACCCTGTATATCGATAATACAGTTTAAGCGTTTTCAATCTTATTTAATTAATTTTTAGAATTACTTGGCTTTGTACTAATAAACCTTATAAAGAAAAGTTATGTAAAATTTAAATTCCTTTAAAAATACGTCAACAGGTTTTCCTGTAAGATTGAATTAACAAAAACAAAAAAACTAACACTTATGTTCTATATATAATTTTTTGCCGCAAAATTACGCGTCGTATCAAAATTTTCATAGAACATAATTAATCGATATGTTTAAGGTCTATATTTTGGTATTATTATATCTTTCAAATACGCACACGAACACCCACACGCTTCCGCATACACACAAGTCCATGTACACGCACGCACGCACTCACACTCAATCTCATCTTCAAAAGCACACTTACACTGAGACTCACTTTCACACACAGACACGCACACGCTCGTATGCACCCCCCCCCACCCACTCAAACACGCACCCACACACATACACCTACACACACACACACACCCACACAGACACACTCACACACACACACACACACACACACACACAGAGATGCATGCACACACACCCACACCCACACGCATGGACTCACGCACGCACAGACACACACACACACACACACACACACACACACACACACACACACACTCACACACTCACACTTACACTCACACTCATACTCACACTCACACTCACACTCACACTACACTCACACTCACACTCACACTCACACTCACACTCACACTCACACTCACACTCACACTCACACTCACACTCACACTCACACTCACACAAGGAAGCCCACTATGGGGATTTCGGAAACGGTAAGAGATAGAGTTTCAATTAAATGACAGAAAAGTTGGGCATTTTGGATTTTAGCATAATGACATTTTTAAACTGACGAAATTCCGAACCGTTCCGAAGTTATGCGACAAAAACCGAATTTTCACCATTTTTTGACAAATTGTTACTTTGTGATTGATGTTAAATAAAAGGTAAGAGAACCTTCTACAGGTACTTTTTTAACGTGGCATGCAGCAAATTGGAATCCGATGTTTCGTTTTCGTGTAACCATCATCAACTTTCTTTTTTAAATACGGTCATGATTTTTTTTATGCATAATATTAGGCGAGCTTTTGTATTCTGCATTCAAGCATGTATCACGCCTTATGATTTAATTGCGATTTTTAAACTTATTTTACGATTATCGCAGAAAATCTAAGTATGACCCTGTATCCCTCTCAATAACATTTAAAATGAATTTTATTCATAAATGGGCCTTTGGTAACTGCGCTTTCCTCATCAAATTAATGAAATGACACAGAATTTTTCAACTCATTACAATCAATAAACAACGCATAAATGGACAGATAACATTTGATGACAAAAAAATTTAGACATAACGCATAACTATAATTAAGCAAAAAATTATAATAGACCCTCGAAAAGCCCTCCTTCGTTCTTTAAACATAAGTAGCATCTTCTAGCTGTAGAATCTAAACCATTCTTAAACATTGTAGGTGTGACAGTTTGGAATGCGTAAAATACCTACCTTTGGAGTTCTTCTTCTGTTCCAAGGGTATGTTTATAAACATAATTTTTTATGTACGCCCAAAGAAAGAAATCCAGCGGGGTTATATCGGCAGCACGGGTTGTCCAAGATGTTTCAGAGTGGGTGATTAAAACTATCTCGGCAAACCTATTTGAAAGGTAACCATTAACCAGGCTTAAATTGTGTGCAGGTGCACCTCCTACTGAAACCGACAATCGTGTAAGGGTAAATTATCAAGAGCGTCCTCTACAGTAGCATCTATAGTGCGAGTCACACCGAGAATGCAGCGTGGCGGGGTATAGACAATGAATGTGTAATGGGAGGCAGGCACACTGTGTTGCCGGTTGTGGGATGGCTGTGACAGGGTCGGCTCTGAAGTTATTATACAGTGCCGCCAAAAAGTTGGACACAAATGAAAAACTTTTTTATTTTTTGCGAACGATACGTAAGAGTAAACTGCCCTTATTTTTGAAAAAATCGGAAAATTTTAGTTGAAAAAATCACTCAAAATTCTCAAATATGAATTTTCAAGACGATCAAAACATCGTTAAACAATTGTATTAATTAGAAAGTTACTTACAATGCATTTATGTCATTTCAAACCAAGCTTATGCGGGAAGATATCTTAATGAGTTTTTAATGTATCTGAAAAGTAAACAAACAACCCTAAATATAATACTGATTTTCAGTCTTGTTTGTGACTTATTACCGGTAACATGGAATTTAAGAAATTCAAACGCGGACAAATGCTCCATGCGAGTGCGAAAATTATAATTTTCAATATCATTTGTCATTTAGTGAATGATGAAAAATTGAGTTTGACTGCAGCGATGAGTCGTGCTTCCAAAATGAGTGGGGTCAGTGAAAAAACAATTTTTACCATCAAGAAAGAGGAAGAGCAAAACAATGGTGAATTAAAATCTCCTACAGCAAGAAAAAGCGGGTAAGTCAGTCAAATTCTCGCGAATATGCATACGATGAGGGTTTTAAGAGCTTATTCAGAAGAATTGTGCACAATGACTTTTTTTTTAACAACATTCCTCCAACTTTGAAAGCTGTATATAATGTTATTCGAAGGAATGAGAATTCGCCATCGTTCTCTTTAAGTACCCTGGTAGATTAATTAAAGATATTGGTTTTGAATATATGAAGCGTGGTCGTAAAAGCATAATGTTAGAGCGAAACGACATCATTAATTGGAGGCACAGATATTTAAGAGCCATTAAAAACTATCGCCAAGAAAATTGCAACATTATCTACTTAGATGAGACTTGGGTCAACGTGGGTCAAACGGTGAACTATGCATGGTGTGATAATACCATAACAAATCGTAGAGATGCTTTTATAAAGGGTTTAACCACAGGCCTCAAAGCGCCTACACAAAGAGGTCCACGTTTCGTTATTCTTCATACAGGATATGAAGGTGGATTTTTATTTGGCGCCGCACGTGTTATCTTGGCAAAGAAAAACGATGGCGATTATCACGACGAAATGAACGCCGACTATTTTGAGCAATGGTTTGAAGAGTCGCTGATTCCTGCCTTACCCAAGAACGGACGGAAAAATGTTGTTGTTATGGATAACGCTTCGTATCATTCGCGTAAATTTAGTTTTCCAACTACTTCATGGAACAAACCCCAAATTAAAGATTGGCAGCTCGAAAGAAATATTTTCTTTGACGACTCCTATTTAAAATCTGAGCAGCTTGAAGTTGTCAACGCATATAGAGACCAGTACGACAAGTATAAAATTGAAGAAATAGTTGCAAAATACGACGTAACTGTTTTGCGTTTACCACCATACCATTGTGAGCTTAACCCGATCGAGATGGTGTGGAATCAGATTAAGCACTATATTGCAACAAAGAACTCCGATTTCAAGACAGAGCATTGATAAATGAAGCATTTAGGCATATCACTGCACAAAATTGGAGTAATTGCGTTGCACATGTCAGAGAAAAAATGGAAAAAGGAAAGTGGGCTGCTGATAACCTCCGAGACAACGTGGATGAACTTATAATAAGTGTAAATTTTAGCGACAGTTCTGAGAATGAGATTTCAGACCTCGATTATGACTGTGTCGACGACGTGGAGGTGTAAATAGTGTAAAAAGTGTAAATATTTTATTTGTTTATAAATGTACAATTAATTCTCTGTTCACTTTTTCTTATATTAACTTTGCCTGAAATAATTTTGAAATTTATTGTTTATTATTATTAATTATTGAAAACATTTAAACAAAGGCGAAGGTATAAACATCATCAAACTTCCAACAAGTTTTAGCGAATCTGTGAGAGCGGCGAAATTTGCTTGAGACCGGACTTGAGGTTTAACCGATTCCAGCATAACGACAACTGGGAACGGTGTACTCCATAAGACTCCACACTGCATTCTCAGTGTGACTTTCACTATAGTACATTTAAGAATCTTTGCGGTGTTAAATTTTGATTATAAAAAAAGGTCCTGTAATCCTTCTTCCTAAAATCCCCACCCAACATACAATGTGTCCCAAATTCGCTTCTCTATAAAGGGATCTCGGCTTCTGTTATACTTACGGCAAAGGTTAAATGGGGAAAGCTTTAAAGGAAGCTTAGAGCATTCGATATCCGGTTTCAGATTTACGATCGGTCAATTGGTTTTGAAAATATCGGCGAAAAACCGAAAATGCGGATTTCGTTTTTCGCCAGTAAATCCGAAATGGTTAATTTGACAGCTGTCACAATGTGAGATTATTCGGACACTTTTTAAGACGAATAAGATGGCGTGTAGGACATGTCACAATGGTCTTTAGAAAGTGTGATATTTCGATGAAACTCTAATCTTTTATGCAGTTGTAAGACATCACTAAACTGGAAATATTGCGCTCTTTCAAAAAATCGAAAAATCAAATATGGCGGCAATAAGAAAAACGAAAGTTGAGGCAGATTGTGGGATAACAAAAGACAATTGTGACATGTCATACACGCCATCTTATTCGTCTTAAAAAAGTGTCCGAATAATCTCACATTGTGACAGCTGTCAAATTAACCATTTCGGATTTACTGGCGAAAAACGAAATCCGCATTTTCGGTTTTTCGCCGATATTTTCAAAACCAATTGACCGATCGTAAATCTGATAGCGGATATCGAATGCCCTATGCTGCCTGTAAAACTTTCCCCATTTAACCTTTGCCGTAAGTATAACAGAAGCCGAGATCCCTTTATAGAGAAGCGAATTTGGGACACATTGTATAGAAGGTAAATCGGTGCTAATGTCGTGATTTTGGATTTTCTTAAGACCAATAATGAACATACTTTCACCAGACCATAACAGGTGGAAAGGAAAATTATTATTCTAATAGTATTTTCTTGCATACCACTCACAGAATTGCCTTCATCTTTCTGCGTCATCTGTTCTAAGTTCTTGGCAAATTATGTATTTGTATGGATGAAATTTTGTCTTCTTTAGAATAAAGTGTGCTGTTGATTTGGATATGCCCACATTATTCTGAATTTTCTGAGTTGATATATCGGGATTTTCAGTAACGGATAACAATACATTGTTTACATATTCCTCATTACTGGTTTTTTTTTCGAGATAGCACGGGTTTTTTAAAAGCACCGTCTTCTTTAAGGTTACGTAACTTGCCAAATGTTCTCTTATTTGGCTGCGTCCTTTCAGGATAATTGTTCAAATACATGCGCTCCGCTGTAATACAATTTTGATTGCTTAATTTACAAGATATTATGTCAAACTTTTCTTCATTTGAAAATCCTTCTTCCATATTTTATTAATAAATTAACTAGTAACGAGATTTAGTACGGAAAACTAATAAACAAAGTAATTGTCAAGTGGAGACAAAAATTCAATTCAATTTCAAAAAATCATAGTGTTTGTTTTCCTAAGCCTACTTTTCTAACGCCAGACAGAACTTAATAAACATCTAGATACGAACTTAAAAAATTAAAAGAAATGAAACAGTTTTAATTATAATTTCTTTAAGGTTACTAAGAAACCTCTTTCATACATACATAACGAAAACAGGCAACATTGTAAAAACAAAAACAATAATTTATCAGAATGACGTTTGAAACTTCATGTCAGATAGACATTAATAGATATAAATACATGTTAAAAATTCCAAAGACGCCCGTTTCTATAAGATGTCAATAATACAGTTTAGCCATCTTTATCCATATTTAATTAATTTTTAGGCTTACTTTCAGTTATATTACGAAACTTCATAAAGAAAAGTTGTGTAAAACTACTTTTTCTTTCAAAAATATGTCTACACTTTCTCTTATAAAATCAATCGTTATTCGTATATTGAAAAAATTTGAACTAACACTTAAATTCTACCTTAGGAACTTTTTTGCTGCTAAATTACGCGTCGTATCAAAACGTAATTAATCGATATGTTTAAGGTCTGTATCTAGGTATTTTTATCTTTGAAATATGCAGCTGTTTATCGATAGTGAAAAAAACGTCGATTGCATAACCTTCTATATCTACATTTGTATATGTAAGTTGGAAGGTAAAAATGGCAATTGGAACAACTATAAAGTGTGATACATGCATGAATGCAGAATAAAAAGCCCTTTCGTAATTAAAAAAAAAAGTTGATGATGGTTACTCGAAAAGGAAACGCCAGATTCTAATTTGCTGCATGCCATATTAAAGAACGTTAAAAAGTACCTGTATAAGGCCCTATTACTTTTTATTTAACATCAATCACAAAGTAACAATTTCTCAAAAACGAAATCGTAAAATTCACTTTTTGCATAACCTCGGAACGGTTGGAAATTTCGTCGGTTTAAAAGCGTCATTTTACTAAACTCGAAACTGCCCATGTAACCAAAACTATATCTTACCGTTTCTGAAATCCCCATAGTGGCCCTCCTTATCTTGGACACAGTGTAACAACAGGGTGTCTAAGATCTACACCTATCACCTATCACCTTATACGGGTAACGCTGTTATTATAAAAGCTAAAGAATGGGTTAAATTAGCAAAGTTGGGCAGAATTAAAAGTGGAATCTAATGTCGATGAGAAAATGTAACAATTTTGTCAGCCTACTGAGATATTCGAAAAATACTAAAAATCGTCCATATTTTCAATCGCTCATTATTCATGTAATATTTAAAATGAAAATAGTTTCATAACCCATTTCATAGATACTTTTACTAAATATGATAAACTGGTAGAATATTTTTTTGCGTTAATATGTTTTGAGCTACGGCCCAAACTTACTTTCAATCATAGGTGGCTATGGACTCATTCAATTAACTATTTTTTCAGATTTCAAAAATGAATGGTTTGTCATATTTTTATCTCTATTTATCTCACAATTTATAAAACATTATAATTATTATGTATTAAGTAAAATAACATGTGCATGAAACGGAAACAAAAGTTATCCTACCAATAAATTGAGAAAAACCAATTTAAAATAATTTTAATAATATCAGCATCAATGTGTACTACTAAAAATATTATGATAACAGTAACAAAAAGTAATTTAAACCCTAAAGTCACAAAAGGGCTTTAAATGTCACCATTGTTTTACACACATACCTGACAACGTTTTAATATTTCTCTTGGCGCTTTTAATTAATTTTTAAATGGCAATCACACGTGGTTATGGACTCATTCAATTAACTTTTTTTCCTGATTACAAAAATGTATGGTTTGCCATATTTTTTATATCTCTTTATCTTACAATTTATTAAAAATTATAATTTTTAGGCATTAAGCAAAATAGCATGTGCCATAAAATTGAAACAAAAGTTATACTACCAATTACTCTAAGAGTAAGTGTCAAAGTAGTTACTATTTTGACTTCTGAATAGCAATACTTATTTAGTTTGTAACAATGTGGCTTATTCTTATGAAGAAAGAAATGATATGCTATTTTGCTATTACGTGTCATCTGAATTATACTACCCAACGTATATGGAAAGGAAGACCATTTTCTAAACTGGAATCAAATTTAAAAAAAACTGGTGCTTTTACTAAACTTAAAAATGAGCAAAATAAAATCAACGGAAGAACGTGTTTTAGCATATGTTGAATTGAAACTAACATCTCCTGGTGAAATTGCATATGAGTGCAACACTTCTAAAGATGAAGCTCATATTACATTAAAACAAAGTAATTTTAATCCATTTAAATAATGGTGGACATTTCAATTATTTTGTTAGGATTATCATCATTTTTTTCTATGTATTCTGTTATAGTCTGTTTGTTCTATTTTAATTCGTTAGTAGTACAAATTGATTCTGTTATTATTAAAATTACTTTAAATTAGTTTTGCTCAATTTTTGTTGGGATTAACTCTTGTTTCGTTTTCATGGCAAATGCTATTTTGTTTAATAATAAAAACTATGATTTTTTATAAAATGTGAGATAAATAGAGATAAAAACAAGGCAAATCATACATTTTTGAAATCAGACAAAAATGTTAATTGAATGAGTCCATAGCCACGTATTATTGCCATTTTAAAACGAGTAATTTTGGGTCTTAGCTCAAAACATATTAACGCAAAAAGTTTTCTAACAGTTTATCATAGCTTAAAAGTACCTATGAAATGCGTTTTTGAAACTTTTTTTTATTTTAAATATTACATAAATAATGAGCGATTTTTAGTATTTTTCGAATACTTCAGTAATCTGAAAAAATTGTTACATATTCTCATTGGCACGTGGCACCCATAGAACGTGGGTTGGTTTTAGACACCCTATATATGTTCACTAAATATAGATATAAATCAAAACTTAAATAGTCGTGAGGTCTAGGGTCACGGTACGCTTTTAAAATTATTGATTTGCCGGTTTTGTTAGATGCTTTGTCTCCACACTCTTAAATAAGATTATATAATGGATGGATATTGAGTCTATTGAGATATGTTTGAGCGTTTACTTGATTTTTTTGTTTGCGTGTTTGTATGTTTAGGGGTTTATGTGTTTGAGTGTTTATGTATTGTTTGTTACTTTCTTTGGTTGTTTTTTGCATGTTCTAGTTTCTTTGCTATACTTTTTTGCTTGTGTGAATGTCAGGGTGGCCAATTTAAGGATCATTATGATGAATTCGAATTATACTACTAACTTAGTTAGCTGTTCTATTAAACCAAGATGGCGTTACTAACTGAGTACTGAATGATAATTATGCCATACGATTGTACTGTTAACTTAATTAGCTTTTAAATTATACCAGAAGATTACGATACAAGCTGTGTTAACTTCTAATTATAACGCAAGATGGTGCTATTAACTTAGCTAACCACCAAAAATGACGTTGACAACTGTATGCTGATTTCTAATTATACCTCAAGGTTGTGTTTCTTTTTTAATTTTACCACAAGATAGCGTTTCTTACTTTTTTGTTTGAAACTGTAACTGAGTAAACCCGGGTTTTTGTATCTCTTGTTTTTCGGTTGTTATATGTTTCAAACGAGTAGGATCTTGAATTTTTGTGTGTTTCAGTTGTTCCGTGTTCAGGAATGAAGAGTAGTGAAATTTTTTAATAGAAGATGTATTATACTACATTTTTGTAATTATGGGTAGTTTATTAATGTAAAAACACCATTGAAAATAGCTTCCCTAAATTTCAAACGCAAGTAAGGACTTACTAGGATTACTAATGCTGTTCCTATAGTAACCGAACACCAACATAGCTTGTTAAAATTTGGAAAAGCAATCTCGTTGTCACACCCCAAAACGGAATAGTCACGACGAATAATTTTCTAAGCAGACATATCCTGTGCTTAAATTGTGAAATATCTGGTATTGCCTGTAGATTAAATAAGAAAACATTAATGTTATATATTTGTATGGTATCAGTACTATTAAGGTTAATAATTTTGTTTTGCCAGTAGTATCTTTTTTCTAATTTTAGATGTCCGTTACCTTCTGGAAATGTGACGATTATGAACATATGGATACTTGTGAGTATTTTTTGAAAGATTACACTTCCACAACAATTTGTGATTTAATGGGAAAGAAAAATCAAGTGTGGACAGTTTTCATGGATCACCTTGATATGCCTCCACAATGTCCAATTAAAGTGGTAAGAGCGTGGAATAGACCTTATGTTATTACCATTACCCGCATTGATGTAATACTAATACTGTAGGTAGCGCGCCGCAAAAATTTTATTATTGCAACAAACATTTTTAAATCGAAATTATTACCATGATAGGAAAGTTAATTAATGGGGTTTAACATATTCTATTAAATATTAAGTCGTTATTTGAGCATGGTTTTCGAAATATTTTATTTTTGTAACTAATATTTGGCTGAGGGTTGAAAAACATGTGTTTTGAGGTTTGACTAGCAGGTGTACGCTTAAAACCTGCTTTACTTAAGGGGCGTAACGAATCATTGGAAATTCTTATGTGCATATTCTTGATGGAAAAATGTCACTAGTTAGTAATTAATTACGTCGGTACACACTGCAATCAAAGACGTCTTTGTTTGGTGCTTGAAAACTCGAGACCTAAATGTAGGGTTTGTTGCGGACGAATGCATATTTTTAAAATTAAGATGTTCAATAATTAATATGAAACTTATTCCAACGTAAATTAATGTTTCTTGTTTTTTATCACATTTCAAAGATGGGGGTTGATTTTCGGGAGTAGACATGGTGAGTGGAAATCAGAGGGGAAGGCAGTTGCTGTTGAAATTTTGATTGAGCCGGACGCTTTGATTGGTTTTAATTAGAAACTCCCATTGTAAACAGTTTATCTTTCAAATATTTCGTGCGGGAACATTTACTTTTGAATTAGCCAACATTAATGTGTCTTTTCTTTCGGTTGTTAGTTGTAATGTGTTTTTCAAATATCAATCTATAAATAACAATCATCATTTTTGAAGTTAAAACGCGTATGTTAACGATTTGTGTCTGTGATCAATTAAAGGAATATATATATATATATATATATATATATATATATATATATATATATATATATATATATATATATATATTCAAGTGTAAGTAGGTATTTTTATATAAATTAAGGCTGGAAGCAAATGATTCTACAAGCCTATATAACCTACTAAAATCGTGCATTGCCTTGCAAATGTATCTTATTCGCACATTGGCTCATTAAGCTCAAATATGCTAAAATAAAAGACAGTACAGGGCTCCCACACTCTTGTATTTGTATGAATTAGCATTGATGTTTGTTGTTTATATTTATATTTGTGTAGAGGTGGGCTGACGAACGGGCACATGATACCGCTTTGGTTATTAATTGTAATGCGCAATTGCCAAGTGAGTACACACTCCCTGGTCCAGATAACCATTAAACACCTCGAATTTTATTTTTATTGTTGTATAGATCAATGTGTAACCTGAGAAAGGGGTGCTGTATTTTTCTAACGCACGCGATGTTAGGATCTATTTATAACTTTCTTAAGGCTTTGTTTAATGAGCTTTTTGTGTCAGTTTGTTACGTAGAATTATTTGCCTGCGAACTAATTTCTCTTTATATGTGATTTCTTGTAACTGTTCCTATGTATTTTATGCTTAGGAGTAACTAAGCAATTGTGTACGTGTAAATTCCTTGTCTATTTTCTTTTGTCTTTGCCTTTACCTTATTATCACCTGTGCAATTCTGCTGTTGTTGTATTTTATATGTACCGTAATTTGCTTTATTGTTTTATGTGCTTGTGTACTTAAAGACCGGCATGACTGGTTTTAAAGGGCCACATGTTTGGAATTACGATTTTTATTCTAATTTATTTATGACAAAATTGTGGGTGTCACTACATGGTTTTTTTTTATTGTGTTTATGTGTAACTAAACTACTTTTTATTCATTTTTCTCTTGATGTTATAATTTTAACCTGATTTAATGGTGTTTTGTTATATATGTAACCCTTTCATTTTTTTTTGTGTTATTTGATGTACCTGTGCAATTACTTATTTATGAATAAAGTGGGTTTTATTGGTGGTTATTACCCACAATAGTATATTAACGGGTTGAACCACCATTGCGCAAAGCTCGTTAATTTTAATTTGAGCAGCTTCATTGTTTACTTGCACCTTATGATGCAAAACTTACCGCATCCAGCCTATCTAATTCAGATAGTACAACGTACTTACCACTGGATGGCCAATTCGTTTCATCAGATCTGAGGTTTGCGAGTAATTAAATATCAGACTTGTAAATAAGTTCCAGTGTTTTAATTATTGCCAGGAAA
Source organism: Vesta saturnalis (assembly GCA_036346205.1). Lineage (NCBI taxonomy): Eukaryota > Metazoa > Arthropoda > Insecta > Coleoptera > Lampyridae > Vesta > Vesta saturnalis. The sequence goes on along the minus strand of JARFJB010000690.1, from coordinate 1,375,198 downwards.
GTCAAAGTAAGGCAAGCAATTAATTAGGGTGTTAGTAATATTATTGTCAGTCAAGTCATGATAAATCACTTAGCGATTGTTTTGTTCTTAAATTTGCATTCTTGCAAATAAGTTCAAATTAGACTTTTCAAGATAGGGTAGCTGGGGGACGCTATAATACCTATAACTCGATAGAGAGATAGAGGGTTTAGGTAAAAATTTAATACGCATTTTATTTATAAAATCTTATCGTATTTATAAATTTAGATTGTTTTATACATTTGAATACAAACTTCTGGATTTCTCTATGTGCATATATTCCATATACGTATACGTACAAAGTCGTGTAATGTAACGAACACAACGTGACCAATAAGCACATTGTGTTATGTTACAAATCATTAATATCGTATGCCTATAATATAAAGCTGTGGCAGTTTCTATAGTGGTAAGTTTATTAATTATTTACTTATACAATACTGCTCTTAGTTCTATATCCCTTTAATAAATCCATTAAAGGCTGTATATAATATACTATATTTACAAATATAATTAATGGTTTTCAAAACACCCATGCAGAAAGAAATGTTAAATAGGATAAGCATAAGAAGTTTATATTAATTATATTTATGAGGAGAACTCTCAGAAAACTCGGATGAATAACAAATAGCTAAAACGATTTTACGCTCTTGAACACGCCTAAAAAATAATTTTATTATTTTATTAAGGGACTCTTCCCTCACTTCAAAACTTTCTATTAAATTTTAATGCATAATAGCAGCAGAAATGAACGTACAGCAGAATAGGTCTTAAATATTTAATGAGCTTTGATTGTATTTAAAAGAGAGAAAGGTTTAGGTGGTTAGTAAATATTAAAATTACCAAACAACTTAATTTTGTAACATCTCCATAATACAGTTAGCATCTGTCTTGTTTAGGGTATAACATGTCATGTAAAATACGCATTCCATCAAAGACCATAACTATACAATCTAATTGTAGCTTATTTAATAAAAATGTCAAACCATTTCTGCAAACGAAAAACAAAATTTATGATGCTGCGTAACAAAAATTGGCTTTTTTAATAATGCATTACTTCAGGTGTTAGACGGAAAATTGTGTATCTCCACAGCAATGAAATTGTAACTTAAATACACTGTTATTTTTTCTCGTTCTTCTCAGTATTGTTGTATCCACATTGACTTCTAACACGTATTTGCTTTTACCTAATATTTACATCAGGTATGTATATTGTATTTAGAGTAACAGCTTACACAAAATAATTTAAAAATGTATCGTTGAATCAATTTATGCTCACAGATTATGCAGTACTACAGAGTGTGCTATTTTTTAGTAAACCTGTGCGATTGTTGAGTTAGAACACTTCAAGTGTTGCTCGATAGACATTTAAAACGTTTGCTTCATAATTTTCTAATCATTTATGGAATATATAGTTAACAAATAAAACTATATTAGTTCGAGTTTCAAAGCAGGAATGTTTAGAGTTGCAGTACCAATTTAGTTAGTACTAGAACCCTATTCCTACATACCATTAAGTCGCTCTGATTCAAGAAAGTGTAATTCAAGTATCTTCGTATATTTTGTTGAAGAAAAACCCTTCAGAGGTACTTTGCAACACCATCCTCGGCGACCTTTTTTATGCAAACCTACAATTCTCGAATTAATAAGCTACCGCTTTGCTTCTTAAATAACTACGGCATCTACTTAACTGTCGTCGTAATGACGTTATAGCATTGAGTAAAAATACTCAATGGTTGTACACTCGAGTTCGAAATTTTCTTAAATGTATCTTAACAATTGCAGCTCGTGAATGATAAAAAGTGCACGTGTTTTGGTATTTGCCGTACCACAGTTGACTTTAAAGCCACTTAAAATGTTATTTCCAAATTTAGCTTTTACATTTATAAACGCTAGAGCAAATTTCGAAACGGAAGCTCACAAGAATGTTTGTTTTCCGTATGTCTGTAGCAAAATGACAATAATTTCAAAATCATAACTCCGTTATTTTTCTTCAAAACAATTCTTAATGCGCCGTGACTGCCGAGAACCGGACCGTTTCTGTAACGTACCGCGGACTTCGTTATGTTACTTCATAGATATACTGTTGCAAACGGGAGTATTTATTTGTAATGATAACCCTTTGTACCAAACAATTGCTAATAATAAAAAATTTGAGAACATGCCATAATTTTAGGTTGAATTTTTTTTTTAATTAGATGCTGTAAAGGAAAATTTCAAATTATGTGATTAATGAAAATTATTTAATTTTAATTTTGTACATTTTTGAATTTAACGCGTATAATATATAAAGAATCGTTATTCTTGGTGCCCCTTAAACGTGAATGGGCGTTTTACATACCCAAATTTTTATTTAAAAATTTTTCAATTATGTTTATCAACTTTTTGGTAAAGAAGGTTATCAAATCAGATAGATACATGTTTTGTCTGCAGCGGTATGGTCGTTGAGTGATGTTCTTATAAATTCAGTGGTACGCGGTAGTTACGATGCGGTTGGCGGTAGTCGAGGAGCAGCGGTTAAAACCCCGTCAATTAAAAATTATTTTAAAAAAACGTATCAAAATTATGGTTTTAAAACTCTCTTACATTATTGTCAAAGACAATAATGTAAGTCAAATTCTTGTGCGAACTTGCGTTGCGGCGAATAACATGACTTACTAAATCGGCTCTATTAAATTTTGAAAATAAAATATACATTTTAGCAAAAGATCCAGTTTGAAGCATACTAACATTTTATGCGTGGCCATAAAGTTGATAGTGGGGTTGAAAAAAACAAAAAGGTCATTTTTTATCGTACGCGCGCAGTAATAGTTGTTAGTATCCCTTCACACGGGATACCCTGTGGCGCCATTTGGGCAGCGGATCGTTGAATGCAATGGAGCCATTCATACGCGGCGCGCGAGCCATCGGTGGCAACACTCTCGCCATCGAGCGGCGCTCGCTCGGACCTTTCACACGATGTCACACGTCGCGACGACTGTGGACTTCGGTGTTCATCCAGTAGCTATCGGAAACACAGGTTTCGAAAAAGAAAAATCAAAAATTGACAGCGAGGATTTTATTGCGGAAAAAGAAAAGTTGGCTATTTGAATACAAGCGTTAATGGATACAGCGACTGTCGGTGTCAATGCAGTCAAGTCTCGATGTAACGAATGGCAAGGGACTGAATGGAAGTGGCATTATAGCGAGTACAACTGTATTCGTTATAATTTTTTAATGATTTTATACTTGGGGAGAAGGATAGAAGGTATATTAGAATGAATAATATTTTGCAACTTTGTAATTGATACTTATATCGTCGGCTTACTATTAAGACCTCCTAATCATTTTTTTGGACTTTCCAGTTTTTGACTAATTATCACTCCTACAGCGCCGACACACGGTGCTGCAAAACCTAAGTTTAGCGTAATTTTTAGTATCATTTAGTGGTGTTTTTCACACAACCACCTTGCTTCAAATTCAAAACCTTCTATGTCTGTCATGTTTGATAGTGTCACAGTGATTTCTTGGTTATATATTGAACAACAAAGGAAAACTTTACAAAGAACACGTTAGAAAATTATAGAATGAGAAAACGGAAACCAAACGCAACTATCTGGACAAGAAATATCAATAATCTAAAAGAAAAAGGGGTAATGCTTTGAAAGGAATGTCTAGAGGTGAAAATAGAAAATGGTGGCAAACAGAGATCGACAGGCTTGTGAAATTAAAGTAATTGTAAACAGAGTGCATTAGACACAAAAATTAAATGTCTTGTAGAAACCGTTCCTTCCAAAGACTAGAAAATTCAGGTGAATGAGGTACCACGTAGATCTAATACTTTTGTTCACAAATACATAGTGCATTGGTAGTTGGAGTTTACAGAATTGAACAATAACTTTTCAAACGTATGTATCGCCTGTTCACATTAGAGAAGGTAAAAGTAAATGAGCACATTACCATAAAAAACTAAGTCTGTAAGGAAAAAGAAGATGATAAGGGGATATCGAAGAATATTTATACCGTGGATCTGCAATCGATACTACTGCCCAATGTTAAAAGCTTCTGCCATTTATTACAAAAAGAAACTAGTGGGTCTTAATTTTACTATTTTTATTTGTCGTGCGGAAGACGGTTATTGTTTTATCTGGCATGAGGCAGAAGATGACGTGCTGATGAAGTTGCATCAATACTCTGTCACTTTATTGTGAATTAAGTCCGGGTGAAGAAATCACGCTGTACAATAATGGCTGCTCATACCAAAATAGGAACTCCATCCTCTCAAGTGCATTATTAGAGCTGTTAAAAAGAAGAAAGATTATTATCACTCAAATATTTAGTATCAGATGGAAAGCGATAGTATGGATTCTACTTTTGAACGTAAAATAAGAAATGTAGAAATGTATTCCGCGGCAGGGTATCTTTCTGCCTGCAAGTTTGCAAGAATTAAACTAAAGCAATACGAGGTGTAACATATACACCATAAATTTTTTAAAGGCTTCTCAAAGTTGAAATATTATACTTCGATTCATCTCGGTTTCAAAGCAGGTGATTCTCCGGTTAATATTTCCGCTATTCAGTATAGATCAGACGAAAAAATCGCTATAAGCTAAGATTCCCACACGAGTGGAAAATTCTCGAGAAGACACAGCAAGGAGAAACTACAGGGTTGGTGATATACACCCGCTTGATAAAAACCAGCCGGCAATTAAAAAAGTAGATCCAACTACTGAAACGTGTGATTCCTTCTGATTTTCACACGTTTTATGATAATTTGCCATACGTTATTGACTAGTTCATTGAAACTCCTATGTCTATCTTAGTTTATTGTTTTTTTGGTGCCATACCTTCTAAGCCTTTTTTTAAAAGAAAAACCAAAAATTATGTGTATTCTGTTCCGTTACAATAAATTTGAGTTTGAGATAAAGACTTTAATATTTTGATAACATTGCCTACCTCTTATCAAGACCAGAGAAGTGTTTTTAACATCCCCTGTAAAATACCTATTTTTAGACATAGAAGGTTTTGATTGTAGGCTGACGATATAGGCCACATGGAGCATTATGTGCAGAGTAGTCTTTACAGCTGTTACTTCAAATTACAGTAAGTAAATTTTATAATCGAACTAAGCCAAAGGTTTCTACCTTTTGTTCTTGTGGAAGTGTATTCAGTTATGAAACTTTTACATGCATTTTTCTAAACGCCGCATATCTTGCTAAAGTAGAAAACGGAATTTAGCGGAAAACAATAATCATCTTGCCAATCATTTTGATATTCTTCTCAACCTTTATTTTCCAGGTGTACGTTTTCAACGTCATTGGAAAATTTTGCGGGAAAATTTGAAAGGCAAGGACGAACAGAAATCTGGTTCCGCTGCAAAGCGATGGAAAACGTACTTTTACTATGAATAACTTAGGTTTCTTTAACCTATTAGTAAATCCATAAAAAGCAGCATGAGCAGTGGAAGAGAAGGCTCTACAAGTCCAGCAGAAGAAATCGCCCCCACCAAACAACGTAAAACGTGAAACAGCAGTACACGCGAAAAAGTAGGATCCTCACGAATTTCTGTTTAAACATTTTAAGGAACAATACATTCAGAGAAATTTCAGGAAAAATGATCCAGATGGGTTGTTTTAGTTGTTGCTGGTGCCAGATTAGAAGCTGTCCCTGATTTCATGAAAGTCGAAGCGAAGATAAGACTGATGGCACTTTCCTTGCAAGTCCGAAAGGAGGTACAGAGGATGAATGAAGTCTAACAGCAACCTTCTCAACAACCATCATGGTGGAAGTTTTCACGTAGCATCGAATGTTAGTCTGTTGGCGACCGGACAACATGACTTCGGCTGGCAACATCTTCCGGGAGGACTACTACGTGTACAAATAAATGTAACTGTGAGTGTGTGTCAGCCTGGATGGTAGTAATACGAAGCCCCTGTCTAAGATCACCTCTCCTCGACTATAGAAAGTTACACCTCTACTTTGTCAGATTTGGACTTTTCAGAACTTTAAATTGATATGTACCTGTATTCCTATATGATTGTTTATAGTGTATTGCCTTTATATTGCGATGCATTTGTATTGTAGTTGAAATGATCTTGTTTACACGCATTAAACCTTTTCAAACATACCTTCTATGGTTTTTTTTCTGTTCCTTTTTAAATAATAATTGCATATTTAAATGAAGAACTCGAATATTGAAAATTTTTGTAAACCTGATTTATTTGAAGCTTATCCAGGTTGATGGGGATGCAGACAATATTATAACTATGTCTACTCACAAAGTTCTACATATTCATCAGAGAATTTTCACGATATTTTTAGTGTATCCGCTGTTAATAATATATGTTGAAAAAGGTCTCTCACTAATGTTACGTCAAAATTTGTGAACCTTCCAGGTCAATTCCATGTAGAACTCAAATTTTTTTGAAGTTTAAAGTTGGCTGGCTTCCATATAACAAAACTTCATGCTCAAATCGTCAATATCATCAAAACAAATTACAATTTTCAAGGTAATGGAAAGATGACAAACACTTGGTCAAGTCACAGAAAACCGTAAAAAATATCGATTTCACGAAAGTTTTAACGAAAGCAGTAATTACAATGAAAAACAACAAATCAAGTAACAGAAACTTATTTTACTGAAACTGTAACAACGGCTTAAGAATAGCAAGCAATTTAAATTAAAAAAGGATTTAAAGAATTACATATCTGCAAAAGAGTAGTTCATTTGTAATATTGCTGGTACTATATAGATCACGTTTCATCAAGATCTGTAATTCACTTGTGTGGATTGGAACGCAGATTCAGATACATTCCATTATATTTTTCACGTATTGAACTGTATTAACTGCCTTAGTTGTTGATTAAATGCGTTATAATACTAGTATATTTTTAGGGAAACTACACTTTAAGGCAAGCACCTATACATGAAAAAGAATTAAACTTGCTGCCCATACAGAATGCTTTTTGGAAATTGAAATTGAAAGGAAATGATTCCACAACAAATACGATTTTGTCTTGTGTCGATGTTGAATTTGAGGTACATTCAAAATTTAGAAATTAAGTTTATATTTAAGTTTTCAATGTAACCAATGCATAATTATGAATATTATAGTCATTAAATTGATAATTTTTGTTTCATTCATTCGTACTTGACAAATTTATAATAAATATCTTAAATTATTACCAACAAAATAAGCTGTGAAACCGTAAAACAATAAATAAAAACTATTCGTTTATCTTCAGTTTCTATTATTTATAGGTACGCTGGACTAAAACTGCACATACCTACAATAATATTTTATCAAATAAGGAATTTCAATAAGTGTAATGTAAGTTCTGTAGTTTTAGAAGTAAAATGTGAACGTGCTGTACTCAATTTACAAAGTGCTGTACAGAAATAACTTTCATTTTTATTTATATATTCGGTGTCAAGGTAACTGCCTAGTTCGCAGTAGAATCGTAAATTTATTTAATTTATTTTACAATAGTACTCGTGGCGGTAGCACGCATACGCCGGTATAAATTGGATTTTATTATGGCACTGGTCAAGCAAATATTGCTTAGTAACGATTGGATTAGATATTCATACAAGTTTTAACAACAACACTGACATCAAAATGGCCTACTATCTACCTGATACATACAAACGACCACTCGCAAAGGTTACTTTTGACGAATGAACATTTTTAAAATCATGGAAACTAAAATAGAATAAATGGTTGTATGCACCACGGGCATAATTGTCGAGTATGGTACTCGGGAAATGTAAAACCCCTCCTTCGCCGGGATTTAAACGTTGCCTGGCTCCATAATCGCCTAGTTATACCTTTGATACACCAAATTCAGGAAGTTAAGCTAATATTTATAATTGTAAATCACAATGCAGAAACATCCCTAATTTAATACATAACTAGAAAATGTTTAAAACGTAGATCAGTAGACTGACTTGCAATATTAATTATAAGAAACAAAATACACCCACGTACCACACAAAATTAAAAAACACCGAACGCGTTTCGATAGCTACGCTATCTTCATCAGCTCGTCGAAAGCTGATGATGATAGCGTAGCTATCAAAACGCGTTCGATGTTTTTTAATTTTGTGTCGTACGTGGATTTATTTTGTTTGTTACAGATCCTGCCACAGTTCAAGTGTTCCAGATTTTTCAATAAATTATTCATTGTTTACTCGGTGATTATAACAGCTCTGTCACAGAATTCGCGTGTCTAGAACTAATAGGTACATTTACAATACAGTACGTGAAGTATCTTTGTTTCAATATCCAATTTTAAACGATTATACAACACCTTTATTGTTTAAATGGTAGTTCGTTTTCATCGCGAGGTTAGTAACCTAGAACAGTGCTGATAACATTTGAAGTTTGAAAACTTCGCAAGTTAATTTACTTTATTGAGCGATGAAAACACTTTATAACCGAAAAGGACATTTATTTTTAACTTTCTCAGCTTAAGGGAGACTTTTAATCGGTAAAAAAATCCTAAATTAATTTGAGACCGTCCCCAGAGTCTAAAAGAGTTTTTGAAAAATGTCAAATATACCTTTGTGTACGTGCGTGCATGTGTGTGAGGCTATACGCCCGAAGTCAGTTAAAAAGCCTACCCCGAAGGTGATCTAACGTAGAAATTTTGGACACCCTTTAAATTCTATCAATAACCAAGAACGTATTGTAATAGTCAGGAAAATTTTCCATTATATTACCGACACGTAGATATTCTCTTAAGCAACCAGTTTGTTAATGAAAAAATTCTTATGAAAATACGTAATGCCTGGACCGAAACTGACTTGAATATCTGTTATATATTTTATATTTTTAATAAATTTGAATATGTGTGTATTTATAGAACCAAACAAATGATCTTATTTTTATTGAATTATAATGGAATTAGATAATAAATTTAATTTGTCATTTTAAGGAATTTAGAACAGTTCCAAGTCAGTTGTTTTTCTTCACATACAGGAATTGATAACAAGAGTAATATATTTTTAATATAAATTAACTTCAATGAAATTGTTGCAGAAGAATAAAAAGTCTATTAATCTACGACATAATTAGACTCATTAGAAGAAATACAAGCAAGAATGCGATTCCAAAATAATGGAAAACACTACTAGTAAGAGAGGAGTATTTATAAAATCGTATTATTAAGGATGTAATTGAAATTAAAAAGCGTCATAAATATAAAAAATCCTTTAACTCTACAGATCATTAATAGACAAAGTACCGCTAAAAATGTCCTAATTAGACTCTATTTTTACCAAGCAATTTTAAATTCTATTGGTACTTGTAGCAATTACATGTAATTACTTGAATGGTATTGCAAATTATTTGATTTTCGGCTTAACCTTTGTGCAATAATCGTAATTATTCTAAAAATAAAACATGCGGAATATACCATAATAATAGGAAAATGCATTCTTATACTTTCTGCATTGATTGATTTCGATTACACCCTAGATAATTTGATAAGATAAATATTTGAATTGAGTTGAAAAACGTTATAATTGCTAAAAAATAAAAACTAGTTGTTTGGCATAAAATCTGCCATACGTAGTGCGGCATCATTTAATTTCCACACATTCCAAATGCTTTTATAAAAAACCCGAAACGCTAAAAATGTCAATTTAGACTTTTTTAGGAAATCTCAAAATGAAATATAATGCCCACTTATGGGAGATTGAATTCTAAAACTTTTATAAAAAAACTAATTTTTTTGTATTGTAATTTAACGAACTCTTTTCAATTTATTGGCTCTATATCGTGCCCTGAGGGGGTTTGGACCTGCTTTATGCAACAACAATAGAAAATCTACCTGACCAGTTTTGCATTTAAAGGGATGTACAAAATTTATGTGCATTTTTAAAACTACTTTGTGGATAGGCTTTTTCATTGACACCGGTTGTACGTTTGCGTGACAGTGTGCGTGAGCGTGCGCGTGCGCATGTACGTGCTAGTGTGTATCAGTAATAAACCCTTTGGGCGCGATATCTTAAAAACTACAAAATTGATTATATTCAAATTTCGTAGAAACGTTTGTGGTCTAAATCTCTACATCTCAGTAATTTTGGGCGGCGCAACGGAGTAAGGAGTAAAAGGGGTACATCTCATTCTACTTTCAGCACCAACAACTAAAACACTAAATATTGAGAGTCCAGTGATAGTTGGTGACTATCGGATCAGAGATTACGGAGTGATAAAAACAACATCAAGAAATTACGTTAAATCTGAGTGAACAAATCTAATGCGTAAAACGCGTCAGTCGTTACGTAATTAGTGAACAGTTTCTTATAATTATTATTAATTTGGTTTAACAAATTACATTAATATATCTAAGGCTTTAGACGAAATCTCATTAATTATACATAAATTAAAACAAACTTGATAACCGTTCTTTCAGAAGTCATTTAATACAAATCATAAAAGAAGTTCAACCAGTTGTCTGGATGGCTGGTTGCAGTAAGGGTGAATGCTAATAATTCGCAAAACGTAGAATAAAGGTTCTAATTTGAAATCTGTTAAATAAACATTGTGTTTAAGAAAACTACAAATGTACAAAGGTAGTCATTTAAATCAAATAAATCTATAAGAATAGTTGTTTTACATTCCATTTAGTTGTTTTTTACTGAATTAGCCCAAGGTGGGAAGGTTTTTAGAGTAAGTTGACTCAATCTAAAAAAAAAGCTTAAGACAGATATTTCTATCGTAAGGATGGATGACGTTCGCAAATATAAAATAGAGTAGCGCTATAAGTCTAAGGCGAATAATAGTAAAAGATAGGAGAAGATGCACGTACATCAAAACGATGAAATAACGAAGGATGGATGTGAAAATACGGACCATCATTCCATTAGTTCTCAAAAAATAATGTAATTTCAGATGTTATATTGATATTTTACGAAAAAGATAAAGACAAAGTTCGTTCAAATTAACCACCTAACCCCTTTCTTAAGAATCCCATTGTGTATTATATATTCGTTATAAATTAGGAACTAATTACCCTATCTTAAATACATGTTTTATATCATAAAGCTCGTTAAATTATCTAGAACATGATGTTAGTCTTTGTTAAATAACAAGAAGAACCTTTTTTAATGACAGTTTTGCAATTAATTAAACCTGACTTACGTACTAATCTTTTTAGAATCAGTACTTTCTATATATATGAACTTTTCATATAGGCATGTTTTTCTAGTTTTATTGAAATTTTAGCATAAATTCTGTACACAAAACCACAGACTCAACCGATGCAGTCTACGTATTATAATATACTTCTATACTACCTCCTCACTATTCACTATTACGTTGAACTGTATGCTTACACTTCTCAATATAGCTTTTAACTAGAATTTAATGCAATCAGCTCTTACTGAAAAATACATCTTCGCCGTAAGGTTATGTTTTTTTTAAACTTAGTTTTTAATTAAATTAATTAATATAATTAAAAATTATTATTAATTTTATTAAATACATAAATAAATAGTTTAACTCGAGTAGGATTTGAACCTACGACCTGTACTTTGCTAGAGTACCGCGCTAACCAACTGCGCCACCAATGTTCAGGCCCCAATCGATGTAAATTTTGTCTTTATGTATGTAGAACGGATGTCAATTCTAAATATAATCAGATTACAATCAAATTACTTATATTAATGGAATGTGAGCCTGCAATATATAAAAGGATTCACACATACCAAAGCAACTTGACTAATATTAAATTATTATAATTTAATTAATACAAGTTTATGAAAATTTCTACGTGTTTAGACAGTAATTATATCGAATTTAATGGTACGTGTGTTAGGTGAAAATTTTAAAAACAAATTAGCAGGTGTTCTATGTATAGTATAAATCGAGTAGATAGTACAGAAATAGTTATTTATATCACAAATACAAAAAGTGAGCGTTTATTGCACGCGACGTGTGTTTTCCGACGCGTAATAACCTGAAACGTTTAGTATATATATATATATATATATATATATATATATATATATATATATATATATATATATATATGACGTTGTTTTCTCGTATGTCCATATTTCTACATAGTTTTACCTTTTAAATCACCTTAGTAGGCATGCGTAGCGTGAAATAAGATTTTTATTGCACTAGAGAAATAAGCCCACATTTTACATTGAAAAACATGCTAAAAGTGTTAGTTTTTTAAATGAGAGTAAGAGTTTTAATACACCTGTTTACCAATATAAAGTTGGAAGTTGCTTTTTTATTCAGAGAAACCTGTTATAGTTATCAGATACTTATCTTATACTTTATTAATTGCAAATTTTCATGCGCATAAATTAAATTCAAGTTACAAATATGCTCTAAATCTCAACGTGCTTGCTTATTTGGATCATTAGAAGCTGTATATTGACAAACCACATTTCTATTTCAAAAATTCTAATTAAGTGTATAGTTTTTCAGATAATTTAAGATCTTGGCTATTATGCCGATATTTATGTAGTGTATTAAACGTCAAACGAATTGAGAATTTTGCCTATTGCTTAGATTTGTTAATTGGAATTTCTGCAGCAAACTTGTGAATAATTAAGAATGGAATATTTTTAGAAAAGCTAGAATTCATTTAACGAATACGCACATTACATTTTGTGTTTAAGATCATTACGTTTGCACTAATTGTAATACATCGTTTAATTTTAATTTTGCTCTGAACACATTCAAAATTATGCAATATCATAAAATTAGTAAATGTTATTGCAAGCCCTAATGGTTTTAGTATATATTCATTTAGGAATGTCATTCTTAGAAATTTAAGATATTGTAAAATCTTATTTCAAGCTTAATTTAAATGTAAATGAATTTATAAATAAGTATAAATTTGAGCCCCCGATAGTAAAACAATTGAAAGATTATTGAATGTTGAATACAGTTCTTAACAAAGTTTTAGTAAAGCATTAACGCGATAATTCATGGAATGGGCTTAGCAAACGATTATTTTTATAAAGGGGACAAATTCAAGCGTTTAACATTTATTTACAGAGGAATCTTTCTTGGGTTAAGTATTGTGTGAAGGAAGTTCACCCTTAAATGCTGAATTTCTATCAGAAATATTTTCATTTGTAGCTTATTGTACTCATATTCTATTTACTTTTAATTTACGTCATATAAAAATTAATAGTATGTTGTTACTATTCCATTAAGTTTACAATGAATATAAATATGTCATCTCAGAGATGAACAGTAAACAGAAACCACCACTTAACTGAGACCTCGCCCTGCATTATATTTTAGTGATATTCAAATCGGTATAGCCCCAAAAAGTATGTAATAACTTATTAGTAGGTTAATTGTTAATGTTTTTCGATTAGTATTCTTAATATATCATTTTGTAGGGTTTTAACATTTAAATTTCGTTATTGTTAAATTTACATACGTTTCAGCTATAGTTATTTTTTCATTTAGATTAACATAGATGTTTGGCCTAATTTTGAATTTACATTCATTACAAACAAAATCGGAATGGTTCCTGACGATGCTTTTAAATAATAAAATCTGAAATAGGGTACCTTTTGCGTAAAACCCGCGATTTATGCATGACGATGCTCTTACAATACAGCTTTCTAAGGTAAGAACTAAATTATTCTTTTAATTTGGAAACCTAGTACATATAAATTAATATGCAACTGTAGAGCCACACGCTTGATATTATATAAGTAAATAACATATCATTGACAAGTTTTATTTTTAATTTGAATTTGTGTTCAAAAACATGAGCGACATACATTTTTTACATGATACGTGTTCAAGTTTTGCTACTTAACAAGCATTGGAATCAGCCGACCCCGAAAACTTTTATTATTTAAGTAGGTTCTCTCAAATAGTTTGTCAAGTTTTTGAGTTACGGCAAAACAAAGAAAATAAGATCCACACTCCCCTTACCCTGTAGCGCTACCTCCGCCATCAAAAATCACTGGAGATTGGACATTAAGTCGTAAAAAAGTCATATTAACCTCTTTTACCCCTTATTCAGCACTGTTTAGATTAGGGATTCCCAAACTATTTTGGGCCAGAGACCCCTTTTCCAAAATGAACTGATACCTCAAACCCCCATAGCCAAATTACTTTAAAAATCCTATCTCTAGTTTTTTTTCCTATTTATGCAAAATACTTACAAACTTAAAACTTTGCGGTTTGTTAAGTGAGTAAACTTGACATCATTTTCTCATAAAAATTTAACAAAATAAATAAACATAAAATTCAGTAAATATCAAGTGTAATTAATAATTATTAATGCAAATTATGTAAAAATACTTAAGTAGGTAATTAATTTTTGAAAAAAACATTAAAATCGCAAAGTAGAGATCAAAAAAATTAAAAATTCAGTGTGATGTTTCAAACGTAAATTTAAGAGATCCTCAAACCTCTTAGTAAAATCCTTGCGTCCAAGTGGGTGACATATGATAAAATAACATCGTCTTGAAGCATTTCTGGTAATTTAGACAAATGCGGAAACTGTAAATATTCTTTACTGCTTAAATTTTGTTTATAAGGGATAAGTTTACCCACAAAGGCTGATATTATTGATTTTGTTTAAATCAAGTTCAGATCGTCACCCTGCAGCTGCAAATTAACTTTGTTAAACATATCAAAGATATCAGTTAAGTAATCAATATCTGTTTTGTCAAAATGTTTGTAACCACACTGAAGCCTTTTTATATGATGATGGAAAAGCGATAAGGTATTTTTTAGCAGTGTTCCACAATGCAGGATACTGCTTTTCAATGTTGCGCTGCAACCAGAACTTCTGATAGCGTTGGTTGAACTTCTGCTTAAGCAGCTCGTCTGTGCTGATGGTGATCAACTCTTCTTGCATTATCACATTGTCTTCTTCCATGGCTATGATATTGTACGGATTTATTACCCATTGAGGAATTTGTAAATTTAAGAGATCTTCAAACCTCTTAGTAAAATATGATAAAATAACATCGTCTTGAAGCATTTCTGGTAATTTAGACAAATGCGGAAACTGTAAATATTCTTTACTGCTTAAATTTTGTTTATAAGGGATAAGTTTACCCACAAAGGCCGATATTATTGATTTTGTTTAAATCAAGCTCAGATCGTCACCCTGCAGCTGCAAATTAACTGATATCAAAGATATCAGTTAAGTAATAAATATCTGTTTCGCAATTGTTCAAATTTTCTTTTAAATTTGAATCTTTTTCTTGTAAAAACCCCACCACAGATTCAAAAATAGCTAAAGATCTTGCTAAGGAAGAGCCTCTTGATATCCAGCGAACTTCAGTTTGTAGAAGTAACCGAGTAAAGACTTCATCCTTTTCCTCACAAAGCTGAGCAAATAACCGAGAGTTCAAAGAATTGCTTCGACAGCATTTATAACATATTGTAAAGACTGGTGAAATCTAGGACTCAGATTTTCTGCTACTAAGTGCTGTCTGTGAATCACGCAATGAATGACCAGTACCTCAGGCAGTTGTCGCTTTAAGTGAGTTATAAAACCACGATGACGACCACCCATAGATGGTGCACCATTAGTCGCAACAGAAACAATGTTCTTCCATAGAATAGCTTTGTCGGTAAAAAAAAACGTTCCACGGCCTGAAAAATCGATTCTCCTCTGGTATCAGTCTCTATATGTGTAACAAAAAGCAGTTCTTGGCACATATTTTCATCTTTAATATATCGAACATATTCTAACAACAGAGCTTCATTGCCGGGTAATATAGACTCATCCAACTGGAGAGAGAATCTGTTGGTCTGTAAGAAATTGCATAAAATGTTTTCCACGTCGCGACCCATCTCGTATATTCGTCTCTGAACGGTATTATTGCTCAAAGGAATTCTCTTTATTATATCATGTGCGGGCTTGTGCAATACATTGTTGAGGACCTCCGCAATAGCTGGTAAAATAAACTGCTCTCAAATTCTGTGGGATTTCCGACTTCGCTATTAGTAAAGATATATTATAGGACGCTCGTAAACCATCAACGTCTTGCATAGATGATGACGCAAACATCGATCTTATGGATGGCCTTTTCTCTAGTTTTTCTTTAAGTGCTTGAAAGAATGACAAGGGCTTACTTTTTTTGTCAGCATGTACTGTTGATAAGTGGTCCTCCATTTTTGAAGGCTTCATGGCATCGTTACTGAATACTTTTTCACATATGAGACACATCGGCAAGTGTTGATTTGACAGAGATGGGATAAATCCAAACTTCAAGTAGTCCAAACTATATTGTTGGATTTTTTTTCGTGTCTGCCATCATAAAACGTGCAGTAAACCTGCAAATAAAAAAAAATGGATAAGAAGCTCCTTAAAAAAAACAACAATAAAACTGTTAAACTTGCACACGAGATTATTTTTATCATACCTAGGAACTGGATGTATTTCAGGTATGCTCAAGAACTTACTCATTGATAAACTTGGATAGTATAGAAAATTGAGCATTTATAATTTTAGGTAACGACTTTTCTAAAGTAATTTCAAAAAATATTAAAACGTTTTTTGGTACTTACCCTGTTACTTTTTCATAAACTGCAGAAATGTATGGTTAAGCTATTAATACACGTAGGTAACTAAGCACTTTGTAAATTCTTTTCCAATCACTTTATTTTAATTCACTTTATTTAACTATGTAATCACTTTGTAATCTCTTGAAATAAATTGGTAGATGAATGTATTATCATTCAAGCTCTAACGAATTTCAAAACGCAAATGAACTTTCAACCTAAGTGCAAGCTTGTTATACAGTAAAATATCAGGAGCATGTTTGGACTTGAACTTGATCTAGATTTCGTTCGTGTTAAGTCGCGTATATGCGTCAAATTTTAAAAGTACAACAATGATACTTCCTACTAAAATATTAGTCATTCTTATAACAGGTTGGTACACGTAACACAACTCATACAGTATCTCGAAAGTTTCAAATAAGAACTTGTGTTAGTTAATAGGGGCCGATTTTTAGACCTAAAACATTGTTTTGGTCCGAACTCAGTACAATTTCTAGTATTTTGTTAACCAATTATAATAATAATTCGTTTATTCAATAAACATGTAAAGAAGGAATTAAATTGTAAGTCAAACCAAACTATTGGTTCATTCAATAACAAAAAAAAAGAATGTAACTATATACCAACCAGTCGTAGAAGGTGCGTGTTGTTGCGCCTAAAATAAAAAAAAGACATGCAATTAATGGTAACCGTGAAGTTAAATTTCTTTGATTTTCTACTAATGCTGGAGGATAAACAATATTCTTCGTTGTTTTATTTTTCCAATAAATGTATAAATATTTTGGTGTACCAACTCGGGAGCAAGCAACGTGAGAAAATCACGAATTTTCTAAATTCAAACCAACAATACTTAATGACTGTCCTTGTACTTTGTTGATGGTAATCGCAAAGGCCAGGCGCAAAATCGTACGGTGACCATAATTAAACAGATGAAGATTTATAAATTATTTTCAATCAGCTGTTTAATTACGGTCACTCGCAGCAACACGCGGAACGGTGACGCTAGTATTAATTAAATCATCAGATATTAAATTTTCTAAAAGATACATGGCGTATCCTGTATCTTTACTCTTGCGTAATATGAGAAGCAAAACATTTACTAAAACCTACTCCAGGACCTGAGCAATAAGTGTACAAAATTTGGATTTAAATCGGTTGAGGGACTTAGAAGTAAATGCTGTAAATGTGAATGAGCTAGATCTCAAGTTTTCACACTCTATTTTTATGTTAGGGATGTCCGTATCATCGAACATTTCATGGGTTGACCACCTCTTGTCGTCCAGCAAAACGGCTGCCAGTAAACTAGGCTCTCTATACAGATCTAAACAGTATCTCACATCGCAACAACTTCTTTTACTGTGTAAGACTCAAATTCGACCTCATCTGGAATACAATTCACACCTCTGGGTCAGTGCTGATCAATACCCCTTGATATGATAAACCGCATCCAAAAAAGAGCTATAAGACTAAGCCCGTCTCTTGCTTCTGACCTACAGTCTCCTGAAGATAGAAGAACATTTTCGGTTCTTTTCTTGTTCCTGAGTGTCTTTGCACGTTAGTCAAATCTTAGCCTGTTCAGGATTACTATCAGTAAAAAGTATAGCTTCTTCAATGATTATATTTTTGATATACCGTCTTTGCCCATTACCCTCACGCTTAGGTTGAATTTGACCGGTTTCTCGCAATCTGCTTTCCACAGCTGAAAAAGTTTACCTGTGGGGAACCGGGCTATTTGGATATCTGTCATGGTATAATCTTGTTGCGGCAACACAATTTTTGTGACAATTGAAAAATACTTGGAGGTTATCAACATACTAATTGTTAGTAAAATTATTTACCATAATTAGACAACTATTATTTGAAACGGTTGATGACACTGACACATGAACACCAAAATATCAACTTGTTTACTCAGCAAATTTGTTTCCGATTTATCAGGACCAGGATGTTGGCGAAGTATTCCCATACTTATCAATTTAAACAGAAAATCCTCAAACAAATCGTCGTGTTAGATTGTGTTTACAGGTAAATGGGAACTACTGTGAAAATATTCTTTAGAAACTTTTACTTTAAAGTAACGTTATGTTCCTTATTACATTCGAAATTACAGTAGGTAATTTTAAATTAAAATATTATTACTTAATTTAGACTCTTAAGATAACTGTATTTGTTACATAACGAATACCGTGACTGCATCCATTGGCGCTGTAAAAAAAATTGTTTTCAGTTGTTGCATCTGAAAATTCATAAGATATGTGTTTTCATACAGGGTGAAAAAAATCTGGTGGATACACTTAAAGAGTATTAATACGAAGTATGTGCCAGCACTGGACAAATGTCTGTACCAAATATGAATCCTTTACACCCCATCGTTCTGGATAAATTGAAGGAATCATGGGTTGGTCTACAACATTCAAGACACTGTTACTTCCCACGGGTGCAACTTTGGTCTAAGGTATATTTAGTTCATTCACCTTATTTTTCGTCCAGATGCACTGGTACCGTTTGTGCTACTATATTTAGAATCATCCCGTATAATTGGCTAACACTAGTAGATGATGGAGCAGAAATTGGCAGTAAATTATAATGAATGTAGCCCGAAGCTAAACTTATAGAATTAATTTCTCGAAGGAATTACACCAAGAAAGTTGTACAAAAAAGTCCTGAATCAATTTAAAATATGAAATTAATATGCATTTAAGAAAATGTAAGGAATCAGTTACTACGTAAAGATTAGACGTTACAAAGAAAAAAATAATTTCCGAGTTAGGCTTAATGAAAAAGGAATATATAGAAATTCTTTATTTAATAAATACTGCCTTGGATTATATCCCGATTTAATTTGCATTGATTAATTGCATTAAAAATTCCAGTGCGTATCTTTCAGTGGTTCCTTTTGGAAAACCGTTATTAGAATTTCAGGTTGTACTTATGTCACTACATGGCGTTAAAGTATGAATTTTAAGACAGAATTGAGGTAATTATGAGTGATTATGCTAATTTTGTTGTAGAAATAAGTAAATAATTATATTTAATGATGAGTTCAATAATTATTCAATAAAGCAGAAATTGTAAATTAAATAGAGAATATCTAATACTAATGATATGTCACAGTCGAGGTTGTACTTATGGTGTATTTATCATGTATATTTAGACAAATTTTATTAAAAAATTACGTAGTAAAATTCGATAAATTAAATTACACATGTCACAATTTTCTTTTGTTCAACGCAAAACTTTTTTTCTTTAAGGGCAATACTTAGTATAAAATTATTTACTCCATTTTGCTTATCTTTTTAATTAGATTCATTTTGTAGGATATGATATAGGTAAAAAGGAAACTTAAGTATATTTTTATACGCAATGTCAAACATTTCTAAGGCTAAAATGATTTTTGAAAAGTTACACTTCTTAAATTTGTGGTGCAGGATTTTAAAGACGTTGTAATATAAACATGTTTTAAATATGGTTTTTCATACCTAATTTTTACAATTTTCATGACGATTACTAATTTTTGACATAGATATATTAGCGATCTAGGACGTTTAGGCGCGCCTCTTTAGGCGTTCGCTGTTAGGCGCGCTTTTAGACGCAGAGTCATTAGGCGCGAGCTCTTTTAGGCGCGTGAACTTTTAGGCGCCGGAACATTAGGCGCGGGTACAGTTAGGCGCTACTTGAATGATTCTAACATTACCTATGAAATGTAGTTTGGTAATTATCGAACGTGAAGTATGAGTTATGTATAGGCCCGTATATGCTCCAAGCTGGCGGATTACATTTTTTATTCAACCCCCTTAATGAGGGTATGAAATCAAAGGGATTAAAGGTTATAAAACGATAAGGTTTAAGCAATGCTTTTCTTTTAAATCTGGATGGCATATTTCATTCATTGATTAAATTACCAGATGATTAGACATTTTCAAGAACACTTTCAAGGTTTCTAAAAAGTATGTAAGTACGTTGCAAAAAAACTGAACTCTGCAAACCGTATGGTGATATACAGGTATGCAATAAAATATACTGTAAAAGTTCTAAACGCTCAATGTCATATATAGGGTTTTGTAAAGAGAACCTATGCTTGTCGTCAAATCCGAAGAATTCCTTAAAGCAAAGAGTTAAAACAATTAATAATGATCATTATCTTTGAAATTTTCACTATCTTACAAACGGAAAAGTTAGTTGACATTATGGTATTTTAAATAACTTAAAGGATATTAAAAATTGGAAAACTCTGTAGGTATAATGGCGATTGTGTCATTAGATATCGTTAAAGGTGTATAGATAAACACTAATAGACAGTGTACTAAGAGATAAACAAAGTTATAGCAGATTAAAGTGTGGTCATAATTACAT
The DNA here is from genome assembly GCA_036346205.1 of Vesta saturnalis. Classification (NCBI taxonomy): domain Eukaryota; kingdom Metazoa; phylum Arthropoda; class Insecta; order Coleoptera; family Lampyridae; genus Vesta; species Vesta saturnalis. Next base: position 1,354,331 of record JARFJB010000690.1, on the reverse strand, counting down.
ATTAATAGTTAATTAATAAGTTTACATACATACATACATACATTTAGAACTAAATAAATCTATTGCATGACGGTGCGCACCTAAAGGAGCGTGTGTAAACGTCCCTTTCCGATATATTAGCGTTTGGTTTGAAAATTATTTTTGAGTAATTTTATTCAGCTAAATCTCGGTTAAATGTGGGCAATTTAAGTCAAAGTAATGCATTTTGAAAAAGATTGGGGTTATTATTAATTATTATTTACATACAGAAAACAAATTATTCAGCTACTAAGATCATTGTGTTTGTAGCCTTACAAGTACAATACTAAAACCTTGTTCTTTTTACTGGTACGTGTCCAATTGCCAATAGAGAATATCAATCCGTAAACTAAAATCAACGAAAGCTAGAAATATAAAATTCCTTGGAAATTAAGGAGGTAACAAACATTTTTTGGCAATATATTTACATATTTATATGAATGGGAAATGTTACAGAAAGTATTGGTTTAAATGTGAATCCTTATGCATAAGGTAAGAAATGACAAACACGTTAAATAAAGTGATCAATAAATTTATAATGTACATAAGAGAATGTAAAATTTTAGGATTTAAATTCATAATTACAAATACTTATTTTTTTAGGTTATTTAAATCGTATATTTCAGTATAAATTATACAACCTCTGTGTTTCGATCACGATTACAGTTATTGTCGTCACTTAAAAAAATTTAATTTACTTTCGTTTATCATTCCTGATTGACGACGATATATGTAGTTGTTATCTAAGTGTATAATTTATGTTGAAATACATATAAAGCCATAAAGGTAAGTATTTCTAGTTATAATGTTCGTATGAAAGATAGGATCTACCAAATAACGTAGTTATCATTATTGCTCATTATTATAAATAGCAAACTGTTTAAAACAGGAAACAAAGATTATATGTTCATTAGATGATTTATACACAAATATAGACCAATAAAAATTATTTTATAAAAAAAAATATGAAGCAATTTATTCAGCTATAAGCATTTAAGCTATAATGCACAATAGTGCATGTTTCTGGTAGAGTTATTAAATTAATAGTATTAAGAGTATAAACTGGAATTACGAGGCTTAAAATATATAATAGATGACCAGCCTGCATGCACAACGAAAATTATAATGCAAGCTAAGCTCAATCCTCTTTTGCAACAAAATTAATTATTTTGTCAGTGGATTGCAAATCGACAAATTAAATTCTGCGCGTGGTCATTCACAAAATAGAACAGGATTTTGATCTAATCTGTTAAATCAGTCGATACGGCTTACAAGCTATTACATTACAAACACCTACCTTCTCCTCATTCTATTTACATAAAACTTCAACATCAATTTAATTAAAAATTCAAAAGCTTCAAGTGACTTAGTTTTTATGCATAATGAATGTAAATAGCACTGACATTAATGGTTTCATAATTACTGTTAATGGTATGCACTTACCGACTGTCTGCTTATTAAACCCGGCAAACGGATGATGCTCTAGACCTTTTATATTGTTACAGATTGATATTGATTAAAAAATACACTGTTATATAAACACTCGAACTTTTTGCTTAAAAAAACTTTTAAGCACGGCATCTGTTAATTAAGTAATTAATAAATTCTGAACTGCAATTAGCGTTAAATAGTGAAGAGCTTGTTGGTAAATGTCGACTTGTCTTTTCAAAAGAAAAGAACGAGTAATAGAATTTTCCACCAATAGCCATAATTGAAAACCAGCGAATTTACTTGTTCTTAATAACCTATATTTTAATGGAATTTTTAAGTTTTATAAACCACAAATGCGATAAAGCGTCTTATAACACGTGTTTCTTATACTATTTTTCTATTTTGCATGAAAATTTGAGATTTATTGCATTTTAATTATCAAATATCAATATTACAAAGTTATCAATTTTATTACTTTTACGTTCATGTTGGTAGAACTGGTAATTTGGCATTCTCAATTTAAAATTTGGAGATTTTATTCGTATTTAACAGCTAAAGTGTTAGGTTATGTTAAGTATTTACATTGACATTTATGAAATTTTGACAGTGTTACCAATCCGATAACAATATACTTTGCGTATCGTAAGGAGCAACATCTCCATACGCAAATGACGTCACTCGCGTATCGTAATAAAAGCATTATGAACGCAAAATAGAAAAAATATTTTTGCGAATTAAGAAGGTTGCACACAAGCTTCAAGGAAAAATAAAAGAGATATATTATTTCACGTTTTTAATGAGGACTCGTATTGCGATACTCCTACTGGTACGAATATTATCTGAACAACTCATTTTCCTGACTTCTACATTGCAGTGACTTTAAGGTTAAGAAAAACCTGGTTTTTAAATATAGTGTGACACTATCATCTATAATATTGGGATGACAAATTATAAATTTGACCGCAAATAAAAATGTGTTTGTAATTACCTCTAAATTTACCTTATTCTCTAATAATTCTAACCTATATTTCCTAAAAAATGTTTCACTACTAAGACTATAATTAAAAAGTTCCAGCTTTAGTAATAACAACACATTCTACCTATATTCTTTGAATTGGGACAGTTTAATGATTTCATTATTTAGAGTGAGTGGTTGCACTGTTAGAGCTTCAATACATTTCACACACTTGGTTTTCTCCTTTAATGAAAATAGCACACTCCCCAATAAATAATATAATGGCTGTTTAACAGATTCGTCCAGATTGGTGTTATGTTCATCCACTTCCATTTCTGAGAACAATAAAATTTCGATTTCATGCTGCTGATCTTTGGTGTGATGTTGATATTTACAGTAAGTGATTAAGTGTGTTCTACTGTCAGTGCAATAATTATCGCGAACAACTTAACACTCGTATTGCGATAAGGTTATTAAACGCAAGGCAAGTTTAACATCACATGCTCCTGGAACTCGTGTTCGACAGCGGATCATTGAAAATAAATTTTCAAAGGCATCTTGAGTTAGTCTCCCGGATAATACAAAACGAAAGGCATGGGTTTGTAAATACTCTTCCTATATGTCCACCAAACTTTGGGCTTCCCAGAAAACCCCAATCTGAAATGGTTTCCAGTCTCTTTTATCAGAAGTCATACTATACATAAATTCCATGAACTGTATAAAAAATTGATGGTTTCTCCATAGACTTCAACATTATTATAGAATCCTAGCTTAGTAGATCGTGAAGTTATGATGCTGAAGCACTCATATATTTGTTTATAAAGCCATGCTGTTGTTTCATATCTGGTGGGAAGAGTGCCTTTTGAAATTTGGTAACTAATGGCAGTAGTGTCGTGGTGAAAAAGAGCGCATGCAAAATGACCCAGCTGAAACATGTACTCCTTTAGCCGATATGCTATTTTTGTCCCATCGTAAGAATCAAGTTCAAACACACGCTTTACGGTCGCAATTTCTATGTACTATGAAGGTAATTTGTATCTCTTCATAATTGTAGTTTAAATGGTGAACTGTTTACGACGAACCAAACTTGTAGCAATATTTTTGCTACATGCACTGGGTCTGGCATTACTTATAGCTTTCCTTTTTGGTCTACAGGGTGTGGGCAGTAGTTTTTAATTTTTCAATGATGGCCAGCAGCAATATTAAACAAACTCCAGAAACCGCAGTTTGCTGGTCCCATGTCAGATGTAATAGTTTTCATAGTTAAACCATTATCATGAGACGTCTTGATTATATAAGCCAATTTCTGCAGAACCTCATCAGCATTACAAGAAACTGTAGTAAATTCATAAGCGACAGTTTGTGTCCATACCGTACTCATCACTGCTAACATAAAGGCCAAGTCACGTGGAACCAGTTTTGCAGAACTATCCTTATTCCCTGCAAGCATCTCCCTATCACTGTCTTTGTTGTATTATCATATTGGAAACCAGGTTTTATTTCTATTTTATCCAACAGACCTCGATGGTTCTTGTATTTTAACTATTAAAAACTGCTGAAAACTTTTCTTCAGTCTGTCAGCGTTGGGTTTGTAACAGAATCTTTGCTTCAGCAGCTCGTACTTTCTGCTGCAGTCTTTGGAATTACAAGCTGTTGTGTGAAGACCGTCATCATTACTGGGTTGTGACTCTTCTGTAATACAAAATTAAAAACAGTTAAACAATATCCTATATACATTTATCATTGTAATAATTATATACCTAACAGGCTTGTTTCAACCTCCAGTTCAAAAACTGTTAATAATTTGTGACATACGTACCAATTACCATAACGCTACAGTATTTTTGTACATTATGATTAAATAAATTGTAATAACAGCAATTATATCCCTGGTAATTTTATATTTCATTTTGTAGGAAGTACCACTTTTGCAGTAATTTCCTGCTAGTAGGTATATACAAAAGCTTAAAACTGAACAACTGTACTTACCTGAAAACGCATTTTGGATATTATAAGTGGATGGTGTGATGGCCTGCTGAGTTTCTTCAGGATTATTGAACATTATGTGACCTGTAAGTTTTTCATATTATAACAACAGTGTTTAATAGTGGTTTTTAAATATACAAACCAGCAACAGATACTTTTCTTTTACGATTTCCATTGTTAAGTTGTTCAACAGTAAGTGTCGGAACAGCACTTGTTTCAACAACTTTTTTTTGTCTGTTCGGTCAAGGTTATATTGTATCATCATCAAAACGTGCCTACTTCCGGTATTTAAATACGTGCTACGTACCTCACAAATACTTGCTTTGGGAGGCAACACATCTCGGTTAATAAAGTCAATCCACCATTTTGTTCTCGCCACAGTGGGATGTTAAACACCCATTAACCTCGTTCACTACTGTTGTTACACCTAGGAACACAACAACCCGGCATTACTTTATCAATATTCCTGTATCTATATGAAATGATTATGAAAACACACAACTTGGCAGTAAACGACAGCAAAAATAACCCCCATCACAGTCAAATGATGTACCTGATGTCACTGGTAGCCATTTTACTTCCAAAGTAGTGAAAAAACGAATTGCGATACTCTGTTAATCTAGGGAATTTGCCCTTTGCTTGCATATAACCACATCTACAAAAAAAAAATGCACACTTATTACAATCTAAGCTCCACAAGAACCTTGTAGAGTTTCCATAAATATTATCTAACTGTTTAGTGATTTCTTTTCAAATACCTGGTCTCAAATATTGGTAGAACAGACAAAGAAGATAAATTATTTCCCTGTAAACCCGTAAAAGGTCATTTTTTTATCGGCTACATGAATTTTTAGAACGAAATATATTTTCATGGCAACTGTATCGAGAATCAAGGGAATGAAAAACTGGCGAGAGCTTATTTGGGAGATTTTTCTATACAGTAAAATTTCAATACAGCACGAATCTAATAATCAATAGAGTAGTAAATACAGGTAACTTTGTGTCGCTTATTGTAATTTTTTACACCTCACAGGCCCATGTTAGTAAATTAGGAGCTATTGCTTGGTTTTAATACGTCTAATTGTTTAAAAGGCGAGATATCTACAATTCAGAGCGCAAAGTTTACGGTAATTTAGCTGAGTTTTCTTATGTTATGGACAAAACAGATTCACAGCTGCGCTTCCAATCAAAATGACGCTAATTTAAATGGAAATTTGATGAAAATAGAAAAGGAATTTATGCAAAAGTGATACTTGATTCTAAAACTGGTATTTAACATTTTTTAAAGACAGTAGAAGACATAGTGACGTTTTGTAAAGTTTTTTAATAATTCCTAATGGCGTATACCAAGTGTAAACTAAGTTTTAACTTTTAATCGACAATATTTACAATATTCCTTGTACCGCAGAGATTAAAACTTTCTAAACGGTTTGTTCCTAAATAATAAAAGTAGGTATTATGTAAAAAATTTATTGTTCCTACTAATTAAACTAGTAGTAACAGATTATACATTTCACGTATGTGATTAAATGCTATAATTGAACTGAACCGAATTATAAAACTTTATTCAAAGGTATAATCACTATAAACATCACATTCCCATCGGTAGTGGCAACAAAAATTTCAAACTTATTGTTACAGTTACTGACATACACAAACTTTTAAAACATGTATTAAATTTTATTTCAGAATAATTCCAACCACCACACCTCTTTCTATGTTTTAATCAGGATTTGATGATAATTGTTAAAAATGCCTATAATTACCAACAAACAATAGTAACGTATTTGATTATTAACATTCGTAAAAACTAAACAACGTTTTATTAAGACTCACTTACTATACGAAATTACGCCGAAACAACCACAATGAAATAATAATAAAAGTACTCAGAAAAGCTAGTGTATGCTCGGTCGCGTCATTCCGTTTAAATTTGGTCTAATATTCAATAGTTCATAGTATGATAACTATTATCCTCGCCAGGAGTGTTTACCGCTACTTCATCACATACAATCATATGGTGCAATATGAAATACTTGAGTCAAAATAATTTTCGTTATAATAAATTCTGATCAGCAAATATACCCCAATATGGCAGCATTTAAAGCTGCAGAATTCCAAAATACAATTACTTATTTATTGTGATATATTTTGTCACAATTAGAGAACGTTTATTATCGTAATGATAACGGTTGAAAAACGATATCCACCCAATAGGTATTCGGTACTTTATTTTTGCAGCCTGCAGGTTATGTAGGTTATAACACATTGCTGCCCTATTACAAACAATGCAATTTTCAACAAAATCTAACATTTAATAATTGCAGCACAATTATAAAAACAGGGGAATGGTTGTGTTGTAAGTTGCTGATAAACAATCATACAGTTGATAATTAGAAAATTCAATTTATAGGTTATACTTTGCATGGAACAACTATCGAGCTGCACGGTTTACACCTCGTAAAGCTATTACGTTTCATAATCGTGATTTATTGAATGATGGCCACAATAAGGTTGTAACATTATTACACAAAATGGATGTTAAAATGGAACTACTATTCGTACGGAGATACCATTTAATGTGGAACATAAATTCTATGAGACACGTGTGAATTAACATCTTGAGAAGCATTTTACCACAAAATATATTGTACTTACATAATTGAAGTACATTACTAATAGAAATTGTATTGAATATGAACTAACACACTTGTATTACTAATTGTAGGTTGTAGAAACATGGTTGTCAAACTGTAAAACTTCTAATCGGAGTCACTATCTACATTCGAGCTTTCAGAATAGTTTCTGATGTTAATAATCAGTTCGTAAACTGTGATGTTCAACATTTCTTCCTGTTTATACCATTGCTTTATTTTAGTTTAAGAAATTTAATTCACATCTCTGCGATGTAACTTTTCTCCAATAAAGCTGTATGGTTGGAGTATTTTTTGAATTTCAATCCTAGCGAATGGATTGCACGATGAAGACTTCTGTCACTTATTAATATGTGACTGTTATGAATTTCTGCATTTAAACTTGCAACTGTGACATATTTTTCTATAAATAAATTAGCATGTCAAACATGTGTAAAAGATTGTGATGTCATATTACTCACCTTGTGCATACATATTGTATAACGTATGGTCATTTGGATGTTTCAGGTAGATCGTCAGATTTTGTTTTCCTGCGTGATCGTTTTGTACCCGGACTTGTTAAAACAGGGTTAGATGTAGTTCGATATTTCTCATCGTCTTCTCAGGTATACCCAAGGCCACATGTTGTAATTTCGTGATTGTAATGAATTAAGATATAAACACTTACTTTCATACTTACTTCTTGGACAGCAGATACTGATATCAGGGGACCCTCATTTTCTTGTAAATAATAATAATAATAAATGGTGATTAAAAGAAATAAATGTAGGAAATGAGGAAAAAGTCAAAGGTTAAACAAACAAATACAGGTTATGTAGTATTAGTCAAATAAGAATTAAATTCATATGCATATAAAACAAATGATTTCGCGTTTATAGGTTTACTCCTTCCACTACATTTTCTTATTCAATACCGTATGTCGACCAATGTTCTCCATCCTTATTTAATTCACTGTTTTATATAAGAGGACAGTATGAACAAATTTGATAGCTAAATTCATAAATTAATGACGTAGCGTTAAACACTTCTGGCGGGGATAAGATTTTGAACAAACAATTATGATGATTTTATGCATCTAATATACAAGGTGGGCCAGAAGTCAGTTGTCACTAGCAATCTTTAGACGTGGTTTTGTTTATCTTGGTCGCAGTATGTTGTGCACTTGCCTACAGTTGTGAACTCAACAATTACGCATAAGTTAGTTGACACTAGCAGTTTGACGTTGTTATTTGATGTATGTTATAATCAACGATGAACAGAAAGTTAAGTATGGAACAGCGTGTATTTGTGTTACCATCGTGGAAATATGACCATAAATAGAGTGATGTTTGTGATTCGTTAGTGGAATACTTTCCAAACGTCAAAACTCCATCTCGACAACGTATTCGAAAATTAAATTTAAGGTTCGAACTTTTATGAATGGATTGGCTGTGGGGCACTATCGAATGACCTCCACGATCCCCACATATCACACCAATGGATTTTTCAGTCTGGGGTACAATAAAAAATGAGGTTTATTCCGTCAAAATTCGCCATGTTGAATATTTCACGGAACGAACCCAATCAGAATTTGAAAACCTGTAAATCAGTATTCAAAAGATGCGATGTTTGTATACAAGGAGTTCCAGTTTTTTGCAGCACTTTAATAGTCGATAGAGTTTTCAAAATTAAGACAAAAGTTCATATAAATATAGGTTGCCAAACGCTTAGTTTTAGAGATACAGGGTTTCAAAGTTTTAATTTTTTTTCAGTTCTTTTAATATATCTTCAAAACTATTTAAAATAATAAACCCAAATTTAGTACACATATTACACTTCTTAAACTCAATATTAATAGTAGTTTAACGTTTATCAATATTAAAAAAATACGTATTTATTGGAAAAAATTGGAAACAATTTCTATTTAAGATTTTAACAAGAACGAAACGAACGAAATAAATAAATTAAACAAATAAACTTAACCTATAACAACAAAACAAAAATGCTATCGTAATAATAAATAAATTTAAAGAAACCGTTCAAAATGTGAACCATTTTGCTGAATACATAATTCACACCGGCGAATAATTATACCTGGAATATTAACTAAAAATTGTCTTATTTCATTACACACATCCCTAATCCTATTAATGAGTTTATTTCTTGTTGTCACAGGAGTTGCATACACCCTTTCTTTTAAATACCCCCACACAAAAAAATCTAAGGGATTTAGGTCTGGAGACCTTAGAGGCCTGGGAACTGGGCCTGCACGACCGATCCATCTTCCTGGATAATGGTTGTCCAGCCAGTTTCTAACGATTCTGCTATAATGCGCTGGACAACCATCAAGCTAGAACCAAGCCGTTCTTCGTAAATCTAAGGGAATATGTTCCCACATATTCCCATGTTCATTCTCTAAGAATTCCAAGAAAACCGCAGCATTCATCCGAGGTGGTAAAAAGTAGGGCCCAAAAAGGTGATTATTGTAAATACCTATCCAGACGTTCACACTAAATTTTTGTTGGAAATGTCTCGGGCGAACTACATATGGACTTTTATGTGCCCAAACGTGCTGTCTGTGAAAATTTACCACACCACGGCGAGTGAAGCAGGATTCATCGGTCCATAAAACATTATTTAAAAAACCTGGATTGTTATTATTTTCAGCAATAATCCATCGACAATACCCAACTCTACGTTTTGCATCCCCAGGTTGTAGTCCTTGAACAGGTTGCAGATGGTAAGAATATCGGTGATCCCGTCTTAATGATCGGTGAATAGTAGTACTTGAGACTCCACCTAAAGCTACGGATACTTTTCTAATGCTAGTTCTGGGATCTCTGTCGAATTCACGCAAAATTTGTCGTGCAATATTCCTTTGCTGCCTATGATTATTATTTTGACGGCCATGCACATTATTTAACCCCTGACTTATAATTTGTTGGTGAACTCTTACAAATACTGAAGGATGCGGCGCTTTTCTAAAAGGAAATCTTCGCCTATATTCACGGGCTGCTGCTGCTGAACTTCCATTTGCGAAGCCATAAGTAAAATGGATATCCGCTATTTCTTGATTAGAAAACAAAAATGGCATTTTAAAAGATCACTTTTGCAATAAAAATTAACACAATAAAATATGTAAATAAATTACATTCTTTCTTATGCACAAGTCGTATTTAAAATAAAACGTGAGGTTTGACATAATTTGATTCTTTTTTTTTATTGTTCCTTTCATGGCACACTATCTTTTGCGGGAGCATCAGACGTTCTTTAGTTGCCGTTTGGAAACTGTTCATGGATTACAGCTAATTTATCTCAAAAACTATGCATTTTTCGAAAAAAAAGTTTTTAAGAGTTAGAGGCGTGGCATAAAAAAGTCGGGGTGGATAAAGGGTGTACCACCCCACAAAATGTACTATCCTGTAGATATTGATAAACGTTAAACTACTCTTAATATTGAGTTTAAGGAGTGTAATATGTGTGCTAAATTTGGATTTATTATTATAAATAGTTTTGAACATAAATTAAAAGAACTGAAAAAAAATTAAAACTTTGAAACCCTGTGTCTCCAAAACTAAGCGTTTGGCAACCTATGTTTATATGAACTTCTTAATTTTGAAAGCTCTATCGACTATTAAAGTCCTGTTACAAAAAACTGGAACACCCTGTAGAACAGCGAGGAAACTACTTTGAGCATCTTGAGTAGTAATTTTTTTTGTAATAATTTTTGTAATAAATTAGTACTTTATACAGATAAAGTATTTGTATTTTCATTTTTAACAACTGACCTGTCACCCATCCTGTTTATTAATAAATATATATATATATATATATATATATATATATATATATATATATATATATTAGATTAAAGAACATACCATAACCTTTCAAAATTGTACAAATTTTACTGCTTCCTCAGCATAGTTATGAATCTGTAAGTAATAACTTGATTCATTCATCTTTTGATGTTACTATATATTAAACTTTTAAATCGCAATAATATTACTATTTGCGTAAATTTTTATCAATAAAGTGCGATAAGCGGTTTCTTGCAAAGTGTTGCTTGAAAATCATTCATTATTAAATTGACGAGAAAGTCGAAGGCCTTTATTACTTAGCAAAATTTTAAAATGAATAGAGAGAGATATGTCAACAATATTTCCAGAATGACGTTTACTTGAGATACAATTTTAAGCAACCTGGACAAGATCTGTCAATATACGCTACTACACTACTAATTGGACGGATTTACATAGTCACAAAGTCAACTCAACTCTTTTCTCGCTTGTAACGCAGTCACGTAGTATAAAATGATACGATGTTGTAGGACAGATTTAGGAGGGAAGGATACTTCCCATGATGTACAGTTTCGCTAATTCCTAGTAAATATAAGAAAGGAGTGCAGTGTAGGTTTTCCTTTGCGATATTCACATTTTGGTAATTATATCAAAGAGAGGAGAAATCCACAGCAGAATGATGCGTACTTCTTGGTAGATTGTAACGGGGATCAAACTTATATAATTATCTGTGGCTTCTTTACAATACCGTAGAACGATTATGACTAGGAGACTTTAACCCAACAAAATCTAGAAAGTATAAACTAGCAGCTAGCGATATAATTAGAGCAATTGAGATGCGTGGTCAGAAGATGTATTATTTACACTGGACTAGTATATATGTTGGTACGAGCAAGTCTTTTTAATAGTAATAGTAGGCGCCATTAATTTTCTAAAATGAAACCCTCAAAATTCAAAAAAGGACTAAAGAGAGAAGGGAGCTGAAAGACAAAGTTTTAATTAGCATAAATATAAAGACACAGATAAATCAGAACAAGAAATTAGGTATCCAGTAAATAAAATCGAATCAGATTTTAAGTTACCCAAATTATTGTTTTGCTTAACACAAATTAATGTAAACTGTAGGTTTCCGCCACGTATAATAATTTTGGAAACGAGACATCAAAATTAGATTATCGAAATTTTAATTCCGAAGAAAGCAGTAACGCATCAAATTAAATTTGTCATTTGTAATGGTTAAGAACGTAGACCATTGAGCTTAAGGGCTTATGTCCTAAATTAACTAAAAAGTTAGTAATTTTACCTTAAACAAACCGATCTTCATGTGAAATTGTATTTAAAGTTAATAATAAAGAAAAATAAATGCCCATGGTACAAAGTCTCCATCCTAAATGAAGGATAAATACAAATAAAATAGAATTAGAACATTAAGGTTCTTTATACTGAAGCTGAGACACCAACGACAGTTACAAGTTCAGCGCTACAAGAGGCACTGATATATTTTGTCAATGTAACCTGACAGTTAAAAGTAAATTAGTAAACAATTGTTAACAGTTATTATCTACAAGTTACACACATATATGAATAGAAAATATGTAAGTAAATTTTGTAAGAATTTGTTCATTTAACAAAATGTTAATATATTATCCAAACGTGCAACTGAAACACGAATAGTCAAATAGTTCAACTGAAATTATTATATTCAATATAATAGCTACATAATTTCCATTTGTGTAGACAGGCATTAGATGGGTGTATATAATTAGTTACCATAAACTCATTGCCTAGATAACCAGGTGAAATGAATGTAATTGTATTCTAACCTGTTCCGAAGTCTTCAAAGACAGATATGACAAGCGAAATGTGTATAGGTAATATGTAGATAATAACAGTTACAGAAAGCCATCCTCATAGACAAAAGGTGACTATGTAATTTCAGTAAGAATCGTAGAAGTTATTTTAAAAGTAATCACAATGACAATGTTATCATCAGTTGTACAGGAATAGTACAGTAAAATCCAGAAAAAGACAAAATCCTAAAACAATTTCAAATATACAATTGATGTTAAGTAAAAACGAATATTGAACTTAATAAATTGCACACACGTGTTGACATGAAAAACTTTTCTTCCAAAGCTAACTCGCTGAAAAAGCAATGTATAGTAGCTCTTACTCAGTATACTTAGAGTGTAAAATTATATCCCATTTAACTTGGATCGTTTACTTAAAAATAAACAGAGTTCTAATGCACGTGTTTTTCAATTTAGATAAAATTAGATTTTAATTCTATCACTGGATGTCCTAAGTTTTTATGAAATTTATGTAATCATAAATCATGAAGCTAATGTCACTGTAGAAATAAGTAAATAAAGATATATCATTCAGTTAAATAATTATTTATGCCCACAAAGTAGAAAATCACAAATTAATTTGATAACATAATAAGGATGGTATACAAGAATCAATGGCGTAACATAGGCGTTTTACTTAGGGTAAGATTATTAAGCATATTGCACACAATTTTCTAAAAAAATTGTCAATGTGGACTAAAACAAGCAAAATCAAATTCGGCACATCACAAGATATAAGTAAATATCACATTTAAAGAAAACCATAATTTCTTCTAGGGAAAAGTGTTTGAATTGATGAAAATTATGAATATATAAGGCTCTAGAGATTTTAATTAGCTTTATTTGGTTTTAACACCCCTTGTTATACCCTTATTAGGTAACGCATAGAATATAGATATATTTTCGTCGTGTCAATTTAATCTGACTTGTCTGTCCATGCGTCTATCCGTCTGTTTGTGTTCACGATTACCAAAAAAGGGCTAAACTTTTTCAAATCTATTTTTGATGATTGATGTTGTAGCAATTAGAGATGTGCACCTTCCATTTTGACCTCAACCGTTTGACTTCTGCTAGTTTACAGAACAGTAAACAAAATATTTGATGCATAACGTATGGTAATATGGGTATAATCTAAAAATAGAGGTCAAAGGTCAATGTCCGTGTCACGGATTACAGGATATGCGGCGCATCTGTTCTCACTGTATGACAACATACCTATTAAAGGTGGTCAAAGTCAACCAAACTTCTAGTGGACACCGCATAGCAGCATGGACATTATTGGAACTCATTTTTTGACACAACTTCAGGTATGTGTTTTACTTATTGTTTAAACGTCAACAACTGGTACATTCACAGGTGTCTTCGGCAGCTGTAAATATTCTATAAACTATGAAACCAAAACACTGGATAATGTAAATGTATCACATATTTTATGTACCATAGGTTATTTATGTTTATACATTTGTATTATGGTTTGTTCTAAATTTTTTCGGAGAGCAGGGACATACACATTGAGAACAGCTGAGTGTCTAAAGTGTAATTGAATAAAACGCTTCTTATATAATGATTTACGCAGAAACTTTTCAATAATTTGCGAAACACTTTTCCGATAACTAATTGCTACTCAACTCTGATGATAAATCACACATTTAAAAAGTTAACTATTGCAGTACACACTTAGACGCACATGTAATAATTGACGTCAGTTAAAAAAAGTCCGGATAAAAAGCCAATCCTCTGCAACGATCATTTTCAAAATTAGCAAAGGCGGTGGTGTGTCTAGATATTCAAAAAGGTCAAACCTCACAAATGCATGTTCATGAAAAGTGGTGCAATATATGTTCTTACAATTAAAATGGTAATAAATAAAAATTAACTTACTGGTAATTAAGATTTCATTCTCACAGAATCAAGCAAAAGTAACCACAAAGTGAAACCAGTTTCATATTTATTTGTAACAGTATAAAGTATGAACGTGAAACAACTCACCCATCTAGAAAACCAACTACCAAGACCACGAACCTGCAATAAAGATAAAATTAGTGATGATGCGAGCATTAAACAAAGAATTATAATCAATTATTACCAATCAATATTTATAATTAATAAAGCATTTATAAATAAGATAAGATAAGATAAATATGATAACGCTTGGAAAAGTTTCGCCAAGATCAGCTATGATGTGTGCACGTGCGCGAGTGTGTGCGTGCGTGTAATTGTGTGCGTGCGTGTGTGAGTGTGTGCGTGTGTGAGTGTGTGCGTGTGTGCGTGTGAGACCGTGCGCGCGTGTGCGTGAGTGCGTGCGCGCATGCGTGCGTGCGTGTATACGTCTGAGCGTACATGCATGCGTGAGTAGATGTGTGCACTCGTTCATGCGTATGTGCATGTGTGTGCTTACGTGCATGCGTGCTTACATGCATGTGTGCATGCGTGCGTGCCTGTGAGCATGCGCGTGTGTGTGTGTCTGTGTGTGTGTGTGATGTGGTGCGTGTGTGTGTGCGTGCGTGCGTGCGTGTGTGTGTGTGGGTGGGTGGGTTGTGTGTGTGTGTGTGTGTGTGTGTGTGTGTGTGTGTGTGTGTGTGTGTGTGTGTGTGTGTGTGTGTGTGTGTGTGTGTGTGTGTGTGTGTGTGTGTGTGTGGTGTGCGTGTGCGTGTGCGTGTGCGTGTGTCGTGTGTGCGTGTGTGCGTGTGTGCGTGTGTGCGTGTGTGCGTGTGCGTGTGTGCGTGTGTGCGTTTGTGCGTGTGTGCGTGTGTGCGTGTGTGCGTGTGTTCGTGTGTGCGTGCATGCGCGTGTGTGTGTATGTATGTATGTGTGTGGGTGCGTGCGTGCGTGCGTGCATGGGTGGGTGGGTGAATGGGTGGGTTGGTTGGTTGGGTGGGTGGGTCTATGTGTGTGTGTGAGGGCGTGCGCGCGCGTGAGCGCGTGCGTGCGTGCGTGCTTTCGTGCGCCTCGGCGTGGGTGATATGTGTGCATATACCTGCGTGCGTGTGTGCATGAGTGCGTGCGGATATGCGAGTAACTAACTGCGTATGTCTGTGTGCCACGATAACTCCAGAACGTCAAAACGTACGTACTTCAAGTTTCGTATTTATGCTTGTTTTAAGCTCATTTTTTTTCAATATCTAGATGATGATCAATTTTATAAGAAAATGTGTATACATATTTTTTAAAGAGAACTTAATTTTTACATTACCTTTCTTTATAAAGTTTCTGAATAGCAAACTAAGTTGTTACGATTAATATTCTATTTGTACATATTTGTTTGAAATTGTGTAAAAATGTGTGCTTTGGTGCATGGTGGGTTGCCTGTCTAACGAAAATGTGGTCATAGAGTCTTTAATAATAAACAAATGTTTGACAAGTTTAGTAATATTTATTTATTTGTTACTAACAATTTATAAGGCACTTCCGGTGAAAAATTCTCCCCTCAACGACTTCCGCCAAAAATTGTCATTCTGTAATTTGATTGATGGTTCTTGACTAGCTTGGTTGGTGCCATTTTCTTTGCTTGGATTCTTATTAAAATCTACCTATATCGAAGGGGATCTAAGAATTAAAATAATTAAATACGAATTGTGGTTATCGTCTCACCTTAATTATTTTTCTCGATCGAGGATTTAAAACAACCAATTACATCAAATTCTTTATTGGCTCGCATTCTACCGTTGGTTGAGGTAAATATTCATCCGAATCCTAACAACATAATAAATTATCTACCTTATTTTAGACTTCTACTACTATCGTGCTGTTACTATTATTTATACCACTGAGAGAAATTTGTATTGTTCAGTACCTTTTTGTTCCAAAGGCTCACACTACACCTTAGAGGTACGTTCCACATTTAGTGTTGGATATCTGTAATTAAATTAATTTATTGTAACCTGTAATTATCAGGCTAAGGTTGATAGGTTCAATTATCGTACCACGATACACCAGCGTTACCGTAATATCTCCAAAAACCTACCGATTACTAGAGTTTCGACAACTGGGTAACAAGTACACCACAGGTCAGATATAGGTTGTGTTGTCCATCGCCTCCCCATTTATAATTGTGGAAATCGTTTATTTCATCATCTCGCTTTGTTATGCTTTATAACCTAAAACAAAATTCATTTTAGTGTTAAAAGTATTTCAATTTATTGTGTAACTACTTACTTTCTTGATTTAGTTAAGTATATGTATAACTGTGCTTCTCTTGTTTTCTTTTGTAAATACGTATTTTCTTTTTTGTTAAATCTGTACTTATGTTATCGAACTCACTAATTTGAATCAGCAAATATTTTGTCTAAAGCGTAGTTTACACGGTACAACATTATATACGTGTTACATTTTATTAAAGTTTGTGATTCAGATTTAATTACGTATTGATTTAATTGTCACCTTTTTTTTACTTGGCATATGTGAGTTCCGAACACTTTGGTTTTGTCTCTTTTTCCTATCCTTTCCCACCTTTAGCTTATAATTCTCATTGATAATTTTGGTTTCAAGAAAATTAGAATTTTGCTATTTTATTTGTGTGAGGCTAGAGCAACTTATTTTTTTTGCGACTTATGAAAACATGTTGACAAAGTTTTATTTCTTTATTATTCGTGCTCTGCTAGGCCTATCCGAACACTGGGTTTTATAATTTTATTTCTATAATTTTAAGTGTGGTGGACGTTTATTTTCGTTCACTGCGCCGATTGTTTCGCGCCTCTAATTAGTTATTTTCTTGTGTTTATTTTGCTTTAGCCACTTTAATTTTTATCCATTATTCCTCTTTTTTTAACCATTGAAAATTTCTCTTTTCACCTTTTTATGTTGTTAAAAAAATACATATATGTACAAATTAGATATTTAATTTTATTTTGTTACAAACATACTTCAATATATATATATATATATATATATATATATATATACATATTATTATTTCGATCAAATTTTAGAAAATGAATAGATAATACGTTGCTTATCAAGATTGTGTGCTAAAGCAACATTAATAGTAAACTATAGAAAGAAATCCTTAAGTTGACGGAACATAAGTGATAATGTACTACTTACTTATATGTAATTATTTATAAAGTAAAGATACATATACAAAAAGAATGACTTGTGTGGAATTGGAACCCGCGTTTTGTTCAATGCTAGGAAAATGCGTTAACAACTACGCCGCCGAGAGAGCAAATCAGACTCGATTTTACAATAACTTTCCAGTTAGGTAGGAAAATTATGAATAATTAACGAATTAAAATATCTTTAAGTACTGGGTTAAGCTTATATTAACCCAAATAAACATACGTACACTCGTACAAATGAAATCCTGTCCCTCAATATTGTTTTTTATGGATAGCAATTAATTTTGTTATTAATTTCTTCAACCATAAACTGTACAGCGCAGAAACATAACGTATATTGTTAAAATACTGTATCGAAATAAATAATCCAGAATAAACCGCTAGATTACATTTTACTTCTGTAAAAGATTTAATAACTCGTAAGCAAGGTCATAAAGAAATTATGCAGAATATGAACATAAACTGAAATGTTCAGTTGTAGAAATTTTGTCAGGACAAAATGATTACATTAAAAATTATTCATTACATCAGCTTAGAAGATATCAAGGTATAAACTTTTATTTTAATTTTTAGCAACAAACTATAGGCATTCAAGATTACTAAATGATATCCAATATCCGTTTGATTTAATACAACGTATATTTCTTTAAGAAAATTATTGTGTTCAAATTCAGTTATCTCCCTATAATTATTTTAAATCAATTCCGTAACAGACAGTTTATTAATAATTTAAATGTGCTGGTTCATTGATTTTGTAAAAACCGTTAGATCTTGCGTCGTGACACCGTGATTTCTTCATCAGCTGTAATTCAAAATTTACGTGTAAATTATGTTAAATTTTGTAGTTGTTGTTCGAAAATGAAATAAGCAAACGTATAAAATCATTAGATTTGAAATTTATTTTTGTTACTTGTATTTATGCGGAGAATGTAATACATATTTAAAGTGCAAATATTAAGTTAATAGAGTTTGAAACGTTCACGAATTACTGTCAATCATCTTACCTTTGAAAACTGTCGGTAGCGGACCGCGAAAACTTTATTATTTTAATAACATGTTTAAATCGCAATTGTTACCGCGATAGAAGAGTTAATTAATGGGGTTTAACATATTTTATTAAATATTAAGTCGTTATTTGGGAACGGTTTTCGGAATATTTTATTTTTGTAACTAATATTTGGCTAAGGGTTAAAAACCATGTGTTTGGGGTTTAACTAGAAAGCTTATGCTTAAAAACTGCTTTACTGAAGGGGCGTAACGAATCATTGGAAATTCTTATGCGCACATTCTTGATGTAAAAATGTCACTAGTTAGTAATTAATTACGTCGGTACACGTCGCGATCAAAGACGTCTTTGTTTGGTGCTAGGAAATTTGACATTAGGTATAGGTTTTTCTACGGACGAATGCATATTTTAAAAATTAATACTCCTTGTGGTAATTAACATGTAACTATTCCCACTTTTTTTATTACTTTTGAAAAACGAGGGTTGATTTTCGGGAGTAAAGAAAGTTAGCTTGAAATCGCAGAGGAAGGCAATTGCGTTGAGCCGGATCGCTTTGATTCGTTTTAATTAGAAGCTTCCGTCTATAAATATTTTTGTCGTGCATATTTGATAAAACTAGAAACGCTAATTAGTTCTTTTTTTTATTGTATATTTTAATGTAAATTTTTCCAAAAATTAATCTATAATTAATCGCCGCGGCTCCAAGTTTTGAACCGTGTATCAAAACTCGTCGTGCTAATGGTAAAGTGTTTAACTAAAGGGAATATATTCAAGTGTAAGTAGGTATTCTTAATGTAATTAAAGCTCACAGCAAGCAATTCTACAAGTCTACGTAACGTATTAAAAATAAAAAATTGCCTTGAAAAGGTATCCCATTCGCACGCGGGCTCAGTAAGGCTGAAATATGCTAAAATAAAGGACAGTACGGGGTTCCCTCACTCATGTACTTGGGTGAATTAGCATTGTTGTTTGTTGTTTATATTTATATTTGTGTAGAGGTGGGTGTGGACGAACAGGTACAGGATAAAGCTTGGTTATAACTATAAACAGGCAATTACCGAGTGTTTACATACTCCCGGGTCCAGATGACCATTAAAACACCTCGAATTTTATTTCTATTGTTTTTATTGTTGTACAGATGAATGTGTAACCTGAGAAAGAGACGCTGTATTTTTCTAACGCACTCGGTCATAATGTTGTGATCTATTTACAACTTACCGATGTAAGGTTGTGTTTAATGAGTTTTTTGTCTTTGAATCAGTCTGGTTAATCCGAGGTGTAATTAGAATTGTTTTCCTGCGAACGGATTTCTTTCTATATGTACTTTTTTGTAATTTTACGTATGTATTTTGTGCTTTATTAGTCACTAAACAATTGTGTATGTCTAAATTTCTCATTTATTTCTTGTCCTTTCATTTACCTTATGATCACTTGTGTAATTTTACTGTTGTTGTATTTTATATGTACCGTAGTTTGCCTTATTGTTTTATTTGCTTATTTACTTAAAGACCGGCATGATTGGTTTTAGACGGTCACATGTTTGGTATTACAATTACAAAGAGTGTATAAAGCGTCCGGGACAAAAGAAAATGTTATTTCATACGCAGGGTGTTTATTATGAAGGCACAAAGGCATCACAAAACTTTTTTTAATGTTAAAATGTGATGATTTTGTGCCTTCATAATAAACACCCTGTGTATGAAACAACATTTTATCTTGCCCCATACATTTTATACACTCTTTGTCTTTGTTACTATGCAAGTATTTTGCTTAAGACGTTACTAGTAAACTGTTGTGTAATTCATTTATGAAGCGATTTTCTGTAAATTTGCATATTTTTGGCAATAATTTGGCAACGCGGCAAAATTTTCTTGAGAAAATGTAGTGACGTATGTAGATCGCTATGGTAAGTTCGATCATGTAAAAATATACTGCCGTTTAAAAAATATTTCCTTAAAATGCCTCGACTAACCAGAGCATCCTGTATACTTGAATCTATTTTATAAATGTGCAATGTTGCAATTGTTAAAAATTCTATTTGAAACATTTTTTTATTTGTAGTATATTTAACGAGATATTGGACTTCCTCACACTAACGGGCCACCCTGTATTTCATTTTGGTGTTAAATAGTATTTTAACAAAGATGTTGCTAACCGGTGTTGTGACTAGTTCTTTAATTTCTGTCTTATTTAGTTTTTTGTTTGCCGCCTTTAAATTAAATGGAAAGCAAATATTACCAGCATAATACATGCTACAAAAACAATCTCACACATAATCCTTTGAAAAGAAACAAAATTAAATAAAGAAAACCATGTATGTTTAAATTTAAAAGATAACTGCAACAAATGATATACTTTGAAAGTTTGTATTGTATTGTTATAACAGATGAAAACTGGAAACAAGCGTTTGTCTTTAGATTTCCGCATCTCTATTCTGTTACTAATAGCGTCAACGAATAACTTTGCAGAATATTGTTTTCTAGCTTTTTGTAGAAAAATAAATCTTGCCGTAAATATTTATATCACAATTATGTTAACTTCTCAATATATTCAACAAATAAAAGCATTTTGTATTTGAAACAACACTGAATTTACCTAATGGTTATTGTTTACAACTTGAATGATAGACAGTAGAAGTCTAATGTTCAAATATTCTTTTTTGCTAGTTATTTAGAACACTTTTATAACATCCATCTCGTTCTGTTAATTTCAGCAAGTTAGCTTGCTTAATGTTTCAAAAGTTTTAGTCTCGTCTTCACAAATTATTAACGATGTGCAAATATAAGATAATTTTAGTCTTAAAGTTCAGTTGTTTTTCAATGTTAATTTTCCTATTTTATTCCATTATAGCTAACTCACTTTCGTTACATTTCCATCACTTACATCTACATAATAGATTGTACACATGCTAATTGAGATCATTTAGAAGTAATAAAGCGTTGGCTAAATTTCTTCACACGAATGCAATTTTCACAAAAATTAAATGTGTTTTAATTACAACTATAACAAGTTATTTAAGATATAAATGATAAAAAATGTGCACCATTTGTGAAAAAGGTAATTTTGGAGGGTCAATTCACTGCGGTACAACTACAGAGTTCTTTAACACAGATGGGAATACTAATTTCTAATTAAGGAACCTATTCTTGCCATTACGTGCCTAGATATAGTTCAACAAATTAAACATACACAGTGTATACTAGTAGTATCAGAACATCAGAGATTTAATTCTTTTTTTTAACCAATCATCGACCGTACACGTTTAATTCTGCTACAGTAAATGGGTCGTATAATTACCAAAACATATGAGACAACCGTACAATCAAATTTAAAATAACAAAAAAATATTAATAAGCAAACCTTTTACACACTGTTAGTAAAATTAATAATTTGTTACAGCTTGTGGATGTAATATCTTAAAAGTTGTAGTGTTAAGATTTTAGGCGACAAAGGTCCCCACACCATTTAAATGGCAAATGGCTTTCTGTGGATTTGGTTAAATTTTTGATATGTTGTAGATTGTAAGGTTGTAATCAAAGACTGCCATAGGGAGAAAGTTGAAAAATGGACAGTTTTTGCGCTACAGCTCGGCAAAGTTGTGAATATGAAAGTGCTGTTTTTAAAAGTGATGTGTAAGAGTTTAACGAAATTATTTATTAACACCAAACAACATAAGTAACTACAACAATATGGGCTATAAGGCACTTTTTCAAACTTAATCAGTATCCACTTCCATCGCATTGTTATTATTTGCAATGTTTGAATCATGTTGTTGAGCTCTATTAGTTGCGTCCAATATTTTATCCAACAACATTTATATTTGGATAGTGAACATCATTTTCATAACACGCGTACCCCAAAAACCACAAAACACTAGCAATGTGCGCACATGTTCTAAGAGTTCTTGCACCTAATTTGCACGTACGGTAGTAACCAAGAATTATACCCTCCATATTCTCATCAGCTTCATGATTTTCGGTGGGATTGTAAGCAATCCACAATTGGTGTTTTGCCGCATTGCGAAAGCGCGAAAAATGTCTAATTATATAACCAAGTTCATTAATAAGAGAATCTATATGGAATTCTTCTTCATCTCGTTGCAACTTATCTTGAATGTAAGATGGGGCCAGGTTAACTAGGTATACCCCTGCAGTGAGCTCTCGAACTTAATTCAAAGTGAGATGAGGGAAGTCACCTAAATCATGCTCATTTATTTGAACCTAACGATCGTTCCGTATACGAAGATTTTCTACTTCCACCCGGGCTTGTATAATATTAAGCTGGCTTCCTTTTTCAGTAATTGCTGAGCCAGCTCTTCGTTAGCGCCTAACATAAGAACACGAGGGTGAAACTTGTTTATTATCGCTCCGGCAATAAGACAGAAATCGCCAAGGTTTTTGATATGTGGTATTGTAATTGTTTGACCAAGAAACTTAAATATGGTTTTGAGGGGACCGTTTCTGGCTTCAACTATCCACCTTGTTTTAGTTATTATGCGGCGCTCATTTTTCTTCAGTCGATAATTGCTTATGGCCCCGTTCAAGAAAAGCTGGCATCCTGTTTGAAATACCCATATCGTCAAGCAAAGGTATTGCATCTCGATATCCACGATCTATCACAAAAATATCACTCATTAATCAGCATTTTAGAATCATTATTTTTAGAGTCCGAAAAATAAGGATCTTGGATTGCTAGTATATATCCGTCAGGAGCTATAATGAGAGCCGGTTTTACTAAGTGACGACTCTTATGCACTTTGTAAGATTGTTTTAAAACACGAACATTACTAGTTTTTGATATATAGGACTAGCCAAATTCACAAAAAGCCATTTGCCATTTAAGTGGTGCGGGACCCTTTGTACCAAAACATGACAGTATATGTAAGAAACTTGATCATAACATTATTCCTTGCCAAAACTCAGTTGCTAATTATTTAAGATCAATAATTGGAATCCTGTAAATTGGAAAATATCTAGTGTGAATCAACACATTACCTTCAAACCTCTACAGTGAATATTAAAAGGAATAAAATACAGCACACTTTTACAATAATTATGCCATCTCCATCAAATACTATCATAACGAAAAAAGGTAACATTGCAAAAAACAACAATAATCTAAGTCAGATAGCCGTTTAAACCTTAATGCCAGATAAAGACTAAAAGACATGTAGGTGTTAACTTGAAAAAAAGATTTCAAAACCTTCCGTTTACATAAAAAAAATCAGAAATACAGTTACGGCATTTTCAATCTTATTTAATTAATTTTTAGACTTATTTCGCATTGTATTAAGAAACTTGAAATTATATATATATATATATATATATATATATATATATATATATAAATACACAGACACCACCACGCACCACCATTCACCAACACACACACCACACATACGACACAAGCATACACACACACACACACAGCACACACGTACACACACACACACACACACCACACACACCACACCACACACCACACACACACACACACACACTCACACACACACACACACACACACTCAACACCACACCACACGCACACACACACACACCACACACACACACACGCACACACACAACACACAGCACACACGACACACACAAACACACACACACACACACACACACACACTCACTCACACAGTCACTCACACACACTATCACACTATTTCACTCACTCACTCACTTACTCACTCACTCTCACCACCACCCCACACATACACACTAACTCACTCACTCACTTCGAAACTCACAGTCACTCACCTCACTCACTCATTCGGTGTTTGGTGTGTTGCTAGTGTGCGTGTGTGTGTGGTGTGTGTGTGGTGTGTGTGGTATGTGTGTGTGTGTGGTCGGTGTGTGTGTGTGTGTGTAGTGTGTGTGGTGTGTGTGTGTGTGTGTCGTGGTGTGATGTGTGTGTGTGTCGTTGTGGTGTGGTGTGTGTGTGGTGGTGTGTGTGTTGTGTCTGGTGTGTGTGTGTAGTGTGTGGTGGTGTGTGGTGTGGTGGTGTGTATGTGTCGTAGTTGTGCGACGTGCGTCGTGCGACGTGCGACGTGCGTCGCGTCGTCGTCGTGTGTCGTGTGCGTGTCGTGTGCGTGTGTCGTGTGTCGTCGATGCGTCGTGTCGTACGTGTGAGTCGTGTCGTCGTCGTGTCGTGTCGTGTGTCGTCGTCTTCGTCGTGCGTCGTGGTGTGTCGAGTGTCGGTGTCGTGTCTCGTGTCGTGTGCTGGTCGTGTGTGTGTCGTGGTGTCGTGGTGTGTGGTGTGTGTGTGGTAGTGTGTCGGTGTGTGTGTGTGGTGTGTGGTGTGGGTGTGTGGTGTGTGTGTGCTGTGTAGGTGTGTGTCGTGATTGCGAGTGCGTCGTGCATCGACGTGCGTCGTGCGTCGTGTCGTGTGTCGTGTGTCGTGTGTGTGTCGTGTGTCGTGGTCGTGTGTCGTGTGTCGTGCGTCGTGCGTCGTCGTGCGTCGTGTGTCGTGTGTCGTGCGTCGTGTGTCGTGTGTCGTGTGTGTGTGTGTTGGTGGTGTGTGTGTGTGGTGTCGTGTAGTGTGTCGTGGTCGTGGTCGTGGTGTGTGTGTGGTGGGTCGTGTGTGGTGTTGCGTGTGCGTGTGGTGCTTGTCGTGGTGTCGTGCGTGTGTGTCGTGTGTCTGTGTCGTGTGTCGTGTCGTGGTGTCTGGTGTGTGGTGTGTGGTGTGTGTGTGTGTGTCGTGGTCGTGTGTGTGTGGTCGGTGGTCGTGTGTGTGTGTGTGTCGTGTGTGTGTCGTGGCGTGTGTCGGTGTCGTGGTGGTGTGGTGGTGGTGTGTGTGTGTGTGTGTGTCGTGGTGTGGTGTGTGTGTGTGTGTCGTGTCGTGTGTGTGTGTGGTGTTGTGTGTGTGTGTGTGTGTGTGTGTGTGTGTGTGTGGTGTGTGTGTGTGGTGTGTGGTGGTGTGTGGTGTGTGGTGTGTGGTCGGTGTGTGGTGTGTGTGTGTCGTGTCGGTGCGTGTGCGTGTGTCGTGTGTGGTGTCGTGGTCTGCGTGTGCGTCGTGTCGTGTGTGTGTCTGTGTCGTGTGTCGTGTGTGTGTGCGTGGTGTGGTGTGTGGTGTGGTGTGTGTGGTGTGTGTGTGTGGTGTGTGTGTGTGGTGGTGTGTGTGTGTGTGGTGGTGTGTGGTGGTGTGTGTGTGGTGTGTGTGTGTGTGTGTGTGTGTGTGTGTGTGTCGTGTGTTGTCGTCGTGTGTGTGTGTGTGTGGTGTGTGTCGTGTGTGGTGTGTGTGTGTTGTGTGTGTGTGTGTTGGTGTGTGTGTTGTGTGGTGGTGTGGTGTTGGTGTGTGTGTGTGTGTGGTGTGGGTTGTGTAGTGTGTGTGGTGTTTGGTGTGTTTTGGTGTTGTGGTGTAGGTGTATGTGTGGTGTGCTTTGTGTGTGTCGTGTATTCTGTATTGTGCTGTAAATTTTGTAAATTTGTTTTAATAATATTTACATATTATCAAATTGATTGACAGGATTGAAATTATGTAAAGGATGCTCAGCTATCGCAGATTTTTATGGTTTCAGTGGACACTTTTCCACAAGAACAAGATAACTTATACACTCCTGAAGATAATGATGGGGATGATGCGGCTTTAGGTAACCTTGAATATTCTTTAACTTTTCTTGTTGGTTTAAAAACATTGCTATTACCTGATCAACTAGGATTCTTTATTCCATCTGTAACACATTTATAAAATGATGAAAGCAGTACCAACATTAATCATTGGTTTTTCTTTATGGTTACGTCTTGCAGGTGAAATAACATTATTGATACCTTTGTGATTTTGTTAAATATTTATATTCATCCTTCCACTAAAGATCTAATTACACCATATTGATTAATTAAATAATAATGTGATGGAAGTAGTTTAGGAAGGTGTATTTGATTAACTTAAATAAAATTAGCCATGTTATATTGAACTAAATGTCAATACAAAATGTATTTCATATAAAGAAAAGTTATTAATAAACTTACCCAGGCAGGATGTTTATAATTATATAACTAGTAAAACCTGCATACATGTATAATATACATTTAATATTTTAAAGCATCCGTATCGCTACTGATGAATTCTTGCCCCTACTTGCTAA